>CM021104.1:543983745-544264101 GCA_007115665.2 Sequoiadendron giganteum | reverse complement strand
AGGGCCAATAGTATCCAGTGCCTAGGACTTTGTGGGAAGTTCTCTTTGCAGAGTAATGTCCTCCTGAAGGGTCATCGTGACAGGCCCTTAGAATGCTGTAGGTTTCATTTGCTCTTACACATCTCCTCAAAATCATGTCAGGACCACAATAAAATAACATTCTGTGAATCCACTTGAACGGGGCACTTTCCCTGATTAGATGCTTCTTTTTCTTAGTCGTGAATCGAGGAGGTAATTCTAAAGAAGCTAAATAGTTAGCGACATCTGCAAACCAAGGTGATTTTACAGAAACCGCAAACTGATTTTCATCTAGGAAATCATCCTTTACAGGGGTGTTGTCACCTTCTTCATGTTTGATTCATGACAGAAAATCAGCTACCACATTATACTTCCCTGGTTTATCAAGAATCATGGCATTAAACTCCTGAAGGAGCAATAGCCATCTCATAATTCGACCATTAACTATGGGTTTGTTCATTAGGCACTTCACAACTGAGTGGTCCATATAAAATGTGACCTTATACCCCATAATATAATGACGGAATTTCTTAATAGCATGAACAACAACCAGTAGTTCCTTTTCTGTTGTTGTATAATTATTTTCTACAGGAGTAAGATTTTTGCTGATGAAATATATAACATACTTTCCCTCGTTTTCATCTTCCTATCCCAGAACTGCACCGATAGCATCATCAGAAGCATCAACATAGATATGAAAAGGGATACCCCAATTTGGCCCTCTCAGAATGGGAGCAAAGATAAGTTTTTCTTTGATTGCTTTGAATGATTGCTGACACTCAGATGTCCAGAAAAACTCCACTTCTTTCTACAAAAGAGAGAACATAGGAGTTGCAATCTTGCTAAAGCCTTCTATGAACCTTTTGTAGTAACCAACATGTCCAAGAAAACTTCTTACATCTGTCTGAGTTTGAGGGACTGTCAATTGTTGGATGACTTTAATTTTCTTAGGGTCGACCTTTATTCCCTTTGAGGAAATATGATGACCCAAGACTATTCCTTGTTCCACCATTATTAAGCATTTCTCATCGCTAAGGGATAGTCTATTTTCCTCACAAACTTATAGAACTCGATCTAGGTTCTGAAGGGCTTCGTCGTATGTTGACCCATAGATTGTAAAATCATCCATGTAGACCTCGACACAGTCATTAACGAGAGCGGAAAATATGGCAAGAACGACTCTCTTAAAGGTTGTTAGAGCGTTACACTGTCCAAAAGGAAGCACTTTATATGTGAATGTGTCCCAAGGGCAAGTAAAGGTGGTTTTGTCCTGGTCTTTTGGAGCAACTTGTATCTGATTATAACCACTAAATCCATCGAGAAAGGAGAAATACTTCCTCCCAGCCAAGTTGTCTAGGACCTGATCAATGAATGGTAAGGGAAAATAATCTCTATAAGTGGCTTTATTGAGTTCTTGATAATCTACATAGATTATCCACTTCCCATTTTTCTTTGGGACTACCACCATAGGTGATACCCATTTACTATCAGATATTGGATAAATAAATCCAACATGAAGGAGTTTCTTAGTCTCAATTTTGACGAAATCCTTTAATGCAGGATTGAGTCTCCTTTGCGGCTGGTGAACAGGCCTTATACTGATGTCAGTGTAAATGTGATGAGTACAAACAATTGGGTGAATTCCCCTCATGTTCGTATAATCCCAAGAAAAAGCTTTAGACCTTTGTACTAGCACATTGAACAACTTATCCTCCCGAGTTTCTGTCAACCAGCTATTGATATTCAAGGTTTTTCCCAGTAATAGCATTATCCATTTTGTTCCAGGATGAACCGAGGTCATAGTATACATAGGTCGCAATAACGTATTAAGAGGACAACTATGAGGTACTAGTTGGTGAAACCTTGTGATATCCTCATAGAAATGACTTGTTCTAGGAATCATATTTGCTAAGGGACAAGGCATTCCCATTGTAGCATAGTTGTGGTCCATCCCATTTATATCAATTGGTTGTCCAAAGATTCTTGGGGCATCCATCACTTCTTCCTCATTCGGGGTTGTAGCAAGGTGTGCTATTTCATTTACTAACTCTTGTTCCAGTTCTTCCCCATGTTGTTTAATTACTACCATGGCTAGGGAGGCTAAACTGTCTGACCCATTTGACTCCTCAGGTTCATCAACCCAGACCTTTTTGTTCTTAGTAGGTTTAGCAGGGGGATATAAGAACAAATGTTTACTATCTTGACCATGCGAAATGGTCATTCCCCCTTCCCTACAATCAATCTTAGCAGCAACTGTGGCCAATCAAGGTCTTCCAAGAATTATAGGATAGCTATCCTTATGTGTGAGTGATTGAATTACTGAAAGTTGACTGGATAATCCCATCCATCAACTTTGACAAGGATGTTTTTAATGACACCCTTTGGGATGGCTATAGATTGATTTGCCATTTGTAAGACTGTGGTTGTAGGATGTAAATAAGTTAAACCTAATTTTTCAATTACATCCACAGTCATTACGTTAATGGCTTCTCTTAGATCCACTAGTGCATTTGGTATTGCTACCTCGTTGATTGTAACGGTTATAAGTGGACTCCCAGGATCATCGTATTTCAGAGCAATAGTCTTTCCAGAAAGAAAATAAGCTAAATGACCATCAATATGAATGGTATTTATATTTTTTGGCTTCCTCCCTGGTGTTTTGATACATAACTGCTTGATTAACTGGTTTAATTTAGGAATTTCCAATAAAGGAACTTCAATTTGCAACTGCTTAATCTCCTGAATTAACGTGGTTTTTGTAGCCAAAGATACTTTCGGAGTATCTTTTAGAGTTATGGACTTTAAACGTTCTAGATACGGTGCCATCTGTTTCTCCCTTGGAATAGGATCCTCCTTATGTTGACTTAAGGACTGACCTTCCTCCCCCTGAGACAAGTTAGCAACCCCTGTCGTTGAAAAAGGCTCTTTGTCTTGAGGAGTGGTATCCTGGTTAGACGATGTGTCTATTGTTGGACTTTTAGGCTCAGTTTACTCCACTATTTCTTCAATAGTCAGAGGTTGAAGAGTTCAACTAGAATGCAATTGCACATTTCCGAAATGTATCACATTAAGCCAGATAAAATTTTCATGTTCGGTAGAATAGATTGGTGTATTCTGGCGATTATTCTTAGGATTGGGAAGCAGTTGCACTGGAAGCTGAGGTTGGTTTACCTACTCATTCTGAGGAAGGTGTTGAGCTGGAGGTAATAGATTCTATTGTTGATTCCTCCTAGGTTCAGTATAAAACTGATTTTGTGCCTGATTCCATTGGGGGGCAGCATGCTGTTGATACCACTGTTGTTGGGGTTGATTTGACCACTGTTGATTTCCGCAAGTGTGGTTTGTCCATTCAGGGGATCCCCAATAAGGAGTTCCCCAGTTAGGTTGAGGTGAAGGCAACTGATTCCAAGATGGATTCCATTGATTATGAGCCCAATTATTTTGTGGTCTCCATGTAGGATTAGAATTCTGTCCATAAGGGAAATTTCCTCCTTGGCGTTGGTTTAAGTCATTTACCTCCTCTTCAACCTGAATGGTTTTTTTCTTTGTATTCTTGATATTCGTCAAAAGTTCGCACTGATTCGTAGGATGGTTTTGCTCACACAGTTGACAAACATTGACTTTATCTAAAGGACACTCATGCAATAGGTGTTTATTCCGACACCTTGGACAATAAATTGACAAGGTCTTAGGGTTGTGAGTTTTAGCTTGTATACCATCTAATGTGGTATTTGACTGCACGAGAATTTCCTTTTTCAGATTTTCTATTTCCTCGCGGAGCTTACCTATCTCGTTAGACCCTTTAAAAAGATTAGTTTTACATATTCCTCCTCGAGTACGAGAGAAATTTTGACATAACTCACATATTTCTTCTAGAGTTAATTGAGATAAGTCACCTTTTCCCATTAAATCAAGATTTTCTTTGAGCGTCATCGTCAAGACCCTTAAGAAATATTGTTTTGAGAATCTCTACACTAATGGCTATTTCTCCACATCTTTTGGAAAGGAAGAGGAATCTATCAAAATAATCCTCCAAACTTTCATCCTCATTTTATCTTAGTTTAAATAGTTCTTCCTTACAATCACTTACCCTACAATAACTCTGATATTTTTGTAGGAAGATAGTCTCCATTTCCTCCCAGGATGTTATACTACTCAAACCTAATCCCATAAATCAGCGCATTACAGAGTCCTTCAAAGTTGATGGAAAGAGCTTCAAATTTTGGTTGTCATTCTTATAATCATAAGTTTGACACAAGACTTTGAATTCAAAGAGGAATTGGTTAGGGTCCTCCGAGGACAAGCCACATAAGGTTGGAAGGAAAGCCAGAGAAATGTTCTTCATGATAGTATCATCATCAACATCTAATCTAATAGGATAGGTAAACGTTTTAGGAGGCTGAGGTTCATTGTGGTTAGGTTCATCTCTATGATCTCCCATGATGTTCAGAAGAGTATGTTCCTCAGAAACAATTTCTTCTATAACTTGTTGTTCTGCCAGTTACTCGACAGGTAAATAATGGAAAGCCTCAGGTAGTGTAGGCTCAAATAATTCTTCAACAGTGTGGTCATCTGAGATTTGGGCTTCCATATGTATGATTGGTACATATTTTGGGGGGGTATTTGCTATAAAAAATCTGTGAGGGCCTCTTTTCTAGACCATGCAGAAAAGGAAACTGACCGAGAAATTTTTGACATAAAACTTGTATTCAAACCGTCTCCTAATAACACTTAAGCATAAAGGATTTTGAATCCCTGACAACAACACCAAAAAGTGATAATATGTCATTAGGTCTTACTACTTTAGAATAATTGAGTGTCAATTAGTCGACTGAGCAGTGTCCAAGGTAAGTTGGAGAAGGAGAGCATTTGGATAACTCATTTTATATTTTTCTGTTCTTCTCTTAAGCTACGAAAATCAGTTCTAATCTAGGGCATTACTTTTTAACTAGAAGCTAATCTTACTCTAAGAAAATCCAGAAATACTAAACTAAAAAGGATAAGACAACTAATTTAGAAAGCATTACAACTAATCTAGAAAGCATGGAAACAAGAAAACTAAACAACTGATATACTATGGAAATAGAAAAGTAAGGAAATAGACAATTAAACATCTTTTAAACAGTAAAGGATTTTATTAACTACAAAAAATAACTTATACAAATAAAAAAGAAGGGAGCTCCGAAACTATAGACTCGACTCTTCGACAACCTATTACTTCCTAATGAACAACAATTTACCTTAAAAAAAGAAAATAACTTAACAGTAAAATACTTATCTATCTAGGCTAACTCCCCTCGAGTGGCTAGCTCGCGGGCTAATCCTTCGTCTTTAAAATCACATAAGATACAGGTTCTCAAATTCTTTCATTACAAACAATCATCATCATTCAAAATTCAATAGTTACCAGTAGACAGAAATCTTATAACTCATTTTAACAGTGCTTCAAAAAACCATGTGAACAACATAATGATACTTCGTCTGTCTTATTCATTACTTATGAGATTACATTTTTATAGATAACTTTTTAACTAAATCCTAAATTTAAGATGGCGTGGATAGCCATTGAAAAAGTCTTCCTCAACTTAAAACTAACTTAATGTCTTTAAAGCTCATAAACATAAGGAAGGCTCGAGAAGAGCCATAAAGTTTTTAACAACAAAAATTTAAAGAGCAGAAACTAAATCTTCGGCGCATCATCCAGGCATCTAGGAATAGGCTCACAACATTACTCTTGAGGTACGTGCTGGATAAACTTCTATAACAACCGCATGATGACCTGTTATTCCCTACAAAAATGCTCAAGTCAACCCATTAAACCTGCTTTTGTAAATTTCCTCAATTGATCAAAAGAAAGAAAGAAAGCATAATTTTCTTTTAAAATAAGCAATTACTTCTCCTAAGGTTTAATAAATTGGGTCAGGATTAGGATTGAGTTAGCAAAGGTAAGATTTCTAGATTTAATTATAATGAGTTTATTTTTACCTTATCAACGCTTGCACTTGGTTTTGTTTCTTTTGAATGGGAGACAAGTTGTTTGTCAACACTGGCTCATGTTTTGTCTTCAAGCACTTACCATTTTTTCAGGTGTTCACATGTTCTAGGGGGGCTATATAGTCTATCTATTTCCCTCCTATGGGGGGCTATTGATTTTATTATATCCATGTAATGGATGGTGTACTTGGGGGGTATCATGTAGTCCTCCATCCTTCCTCACTTTTGTGCATTTCATCTCCTTTATGGAGAGGGGTTTTCTTCCCATTGGGTTTTCCCCTTTTCTCTATTTGTGGGAGATTTTTTGCATTTCATTATCATTTGTAAATGGGTACCTAAAATGTCCATCATGTAGTTGAGACCTAACATCATCATCATCATCATCATTCCATAATCATTGCATTTTTTATTTCCTCCCTAAGTTGCACTTATGGGGGGTGTTGGTGTAATTAATTATTTAATTAAACTATCATACGTTTAACTTAGGTCTTTATTTAGTTAATTAATTCCTAGGTTGCATCATTAGAAAATAATTAATAATGGGGTTATTACCCTTTCCATGTTTGTAGGAGATAAGATTTCTTCTAGAAGATGAGTTGTCTTTTCTAGAACTTATCTCAATCAGTTTATCATTCCCTAGTTAGTTAGTTAGGGTTTACATGTTGTCACATGTAGTGTGATTAAGAAATTTGGCAACATCATATTAGATCTTGTATATCACTCATGCCTATATAATTAGGGCATATGTACATTTGTAAACATATTCTAGATTAATCAGATAATCTCCATTTGCATGCCCTTAGTTGCAACACTTTTTGTGTGGTTGAAATTCTTCTTGGAAAAGGTCCTCTTGAAGGTCGCAACTTCAGGGACATTGTGCATCTGTCATTTCAACATTTTCATCTTTAGACATCCGTAGGGTCTCAAAAATTATCTTCAAAATCTACATCTTATTTTTCCTCATCTTATCATCTCCTTGATAAGTTCTTTCTAGCTTTACCCAAATTTCTCTAATAGTTTTTAGATTCATAACTTTCACTAATTTATAATTAGGAAGACCACTTAAGAGAGCATACCTTGCTTTATATTATTTTCTCAGTCCTTGATCTCATCATCAGTGCTCATACCATTTGCAGGAATAGTATATCCTCTCTCAACCGAGCTCTAATTTTCAAATCTAAGTGAAACTAGAAAACCATCCATCCTTGTCTTCCATAATGCATAATATGATCCATCAAACATAGGAACATCCTTCTTGTGTGCCATCCTTGATCTACCTCAAGAAGTTAAGCTTTCTTCCAAGGAACCCCACTTTGATAATTTTTGAGGGGTGTTTTGAGACACTCATCAACATGCAAGTAGAACACCAAATGCACCACCTCTCCTAAAAGGAAATCAACCTCAAGATATTGATAACCCAAAGGTCTCTTTGTGTCAAGTCATGACAATGTTGGATAAAATTTAGTGGATTATGTTGTTGTACCTATATAAGGGGCTTTTGGTAATCAAGTAAGCAAGTGGTTAATCATACAAGGAGTTCACCAAATAAAATAATCATTGCATAAAAAATTATTCCAATTACCTATCACATACAATAAACATTTTCAACACTGTATAAGCAATTTAAAAACCTGTAGATATAATAAATCTAATTTATAACAGAAATTTGTTGAAAATAAGATCCTATTCTAACCTTAATCTACTCCTAAACTAACTAGAATTGTTAACAAAAAAAGAGAGGAGGGTTAAAAGAGAAAATAAATTAAAAACAAAGTGGATGAGTTGGCATCTGATTTACCATTCATTATCCTGAAAGATTTAGTTAAATTTTAGTTAACTTGCAATTCCATGACTAGTATTTTACACAATCATAAACATTACAAGTGCAAGATCCAAAGGAACTTTATGAAAATGACAAATAAATTATGTAAAACTACCATATTGTATGCACACATATTAGATAGTATTTGAAAAATCCATTATAAAAGGTAAATAATTAAGTACTTTATTTTATTTCACCAAATAATCCAAGTTTCAAAATAGAAAACACATATACATCACCATCCACAGTGAAGAACTAGCAAATTATTGTCTTTTGTGCTCTTAAAAAATTGCTCTCCTAAATTTCCCCCCCTTTAAAATGGATAAAAATCCTCCTTTTACAAAAGGGATTTTCTTACATTTCTCATTCGAGTAAGTTTCCAATTTCCTTCTTTAAAAGCTCATGTCCTGCTTTCTAATCTTCATATTTTCTTTATTTTTTTCCATCCTTTGCATCCCAAATCTACAAGAAAACATGAGAAATATTAAAATCTTAATTTTTTTTTCTTTTTTTGTGTTATTTTATAAAATTTTCCATCCTCATATTTATCATTTAAATCAAAAATAAAAAAATAATCCCATGTTGATTTTTATTATCAACAAAAAATAGTTTTAATCTTTTTTACATGTCAAAAAATCCTTATGAAAATAGAAGTAAATTTATAAAATAAACATGTAAAATTCTACCCCCAAAATCTTTCCCCACATATATAGGATGATGATGAGGAAATTAAATATCCAAAATTCAAATAAAACTTCATTTTTTAATGTTAAAATCCCTCAAAAAGCTATCGAAAGTTCATGATGTTCAAAATACAAAGAAAATGAAACTATCAAATTTAAGCTAAAAGGTAATGGCAAATTAGAACACAAAAAGTGCATTACTAAATGCACCATCAATGGCCAAGATTTGAAGATGGATATAAAATGGTCAAGATTGAAAGTAAAGTTGTACAAACTCCATTTTCTTTATTTTTTAATTTAAAAATAATGGTTCACATATTATTTTAAATTTTGGAAGGATTTTAAAGGTTTTTAAAGGCTTTTTGGCATTTTAGAAGATTGGGAAGCCTTGTGAAGACTCCAGGACCTCACTTAAGCTAGCATTATATATTTAATGAATATTTTTTCTATAAATTAGTCCCATTTGACATATATAATCATTTAAGCACAATAAAATCTATTGCCAAGAGACCCAAAATCATGAAAAATATCCTCATTTAAGCAAACCCCTTTAATAAAATAACAAGCCAAGACCATCAATGAACAAGTAAGAACTATATTGACTCAATGAAATCAAATGATAGCATCGAAGCACCAAAATGAAACTTGGAACCATAGAACCTTGAAATTAATTACTCAAGAACTTTGATCAAATCAATAGGGGTCCCCATTTTATTGATGCAAAGTATGTGGCATGTGTGCAAGGGCACAAAAAATGCTAGCCAAAACAAAAAATTCTCTAGAGAATTTCAAGGTAGAAGACCAACCAAAGACCCTAAATCTTAGCCTAATCAATCACAAAAGAAGAGTGAGTGATAGAACAAACTAAGACAAAAAATTATTAAAGTAAAAGATCTAATGCCTCTCAAATCCAAGTGTGTAAATATAATTATTTTACCTTTCCTTAAGCATACAAGAACTTGTTATCACAAACCAGAGATTGGGCTACCTAAAATTAAATTTTCTTCCAAATGATCATGTGGACATAGCTCCACTAGTAGCCAAGTGTCCATAGCCCCAATGGAGATATAACTAACCCCACCCAATGCCTTGCTCTACTACCAATTAGGTGTCCATAGCCCTGGTAGAGATTGCCTAGATTTTTTGGATTAAGGTGTCTCAACCTTAGAGTCCTAATATTGATTTAATTTTATGTAATTAATGTATTTATTTGTATTATTTAATTGCCTATGGTGTCATGTCAATAATTGGGACCCATCGGTTGGGTGGCATCCCCGTTGGAGGTGACTGGATGACACATCATCATCCCAAGTGGACATAGGTGTCCCACTTTGGAATATATGACATATGATAGATTCTATGATGCATCATAAGGCATCTTTGAATGTATGAGAGAAAGTTGGCACCCAAGTTGGGTAATGACAAAATATAAGATAATCGACTATTTTTAGTCAATTATGATAGATTCTCTTACAAATGTAAGTGTTGTTAGCTATGACATATTCTATGACAACTGTAAGATGTATAAGGCATTTGTCATAAACTATTTTTAGCATATTCTAGGTGTCCAAGCTTGGAAGAAGAGTATTTGCATGTTTGACCATTGTAAGAGGCGTAACAAAATCTAGTACAAGTGTCCAAATGCATTTCTATGGTGTGGAATATTTTGTCATATGGATTTGGATGCCCCTCACCTTCTAGATGCTTCTTGAAGCTTGTATCTCTCTATAAAATGAGTGCCTTGCATTGTAGAATATATAGTTTTGTTTGTAGGTAACGAAGTGTTGTCGGGTTAACTCTAGAATAGGTGTTTGTGACAAAGCACTTGTGTAGAAGCTTTGTACTTGGGCTATGTTGTAACTCATATTTGAAGTAATATAGAAGTACTATGCTTTTGGAGGGTTGGGTTTTTTACCTGAAAGGGTTTTCCCCACGTATATCTGGTGTATGTTATTTTATGTGTACTTGATGATTTATTCCTTATTCTCTATGTATCTCATATTGTAACAACATAAGGTGTTAAAACAAAAAATTTGTAACTCACCCTTGCTTAGATTAGTGTAGGAAGTTGTTTCTGCTCACCTAGCTTCCTTTCAGTTGGTATCATAGCTTGGATAGCCTTGGTTCCTTTGTTGGGTTAGAAGGGTTTTTTGAGCTAATCTTTGTTTCAATGGAAGTTTTGTAGAAGAGTGTATTTCATGACCTTGTTGCAGGAAAGAGATGGTAGGAACATTTGAGAGGATTGAGATGGAAAAATTTAACGGTGGTAATTTTGAGTTGTGGAAGCTCAAAATGGAAGACATGTTAGTAGACTGAGACTTATGGCTTGCAATTTCTGGAACCAAACCTTCAGGCATGAAACAAGAGGATTGGGATCTCAGAGATAGGAAATCCAAGGGTCATATTAGAATCTGTTTGGATAATTTTTTTCTCTTGAATGCCCATGAAGAGAAAATGTCTACTTCTCTGTGGAAGAAGCTTGGTGATGTCTATCAGGCTAAATCCTTGGTAAACAAGATTTTTTTGAGAAAGAAGATGTATTATTTGAAAATGGAAGATGGAGGGTCCATTGTAGATAATTTTTATAACATTTAACATGTTGGTTGCATAACTGGGTTCCATTGGAGAGAAAATAGATGAACAAGACCATTTCATGCTCCTTTTTTGTTCATTTCTGGACTCTTGGGATCATCTAGTAATCGCTATTGGAAGCACTACTTCCACCTTTAATATGGATGAGGTTGTTGCCTCATTATTATCTGAAGATATGTGAAGTAAGTCTTCTAAGATGGCCAAGGAGGCCCTTACAGTCTGTGGAAGACCAAAAGAGAGAAGCAAAAAGAAAAACAAGAAATCTAAGTCAAACTCTCTAGGGAGATCAAAGTCTCCTGGTAAGAATTCCAAGGAAAAATGTTGGAATTGTGGTGAAACTAGTAACATTCAAAAATATTTCAAGAAGGAGGAGGAGAAGAAAAAAAAGTCTTTCTTTGATTTTGAATCTTAGAAATCATCCCAAGATGATGGAGAAACATTTATTGCAGCCTTGGCATCCCATGCATCAGATGATGTGTTTTTGATAGATTCAGTTGCATCCTTTCACATGAATTCTCACAAAGATTGGTTCTCAAAGTATGAGGAGTTTGATGGTGGAGAGGTGTACCTGGGTGATGACTCTCCCCTGAAGATTGTTGGCCCTAGAATAGTCAAAATCATATTTCTTGATGGAAGAGTGAAAGGGATTGATGGTGTCTTACATATGTCAGGTTTGGCATGAAAATTTATTTTTGTATGTAAACTGAATGATTCAAGAGTGCCTGTTGTTTTCTCTCATGGAGGATGCAAGATGGCAAGAGGAGCTATGGTGTTGGCTAAGGGATTTTGTATTGGTACTTTGTTTCAGCTTGATGTACAGTGCAATAGTTCTTCTAATGTACCAAAGAAGATACCTTTGGATTCTTCATCCTCACCATTAGATTGTGCAGAGAAGAAGCATGTTGTAGCTACATCCAATGAGCATACATTTTGGGTACCTAAGGGTGCTCATTCTTTGGAAATGAAGCTTCTTGCAAAGAAGAAAATGTTATGACACAAATGACTTGGTCAAATTGGTGAGAAGGGTCTTAGAACCCTGAAAAATAAGAGCCTTGTTGAAGGCCTTGATTATTGTAATATCGAGTTTGAATTTTGTGAACATTATGTATATGGAAAAAAACACCATGTTTCTTTCTACTCTAGTTCTCATAAGTTTTTTGGGGTTTTGGACTATGTACATTCAAATTTTTTTGGTCCTGTAAATTTTCCTTCATTATCAAAATCTGTATACTTTGTTTCTTTCATATATGATTACAGTAGAAGGACATTTGTAGATTTCCTTAGAAGTAATGCTCAAGTCTTTAGTCGGTTTAAGGAGTTTAAGGCCTTGGTAGAAAATAAGACTAGTAGAAAAATTAAGTGTTTGAGAACTGATAATGGTGGTAAATTTTGTTCTGTAGAGTTTGAAAAGTTTTTTCAAGAGAAAGAGATTAAGAGACATAAGAAAAATCCCTATACTCCACAACAAAATGGAGTTGCAAAGAGGATGAACATAAAATTGATGGAGAGGGCTAGGATTATGTTGAGTGGTGCTAGCCTTGAATAGAAGTTTTGGGCTGAAGAGATACCCACTGCATGTTATTTGATCAATAGATCTCGTACATCAATACTTGTTGGTAAGACACCCATGGAGGTGTGGTCTGGTAAAAATCCTTTGATGAGACATCTTAGAGTATTTGGTTGCAAAGCTTATGCTCATGTTCTGATTGAGAAGAGGTATAATTTGGAGAACAAGGCTATTAAGTCTATCTTTTTCGACTATGGTGTCAATGTGAAAGGGTAAAAGCTTGGGTATCTAGAAGCTCAGAAGGTTCTTTATAGTAGAAGTGTGATCTTCAAAGAGATGAAATATTCCTCTGTAGAGCTACAACCAGAGAAAGAGGAGAAACAAAAGAAGGAGGTGGTTCAGATTCCCCCTACTCTGAAGAAAGAAGAACCAAGTACTCCTATTGGACCTAATGATGAGGAGAGCTCAAGTAGCTCTGAAAATTCTGAAGAAGAAGGAGAACCTTGACCTCGGCCTTTGAGGAGGTCTACACGAATTAGACAATAACCAGAAAGGTTTGGATATTCATTATTGGATTCCAATTGCATATTTTCCTTGATTACTAATACTGATGAGCCTAGGACAGTTAGAGAGGAATTGGGTATGAATGATTCAGATTCCTGAATGCAAGCCATGGATGAAGAGAATGCTTCATTAAAGAAAAAAAGACTTGGGATTTGGTACCTTTACCTATTGGACGTAAACTGTTGGTTGTAAATGGGCTTTCAAGAAAAATTGTGGCCTTGATGGCACTGTTGATAAGTATAAGGCACAGTTGGTCACTAAGGGGTATTCCTAGGTGGAGGGAATTTATTATGGGGAGATATTCTTTCCTATAGAAAAGTTGACATCTATTGTCACTTGCAAAAACATATGAACTAGAAGTGGAATAGATGGATGTGAAGACAATGTTCCTTCATGGTGATTTGGAGGAAGAGATAGACATGTTAAAACTAGACCATTTCATTGAAAAAGGTAAAGAAAATTTGGTTTGTAAATTGAAAAAGTTTTTTTATGGTTTGAAATAGTTTCCTAGAATGTGGTATGAGAAGTTCGATACCTATGTGTTGTCATTGGGATTTTAGAGGTCTAAATCTAACCATTGTGTATAATTTAAAACTGATAATGGTCACATTCTCATTATTGTCCTATACATAGATGATATGTTATTAATTGGGAGTGGTAAAAGTATGGTTTCAAATTTGAAGTTTAAATTGTCAACACAATTTGAGATGAAAGACCTAGGTGTATCTAGGTACATTCTAGGAATGAAAATAATGAGAGATAGAACTTACAGAAAGCTTTGGTTAAGCCAAAGAAAGCATGTGAACTCTGTGTTGGAAAGATTCAACATGGTAGATTGCAGACAGTTAGTTGTTCCTATGATGCAAGGGACAAAGCTTTTTGTGAATGATTCTCCAAAATCTCCTATTGAGATGGAGGACATGACTAAAGTACCATATGTAAGTGAAATTGGTAGTCTAATGTATGTAATGGTTTGTATGAGACTAGACATTTCCCAAGCAATGGGATTCCTTATTCATTTCATAGCTAATCTAACATAGGTATTCGAGGATATTTGGATTCAGATTGGGCGGGTGACATTGACAACAAAAAACCTACCAATGGCTATGTATTTATGATGTTTGGTGGTTATATTAGTTGGATGAGTAAGCACTAGGTTGTAGTCACATTGTCCACAATAGAGGCAAAGTATATGGCAGCCACTCATTCATGTAAGGAATCCATCTGGCTAAAGAGATTGTGTTCTGATATTGGTTAGATGCAAGACAAATTACTGTTTGTTGTGATAGTCAAAGTGCAATATGTCTAGCAAAGAATCCTACCTTCCATACTAGAACAAAACACATTGATGTTTTGTATCAGTTTGTTCATGATATGGTAGAAGATGGAAAGGTGAACCTGGAGAAGGTTAACACTTTGGTGAATGTTGTAGATGCACTAAAAAAACTAGTGAGTGTAGAAAATTTTAGATGGTGTTTTGATTCCATGGGCCTTGTAGCCTTGAGTAGATGATTTTGTATGATTCTCAAAAGGTCTTCAATAAGTGGGAGAGTATTCAGATTAAGGTTGTAGACACCTAAAAATGTCCTAGCTTGCAAACTAGCATTTTGGCACTCATATTCATCTATTAATTAAGTGATTTAACATTGTTTAATTAATTCATCATCAAACAACATCGAACAACAATGAGCAACATCCCACAACATCTCAGAATCATCCTGAAACATCTCAGAATCATCCCAAAACATCTCAGAATCATCCTGAAACATCTCAAAATCATCCCACAACATCCTATAACATTCTGCAACATCTCAGAATAATCCCAAAATATAATAGAATCATCCCGCAACGTCTCAAAATCATCCCAAAATGTCTCGAAATCATCCTGCAATGTCTTAAAAACCCTAAAAACCCCAATTCTACTATTAATTAAATAAAAAAAACATTATCTAATTAATTCACGTTTCATCATTCCGACCAATTAAATAAATTATATTTATTTAATGAAGTCCTAATCTCACTTTATTTCATCCCGATTGATTAAATAACACCAATTATTTAATTACATTGCTAAATCACCTTATTCCTCTAAGTTAATTGAATTGTTAAATTAAAATAATTTAATTACGACACTTTCCCTCAAAAATTTGATTAATTAAATCAAAACTATTCAAATCATTTATCAAAAATCAAATCAAACTAATGTAACTTTGTTTGCAAAAGTCAAACTTGATTTGCATGTTCAACTCCAAAAAGGAATTAATTAATTAAATCAATTAATTCATATTCTTCATCCACTTTCTGATTGAGAAAATTACAATTCCTGACTGAGAAATCTAACTTTCTAACTAAGCCATCAATTTCCTAACTAATCAATCTAATTTCCTGACTAACCAATATAATTTGCTAACTAAGACATAAATTTACTAACTAAGCCATCTAAATCTTGACTGATCAATCTAATCCTTGACTAGCCAATCTATTTCTCAGTCACACAAATTGTGCAATCGACTATGCATAATCTTCTCATGTCTAAATCCACTCAACACATTTCAACCGTTGATCTAGATATTCTCCAAGACAATCCTGATCATCTATTTCAAATCTCATTTTCGATATAACAAACCTCTTTTCTCACAAAAAATGATCAAAGAATCAACACCATTTGCACAACAAAGTACTACTGAAATTCACAACCACCATTGTTAGAGGTTCAACACCATTTCTTCGATCAACCAACCAAGGAATTACTCTTCAAGCTTTTGCATGTGAACTATGGAGGCTTTGCGGTGATAAGAAAAACCCAACATTAGGCGAATACACTCTTCTACAGGATGGTAACAATGTGCTTATTATTTGCATTCAATTTAATAATCATTAGATTGCTTAATGTGTTTTCTATAGCATAGTTAAATTTTGTATGTGTAGGATTAGATGAAGATTTAAGTGTTTTGAATTAGCTTAGATTCTCATTTCTTTGCATTTTGTCTTGTTTGCATCTAATGATTCCCCCCCCTCACACATTCTAGCATGCCCGGTGGGACCATGATCCTCTCTACTAATGTTTTTATGAGTCTGAATTGAAGTTGCAGGTCCCGAAGGCACTTTTGTAAAAGGATCTATGCATATTCTCTAAGAGCCTTGCATTTGATTCTAACAAGGGTAGAATTTTCTATGAGAATTGAGCATTTGATTTTGATAGGGGGGCTTTTGCAAATATTCCCAAGTAGTTGCTTTGACCAACCAGTGCACACAATCTGTAGTTTTTCATTTGATTTTTTGCTAACATGTGCTTGTTTTGGAATGTGTAATAGGTGCTAACATGTTTGTATGTAGGGTCTGAATGAAATTAACTTATTTTTTGTAGGGAAGATGAACGGTCAAATCATTTTGAATCTACAAAAACATCTTTCTTTAGTTAGGAATATTTATTTTGGGTGCTTAAAAGAGAACAAACTCACTTTGTTTAAAGGATCTAAAATGAACAATTTCAAGGCTTTGTTTAATCAGGAATCTTTATTTGGTGATTAAAAAGAACAACACAAATGAACACTTCATTTTTGGTGCTCTAAAATAAACCATTTTAAAGCATTTTCTAAGTTAGAAATTTTCATTTCAATGCTTAAAAAGAACCCTCAAAACTACACATTTCAATCAAGGTTCTCTAAAAATGAACTTTTTCCAAGTTGTTCATAATTAGGAACTTTGATTTTAGTGCATAAAAAGAAAAAATGCCAAACGATTTTTATTGTTGACACACGCTCATTGTACTTTTGTTGAACAAATTAAAGACCAGGATTGATTTCTTCGAAACACTCAAGTTTGGGGCTTAAAAATGAACAAGTTATTTTGTTTGTCTTGCACCATTACTATCTTAAATGACTGATATACTGAATACTTCCTATTGGTGCAAATAAAAAGAAAAATTCATTCATTTATTTTTTGTTTGGTAAGTGCTACCAAAGTGGGTAGCTCCCACAAATAAATAAAATAGAGGATTACAAATTTCCATAAGGCATCTCTCAAAGGAATGAAAAACCCACACCACCCACAATTCCACCAACCTTGCCACCACATTATCATCCAGCAGCCCCAGGATGTTTCCCAGACAATCCATAAAACCACTGATGTTATTATTCTATGCAAAACCCATATGAAACACCACCAAGCATTAAGGAGTTTCGACACTCTTGCGTCTCCTCTAGGAATCCATCACTAGCAATTAGACATCAACCAAAGACTCCAAAGTACTTAGCCTTCATGCATGGTCATAATGAGGATCAAACGAGTCCATATAGAGTCCATGCATAGGTACAAAAAACTATTGTGCCATCGTCAATACATAAATGTGAGCCCGAGACCCAAACCAAATTAGATCCAGAGGAAACATATCAAAGACTTTCGTTGTTTTCACGTTCCTTTTCGATCAACTTACGGAAATCGTCATTGAGAGTGCTTCCTTTGTTAAGCTCTATTTCTTCCTCGACATCCAACTTCATTCCAAAGTTAGCCAAATAATCAGCAATGACATTCGCCTCCCTGAGTATATGTGCAAGAGAATGATCGTCGAACTTTGCAAGGCATCTATCGATCCATTACAAGTAATCTCTAAGCTTCCAATTATAGATAAAAAATTTACCAACCACATTTATGCATGATTGGGAATCACCTTCAATAGCCACCCTCCTGATTCCTAGCTCCAGACTAAGTTCCAGATCTCTAGCCAACGCTTCTAATTCTATCTCATTGTTAGTGGAAATTCTGATATTCTTTGCCAAGGCTCCTATACGTTCCCCATGCCAATTCCTAATTATGCATCCGATACCAGAAACCCCAGGGTTTCCATTCGAAGATCCATCAAAATTAAGCTCAAAACATTCCTTGTTTGGTGGAACCCAACGAGCATTTGCTCTCTAAAGCGATGAGATCACCAAAGCAATATTGGGAGACTTTAATCCAAGCCATGCCCTCTGAAGCCTAGTATCTGAACTCGTAAACATTAAGCCCCTTGGTTGGTTACTTTTGCAATTGAGCAACTCACATAGATCCAACTCAATTTTCTTTATGACCGATTCCATCGGCAGCTCTGAATCACAAAAGACCCTTCGATTTCTCTCCTTCCAAAGATGCCAAACAACCATTGAAGGAGCTGGCCCCAAGCATTAGCCTAGATACACTTTTTATGCCCCAAGGGCCAACTACGCATAAATTCTAGTAGATATTTTTGTCTAGTGGAGCACCACCCAAGAGACTGAAATATCCAATCCCAACACTGTACAATGTATTCACAATTTAATAGAAGATGATCCACCATCTCTTCCTCATTACAACACAATGAGCATCGGCTCAGACCCAAAAATCCAATTGAATGTAATCTTTCCCCTATCCAAATCTACTTATGTAGAGCTATCCACATGAAGGCACCTACCTTCGGGAGAATGCCTTGCTTCCAACATACCATTATCGTCCAATCAACTTTATCTCTGTAGATAATCAACAACTTGTAATGCAATTTAACCGTATACTCACTAGACTTTGCACTGGCCCATATAATTTCATCTTCAACTTGTGAAAGAACAACCTTACGGGAACTCAACATTTCTACAAGTAGCACCAAATCCACCTCAAGGATGTTGTCATTTTCCTTGTGAACCCATACCACCAACAGACTCTGAGTAGCAGCCGCATTTGACAAGTAATTTACCACCTTTCTACCTTTTACTGCTATCACCGCTTCAAGCTAGTCTCGATCACCAAAATTTGCCACCAAGGCCTCATAGCCATTCCATGAGTCATATCAAAAGTCTGCCTTCTGACCATTTCCAACCCTCCACATCAAATGTTCAACAATCAAATATCTGCAACTCCATATAAATCTCCACATTGTCAATCTCTCGTTCCTGTTCACAATGGTGAGAATACGTTCAGGGGCATCATCATCTAGATAATTTTTCCTGATGATTTTGCACCATAAGCTATCAAGATTTCTATATAATTTCTAGCACAATTTCGCACCAAGGGTGTGATTATTGAGCTCCATTCATCTTAGTCCCATGCCCCCAACATCCTTGCCTTGGCATGCCATGTTCCAATTAATTAATGGAACCCATTTTGAATCTTTAGCACCTTCCCAAAGAAATTTCTTCATGAAGCTCTCAATTTCACCAACCACTTTGTTTGTCATCCCAAAACACGACATGGTGAAAATTGGAACAACCGAGATCACCGATTTAATCATTAAGATTCAGCCTGCAAGGGTCAACCACTTGCCTTTCCAGGCTTCCGCCTTTGACCTACACTTTCCAATTGTATCCAACCAATGCTCCATCCTACAAATACCATAACAAAGGGGGGCACCAAGATGTTTTGATGAAAGAGAAGCAATAGAGAAGTTGAATATATCTACAATCTGTGTAGAAGTTGTAGTGTATTTATCTAATGCCATCTTAATTACCTCTACCTCCCTTACCAAGGCCTCTCCAAAGAGCATCATATCATCTATGAACTGGGAGTGAGTAATAGGATTCAATTCATCTGAAATACAAACACCTTTCCACAACCTGGAATCCCGAAGTGTTATGAAATAACAACCCATGGCCTTAGCCATAATAACAAACAAAAATGGGGATGAAGGGTCAACCTGTCAAAGAACGTTAGCTACCTCAAAAAACTACAAATAGAGCCATTAACTAACATCGAGTACCTAGGAGTGGAAATCCAGTAACAAATCATATTTACCCATTGGGTCGAGAATCCAAACCTGACCATAACATCTAACAAGAACTTCCACCAAACACGGTCATATTCCTTGCTGACATCTAACTTAATTATCGTGCTTTTGAGCCACTCTGAATTGATTGTGTGAATGCTTTCTACAGTGGAAATTATGCTATCAATTATTTCTCTCCCAGGGGTAAACCCGTTTTGTTCTTCAAAAATTACCTAACCAAGAATTTTCTTCATTCTGTTTGCCATTAATTTTTTCATTTACTTGACCAAGAACAATTCATTTATGTTATTCACATATTTTTGGAGATAACACCGCTTGAGGTGTTAAAAATAATCAATTTGCTATGAAGTTTTTTTTATGCATTCAGTGATTGGAAAGCTAAAGTGTTTTATCTTCTCCCCTCACACCTTTTGGTGATCTTGGGTGAGTGAAAAAACATTTTTGAGCTTCACATTTTATTTTCAAATTTTACCTTAAAGAGGGGGCTTGCATTGAGCCACATCTCGCACTAGAGAACTCATTGCAAGGTCTCGAATCATGTTTGCTAGTGGGATTTATTAAAGGTTGCGAAATTGTAAGAAAGTAGCTTCAAGCCATACTGAAAATAGACTGCAGCTAATCCCACGCCTTAAGTGGAATGAGAATGGTTAAAGAGCCTTAAGTGGCAAGCGAGTGAGTGTTATATTTTCATGTTCATAGTTATGACTAAGAGCCAAATTGTTTTAGAAGCCACCCTATTATCCAAAAACATTCTTTGAAAGTGGTGCATCAAAATTTACTTCTGAGAAGTTACTTGCAAAGTCCGACTATAGGCTTGCACCATAAGTTGCATGTAAAATCATCTCTTGGAAGTATGAGGCAAGCCTACCTAAAATAATGGTGTCTATACACTAGGGTTGTAATTGCTTGTTTATGTTAAACTCACCAAATACATTCAAAATAATTTGACATCAAATTCTGTGATTGATTTAAAGAAAAAAAACACATTCAAACAAACACTGAATGATATGGTTGAATCACAAACCCTTTGACTTTGTGTATACTTGTGAAAGAAGCCTTGTTTTTGTACTCCTTAAAAGGATTTTTCCTTAAAGGTTTCCAAATATTTCAGCTTTTATTTTAGGTTACATTAATCAAAGTAAACATTTGGGAACTATAGCTTGGGCATTGTGATTTCACAACTTAAGCTATAGAAATGAAGGTCACATAAGTTCACACTTGTTGAGTTAGTCCAAGTGTTGCTTTATCACTTTTCATATTATAAACACAAAGAAAGTTGAGAAAGTTGTTTATAGGATCATTGTTCGAACCAAGCAATTAGAAAACCAGATAAGTCACATAGTCTCTCATCCATTATTTCCATCCTACTTATTAGAAATCAAACAAACCATTGGGATCATTCCTTCACTCAGATGTCTATGATATCAACTGTTAATTGGAACTCAAAAATAGTTCAAGTAAGCTTTCCCACAACATATCCTCTAGACAAGGAAGTGAAATATCAACCCTAGTTCTTCCACATTTTGATTTCCAAAAATTAGTACCATTCCAAAATAGCACTCAAACCTTAGGGTTTTGAGCTTCATAACAACCATCTCAAAACACCATTACAACTTATGACCATCTGGCGACCAACTGCTCTAGTTCAACAACCGAACCTTGTAGCACCGATCCTTGAACCTAGTCTCACATATATTGAAGGTGAAAAACTAACATTATAAGCAGTTTGAGAACCTTCATATTTGAGAAGAACGAAACACCCCACCAGTTTCTCACCGCATCAATCATCTTAGATGAAGAGGAAGATAAAGCAAACATAGCAACCAAAAGACCCATGCTACCACCACCTATGTGGCAATAGACATACATCCCTCATGTTTTTTCGCAAGTAAAAGATCCTTAGGACTAGAAAAAGAAAGATTCTTAATCAAAAATCCATACTCTAGCTTTCAAAGAACTGCCCTACAAAAACGTTCGCCAAAGGTTTCATCTCAAAAAGATATCACACCTGTAAAAATCGGCTAGAAGTTTTCTATTATCACTTTGCACTAGTAGGCCAAGTCTTTTCCAGAGATTAAGAGTACAAAAAATAGTCACAAAGATCTTGGAAAGTTGTTTATGAAAACTACAAGATCATAGCACATGAAGATAATGGAAACAAGCAAGAACAACACCAACATCCCACCAGCAAACACCATGAATGTCAAAATTGGCCCATGAGGATATAAACCAAGTGACCTTACGATAGGGTATTGAGTATCAAAACATCCCCAAAAAATGTTGATCTATTACCCAAATCACTCTTATCAAGGGTCACAACATCAAGTAGGGAAAAAACATCAAGGGTTTCAAAACCCCCATCAAGGAATAAGTCTAGAACATCAAATTTCCCTAAATAAAATTGAGAGAGATCTTGAGAAAATTAAAAAAATTGAAATCCGACATATCACTAATGCCATGTGAAAATTCAAAAGATTACATATCCACAAATAATGGACATCATTCCATAAACACCTCAATATCCACATCAAGAACACTTCCAATATCCACAATATGAAGAAGTTTCACAACACCAAGGTGTACCTCAAGTGCAATATCAAAATGTACCTCAATCACAATATCAAGAAGTTCTACAACACCAAGGTGTACCTCATGTGAAATATCAAAATGTACCTCAAACATAGTATCAAGAAGTTCTGCAAAATCAAGAGAAAAATAATCAAGAAAATCCATAGAGGAAAGATTACCAAACAGGAAGGAAATTCACCCCTTTGGGAGAGACTTTAGAGGTAATCAAGCATGAACTAGTACAACAAGAACTTATCAAAATCAATGATAGTCCAACTTATGGTGAACCAAACTTTAAACTCCCTTGGTATAACTAGTATGAACAATGTGAGTTCCACAAAATCAAGGGTCACATAATGAAAAAATGCATAACACTCCAACATCTCATCCAAGACCTTATTGATCAAGGAGAAATAGCTATTAAAAATGACATTCAAGGTCCATCTACCAATGATAACAATGGAAATTTCTCAACCTCAAAAGTTGAAATAATGATCAAGAGTTATCTATCACTGATCACATTGATAATGTCTCTACATCATCTAGTGAGTAGGAGGACATACATCAAGAAGTTATTCTCAATCATGATCAAAGTCAATCATCCAAGTCTATAAATGAGTTAGTCCAAGATATATTGACATCATCCAACCTCATGGCAGTACATATTGATGAAGAAAATACTCTTAATCCAACACTTATATCCAATGCAAAAAAGTTAAGCCAAGAGCTATTAACCATATGTCTACATTTTGAGGAGATCCAAGGATCATTTACAAGAAACCCCTTCTTTGAAATTGATCCATGTCAAGAATTTGATCCAAAGAAATTCAAAGATAATACCACACAAAATCAAGATCAAGAAACCTTACCATCAAAATACTACAATGACTTGGTAGATATCTTCCAAGACATCCAAGGTTTTCCAAAAGAATAAAAAATCCATATATCAAGAACACATACATCTACCCATGAGATGCTTACTCCTACTGGACATGTAGATGATCTTCATCCAAGATAAGAGTGTCATACTCTTGAAATCATTACCAAGGAACAAGAGTCTCCTACTCTCAACATATGTATACAAGATCAAGACATAGTAGAAGCTAGAGACATATCAGAAAGGGATCATGTAGAAGACTTATACATAAGTTGTGAATCAAAAACATCCTATGGAGACATATCAAAAATGAAACATAAATAAAACTTATATATAAGTTGTGAATTAGAAACATCCTGTGAAGACATATAAAAAATGAATCATGTAAAAAGAATTTTACGTGCATAGTAAATAATAAACACTTCTTGAAGAAGCATTCAAATATGATATTTCACATGATCAAGCTAAAGATATCAATCAAGAGGTTATCCCACATCTGAAGGATCCTATTAGTGAAGAAGCTATCACATTTGAAGATCCACAGAAGAGCAGAGAAGGATTAGCACCTTGTTTCCAAGGTAAGACATGTCCTACTATAAATAAAAAATTTCAACAAATTCATTATCAAGACAATGAATTAGGCCTACATGAATAGGGTATCCTAGAACCAGTGTAGATTATGGGTAATCTTAAGCACCTAGGTCTTGGTTATTTAACAATAAAGGGATCTAAAAATATTAGGGATACCTCTATAATACTTGGGGCAACTTTATCTAATGCAAGAATCAACATAGAGAGCTCAAAGGGTCCTTATGATGAAACCACTACTAATGCTACAACTAGCCATATCATGAATCATCATCCACACATATTCCCACCCTCTAATTAGGACCAAAAAGAAGAAAAAAGCTATACACAAGAACAAAACAAGTCATTGAAGAAAAAGAATCAACAAAAAAAATTGGACAAGAAAAATTCAAATGGATACAAAAGAAAAAGAAAGAAAATCATCCCTATCAAACTTCATTAGTGAAAGAAACTATGGGGTAAAATAAGAAAAGGGAGTCCATCCATCAAAAAAGTCCAACAATGCAAAAGAAAGCTTCAAGAGCAACCTACAAGGTATATCAAGACGTTGGTCCCAATTGAATCTCTATATCTATCCATCATTGATCATCATCCAAAGTTTGGAGAGTCAAATATTATAAAATATTAACCAATCCATCTGAATCACATATCCCTCAACGTATTTCACTATCCAAGATATACAAATCTCACATTGACCATATGTTGTTAGCAACTCTTTATCATAAGGATTCTAAGGACACTCTATCGTGATGTGCACTTCAAGGTAAAGTTAACTCCAGTATCGGCAAGGAAGACAAGAATTATCAGGGGTTACATTCAAGTGCCCGTATCCTAGAAAAACAACTCCTCCAAGCAGGATATCATTGGCACGTCATGACAACAACCATATCATCATGAGCAACATCTACATCAGCACCACCAAGTGGTTCAACATGAGAAAAAAAATGTCACCATGATGAAAACTTGTTAAATAGGCATCTTGTGTGACATCAAAAAATTAAAAAAAAATAAAAATCATGAAAATAGTGAAGAGAAAAATCATCCTCCAATGAAAACCACTATGGTGGTCCTTTGGACAAGTACAATGATGAAAACCTGGCAAACAAACATCATGTGTAGAATTGAGCATCTACGTGCATAATTTCAAGGGAAAGAATATCAACTTATTCATAATAAACCCAATACATTTTGAAACCAAATCCACCGTATCTTGATCTTGACAAATTTTTGGGGTACAATTTACACTTGCTTATGGAGAACAGATCTTGACATGGGTCACTATCATTGATCCTATCCTATCTAGAATTATCTGAGCCATGAGGCACTGTCAAAAAGAGGTATACTTTATCCAAACATGTTATCCTATCATGAGATAACCCATTACCATCATTTCTAGATACATTGGGGGCAAGTACTTAAATCTTTCTTTAGAATAAATCTTGATATATGCCTTCTAACTCACATTGTGATCTAGGCATTGTCCAAACAATAAGGTGTGCTACATGGCACCCTTCCCAATTCATCTTGAAACAATGTGTACCACCAACACACTACCAAGGTAACATTCAAAGATACCAACAACGTGGATTATTCCTTCACTCCAAATTCTAAGATATTAGCAGTTGCTTGAATCCCATAACTAGTTCAAGTAAGATTTTCTACAACATATCCTATAGAAAAACAAAGTGAAAAATTAATCCAAGTTTTCAATATCTTAGCACCATCAAGGTAAACTTCAAAATAGTTCATTCCAACAATAAGGTATACCATCAATGCACTACCAAGGTAACCTTCAAAAAAATTCGTCCCAACAACAAGGTGTACCACCAACGCACTACCAAGGTAACCTTGAAAGGTGATGACAACATGGATTATTCCTTCACTCAAAAATTCTAGGATATCAATAGTTACTTGAACCTCACTAGTTCAATTAAGATTTTCCACAACATATCCTCTAGAAAAAAAAGTGAAGTATCAATCCAGGTTTTCACAATCTTCCACCCCAAGAAAAAGGGTAAAATACCAAAAAAATCAAAATTATCAAAAATCTAAAAAATCTAAAAAACATAAAAAATAAACAACAATGTGGATTATTCCTTCACTCAAATAGTCTAAGATATCAAAATTTTATTGAACCCCATAGCTAGTTCAACTATATTTCCCACAACATATCCTCTAGACATGGAAGTTGAATATTAATCCAAGAATTGTTTATCCCAAAAAATGTTTTATGCTTTGAGTCAAATGGTTGAACTACATGGTCTCTGCATGTACAATGTAGGAAAGTATTATCATCCCCTAAGGCATTAGGTCAGTCCCATCAGGTTTCTATTAGGCTTTCTTCTAACTTATTCAAAAATACAAAATCCAAAAAATTCCAAAATCCAAAAAAAATCACAAAATAGAAAAACCCACGAAAGTGGTAATCAAATCAAACAAATCCCGTAGTAATCTCTCCCTCAACTACAATAGTTCAAGGACCACCTAAAATCATTTTAACCCACAGTGTTAGGGTTTCATTTGGAACATGTAAAACAACATGAAACAACACAAAACTGATGAGAAATGACATTTAGGATGACAACAAGAAAATGATAACAGGGTTTAAATGAAACAAAGGAAAATGCAAGCACATGACACCAATGTAAAATTTAACTATACAAAAACTAAAAACCAGCTACACCATTATAGAGATCATGAAATTCTACCCCATTTAAAAAAAATCATTGAAAAATACTTATGTATGACCAAGACATGGTCATTTGAAGATAGGGTAAAAAAAGTCTTGATTACCAATCACAAAGCAAACAAAAGCGAGGTTTCAGGAGAAAGTATGAGGCTTTTAGATGTAATACTTTAAATGAAGTATGAGATTCTTAAAAAAGGGCAAGGAAACAACTCAAGAGCGAGCAAAAGTGAGGTTTTCAATCAAATGCAATCTTTTAGAGCGAGTGCATGAATCAAAAGCGAGGTTGTAACTCAAGTGTGAGGTTTTAGGTCAAGGGTGAGGGTTTAAAGGTCAAATGCGAGGTTCTCACATAGAAACTACAAGGAAAATGATGCAGATGCTTAGATATCACCAAAATTTCTCTATTGACTCAAGAAACTGTGTACATGCAATACGAGAACGTAACAAGATGAAAATGAGAAGCAACAAGGTGCATGTTGGGACACTGATGCCTACAAAAAATCCAAACTCTTTAAATGCATCCACATGATGTGAGGATCTTGGAATCCTCACCATATCTCCTCGACAATCAACAAAAAAAATCATTCAAATATCTTGAAAACATAAAAAAAAAGCATCAAATAAACATAAAAAACCATAAAAATAGTTGAAAAAGCTCAAAAATCCTATTTCCACCATCACCTATCTACAATAAAGGTTCATCCATAATAAATAGATAATCACACTCACCTTTTGACAAAACAAACAAACAAACAAAGCAACACGAAAAGCTAGAACTTTCAAGCAAACAATCGCAAAGAGACAGAAACAAAGCCAAGTATAACTTCCTATCTATTGACAATTACCAACAACATCCTGAGATATGTCTTAACAAATCCATTCCTATGATAGACATGATCAACACCAGATAATTTTCACCTAATAGATAGAGCAAGTGATACAACAACATTGTTTTATTTTTTTGTTCTCTTATCCTTTCAATTTACATTGTTGACACATTCCCAAGATCTCTCGAGGATATCCATAAGGATTTAGAGAGGAAGGTGTGGATTAAATAATCCATGAAGCTCCCTTTAGGTTAATTTGTATTCGGATTTGCAAAATCCTTGGCCACACACATTGTATTTCTTAATACACCCTAAGCTCCGTTTTGGTCACGCTTTCATCCGCTTCACCACGTGTCAGCTTGTGTGCCACGTTGCACAAAACTATGAACACTTTTTGGCAGGCCCCACTGAAGGAAGCTTAGGCTGACACCATTCCACATGTCATCCTCATGAGGATTTCATCCCAAGAAAATAGAGGATGAATATTAAACCTCTCCACTTCTCCACGTGTCACCTCAGTGGAAGTTTTGATCTCAAGAGAGCGAAGGTAAAGGAAAAGGCTTCGTTTCTTGGACATGTTTCCTAGCCAACTCTTCAAGTAGTTAGACATGTGTCTTTATAAGATTGTTGTTGCTTCACCTTCAGGACCACATTCATCATTTCTATGAGTGCGCTCTATTCAAGAAAATTGAATATCTTTCTATTGAGATTTGTATTTGATTCATTCAATGAGAGGACGATGCGTGCTTGAGGAATCTTTCAAGTGGTGGCTTCGAGGAGGTGGGAAAAGTCTATATATATTGCTATAGTGCTCTATGAAAGGGTTGAAAAACTACAGCAGAAAAGATTAAAAGCTCCAGGCCTCTATATTATTTTTTGATTTTTTAAGACTCACAGACTGATCCAATTGTTCAACCTTTCTATTTCTTAGATAATACAAGACATTATATTGTGCTATTTTTTTGTACTAAGTAGTTTATTTGCAATTTTTTTATAGTTTCAATAGAAATTTGTCGTTTGGGATCATGTCTTGAACTCTTCTCATTTGATGAATGTGTATGGAAATTATATTACTTCATCAGGTTAAATTGCTTAGGGTTTTCATCTATGTTTCTATTATTTTTGAAAATATAATATTATTAAACAAGCCCTCAAACTGTATCCAAAAGGAATGTTTCCCATGACAAAACATTTAAATCTTGGCACATTGCCTTAGATTAATTTTTATTTTATATCTATTTCCTTTTCCCTTTCCAAATCTCCATTACAGGAAGAGTTGACTTCTTTAAAAATCCCAGAGGTTACTCAGTTTAGCGCAATTGGTCCCCCATTTACTGAGTTTCCCATAAGGCTATTTTCCTAGCAATTTTAGGTGTCAACAGTTCTTTTTATGGCATTCCCGGTGGGGCCATATTGAATGTATCAAAATTTAAGTAGGGTGTATGAGCCATAGACCTATTACTAGATCCCAAACTATGAATAACCTTAGCCTGCTAGTGCCATAGTTGGTAATAGTACAAACAAGAACCCATCCAATAAATGTCTCAACCCCTCCACCAACCATGTTTCTGATAGCTAACAAAAATTATGTGGCAGGGGATTCTAGAAGCCCTCTCATATGACTAGTAGCACACATCATTTGGGCTAATATCCCAACCTCTACTTTAAAATTTGTAACAAAATTCACTCGGGAAGGCTTGAAGACACCATCCAAACATCTATAGGATATGGTTGACGTATGTCTAGTGCATGGTGTAACTAATCAAGATGTAGAATTAAGGCTACATGCAACCTCTTTTAAAGGAAAGGCCCTTGATTGGTACCATACTCTGGGATCCAATACCATTGGTACCTGGGACCAACTTAGAGATCCTTTCTATGAGTGGTTTTCGAACAATAGAGATCGATCCTTATTGTTCCAATAGTTGGTGACTATCAAGCAGGCCCCTCAAGAGGCCATGGCTAATTTCAATGCTAGGTTCCATATGACTTGGCAGAGGATCTAGACCATGATCCACCTACCTCCTAATTTGGCATTCATGTTTTACCTAAAATCTATCAATTCCACAATCTCAATGATGATTCAGCCTCTTGGTGGGAACACCTAGCCGGACGTGTATAGCATAGTTGTTACATCAGAGAACAATTTTATTGGTGCTATAAAGCTACCACCTTGGCCTGCAATGCCTCTATTTGCATAATTATCAACTTTCGCCCTAGAGATAGCTTCAATTAATGTGCCTACTCCTCAATGTATGTATGCATATCCAAGCACATAGTAGAAAATCGCTTCTACATCTAATTCTTCAAGGGATGAGATGAGAGATGTCAAGGAGTTGCTATGAAGTATCTCAAATGAAATAACTAATATCAAGTGGAATCAGTCCATACCCCATAAGCCAACTTACCAAAATTACCAAGGTGAAAGACCTTCCTACCAGCAAAACCAGTTCCAAGGAGGCTCATGCACGAGTCCACAGGCTCAAATGAGTAATCAGATGGTTCTGGTAACTACTCCACTACCTATTGTCCCACCAAGTCCAAATAGAGAGCTGGTAATGGGGAAAAATAATCTCGTGAATGATGTCAACCCTTGGTGCTTCCCCTGCAATGAAGCACATATGCCTTAGAATTTTTTGTGTGGAAATTTACAATAGAAGGTGGAAGAATAGCACAATGAAGGTTTTGCATCAAGTTCAAGAGGTTATTCATATACCTCTCTACAAATGGAAAACATGGTGCTTACTGCTCAAATGCAAGGGATTTCTTTGGAGCAAGAAATCGACATAGCTCCCAACCATGTGTTGTTCTCATGGATGGAAGGAGAAGAGGTAGTATTTGCAAATGAGGCATCTACATCAAAGCCCCCACAAGTGCAATAAGACTATAACACTTGCTCAAAGAGGAGATTCATGGGCGAACTGACCACTCCACAACCCATAAGCGTCCCTGACTAGGCTCATAGTTCTTCCACAATTGTTTCGCAACCACAACCACACAAGGAAATTTTATAACAAGGTCTAAAGAGTAGAATTCTCTGACTCCACTTCCATTTAATGTGGTGGAACAGTTGAAGAAATCCTCTACTAGTATTCATTTGGGATATCTTAGCTATTCCAAAGTAGAAATAATTATTGTAGAAGGCCCTACTAAAAGATACAAGCACAAATCAAATAGAGCAACCCTCTGAGAAAAAGACCGCTGATTCATCACCTTAGGCCAAAGTCCTTACAAATAATGTAGAGGATTCCTCAACGAAAGGTAAGGATAAGTTGAAACTAAAGCCCTTTTTCATAACCCTCATTGTGGTTAAAAAATTGCTGCATAATTCTATGATTGACTCTAGTGCTAGCACTATGGTCATGCCCAAGAAAATAGCTAAATCCTTAGGATTAGCTATGAACCTTTAAATAAAGGGGTTATGCAACTAGATGGAAAAAAGGTTGATATTGTAGGAATCATTAGGGACCTTCCACTAATTCTCTTTGCCTGCCCTAGCATCACGCTTAAACATGATACTATGATCATTGATGTCCCTCCCATGTTCGATCTTTGCTTATCCTGAGAGTTTACTACCAAGATAGGTGGGTACCTTTCCTTAGATTCGTAACACCTAATTTTAAGAACTAAGCATGGAGCCAAGATGAAGCTATTGTCTGAACCATTGCATTCAGAACATGTAGTAGATGAAGCAATGAAATTTTTGAGGCTACCCATACCTCTATCACCAAAGAGGAAACATATTGCACCAAGTTATTTGAGGATGAGAAAGTAACCAAAGACCATACTGATGAAGAAGAAGTCCTCTTGAGTAAATTTTTTGACACTGATCCTTTCAAGAATTATCATGCAACTGGATTGGGGACTTATGCGATCTACAATGAGGATCAAATGATTCCAAAGGTTGTCAAAGATCCCCATTGTAATCATGCCTCAGAGTTGTGGACATTGCACTTTGATGGAGCAAGGTGCAAAGTTATTGAAAGTGCCAAAATATGTTTGGCGTCTCCATCCCATGATGAGACTCTCTGATATTTTTGATTTCAATTTTCCTGTTCAAATAATGAAGCTGAATATGAAGGCCTTGTGCAAGGTTTAAGCCTTGCAGAGTGGATGGGCGTAAAATAGATAAAGGTGTTCAAAGATTCTGAGTTGATATTTGATCAAGTTTGAGGTATCTTCATGGAAAATAATGTCTGCATGCAGTCTTATAGACATAGATTTTGGAACCTCATTGAAGTTTTTGAAGCTTTCAATATTCAGGTAGTTCCTAGAGAGCAAAACACAGTTGTAGATCGCATGGCGTCAATAGGATCCCAATTTGACCTTGCTTCCAATTTGATTGGGAAAATACACTCTGTGCGAGTGATTGTATGACCCTCAATCCCCAAAAATGACTTGAGTTGACAAGTGTTCAAAAGTGATTCTCACATCACCTCATTCATCCAACATTCGAGAGAGTTTGTTGATCAGCTCCAACCAAAAATTAAAGAAGCGTATAAAGGGAAAATTATTCAACTGAGGTCCAACAAGCTTTTGAAAGGCCTAGTCACTCTTGAAAACCTATTCAATTGTGATGATGTAAGAAGTGAAAAGATGAATTTTATAGCGGACATAAGAAATTACATTGACATTTAGGTTAGATATGGAAGAAAGATTAAGGTCAGGAAAGATGTCCCACAATAAGATAAAGAATGACTCATACAATTTTGTGAAAGATATGAAGGAGTAGTAGCCTATTCATATGATGACCTTAAGTGATATAATCCTGGAATCATTCAACATACTATAAAGATGATGGAAGGTGCAAAGCCTATCCACCAGAAGAAAAGGCCAATGAACCCAAAGATTGAGTCACTTATGGCACAAGAACTGAGGAAGTTGATCCAATCCTAGATCATTTTTATGATCAAGCACAACACATGGGTATCTAACCTGGTTCCAATCTGAAAGAAGAATAGAGAAATCTACCTCTGTGTTGATTTCTGGGTTTTGAACCGTGCATCCCTGAAGGACCACTACCCCTTCATTAACTAGAGTCTATCTTACAAACATTGGTTGGCTCAGAGATGTTTTCTCTAATAGATGGTTTCTCCAGTTACAATCAAATATGAGTCAAAGAGGAGGACCGACAAAAAATTATGTTCACCACCAAATGGGGAAAATTCACCTATTAAAAAATTCCTTTGGGCCTCTCAAATGCAGAAGCTACCTTCCAATGAGCAATGAACATTGCCTTTAGAGAGATAATCAATAAAATCATCTTGATCTACTTGGATGATCTTACAGTTTTCTCTAAATCAAAAGATGACCATTTTGATCATCTTGAAATGGTTTTTTCAAAAATTCCAAGAGTTCAGAGTATCCCTGAACCCAAAACAATGCTTCTTCGGAGTGCCTCAAGTAAAATTACTAGGAAATATAGTATCCAAAGATGGTGTTGTTATTGATCTAGATTGGGTGAAGGAAATCAAGGAACTGTCCCTTCCAGTGAACAAAAAGAGAGTTTAGTCCTTCCTAGGAAAGCTAAATTTTGTAAGAAAACTCATTTCGTATTTTACAAGATTAATTAGGCCAATCACCTTGATGCTCAAGAAGGATCAGTTATTCAAATGGACAAAAGAAGCCAAAGAAGCCTTTGATAAAGTCAAAGAGGCTATTGTTTCAGCCCCTCTACTAGTAAACCTAGACTTATCAAGGATTTCATAATGTATGTGTTTATTAGTTGATCTAGTATCACTACTCTTCTAACTCAAAAGAATGATGAAGGAAAAGGGGAACACCCAATAGATTTCCACTCTTGGACCTTAAAACATTATGAGATGAAATACAATTTCATTGAAAGACAAGCATTTTCCATCATCAAATACCTTAAAAAATTATGACACCTTATATATTACAGTAAGGTGGTCATGTTTATAGTGCATTCCAATGTGTGCGAGTATATAATAGAAGGAGAAATCATAGAAAAAAGGGCCAACTAGATAACAAAGATCCTAGAATATGGCATAGATGTTAGGCGCACAAAAATTGTGCAAGAAAGAGGGTTATGTGAATATTTGGTGCAAGATAGCAAAGTACCAATGGAAGAGGAAGAAATCAAACTAATTTTGCTAAATGAACCATTATTTGAAGGCTGTTGGGTAGTAAACAAAATGAGATTCATGTAGATTGGGAAATATCCGCTGAACCTCCCTTCTTAGAAGAGGAGATTTTATAGATTATAGATCAATGGTTATGTGCTGATTGAAGGAGTTCTGTTCAAAAGGAACTTCAATGGTATTCTTCTATGGTGTGTGAACTGAGAACAATCACAAGAAATTCTAAGTCAATTCCAGAGCATCCTAGTAGGAGGACATTTCTCTACAAAAAATATTGCAATTAAAATCATTTGTGTGGTATTTTTGGCCCACACTATTCAATGACTCATACGCCTTTGTCAAATCTTGCAAGGAATGCCAATTCTTTGTAGGAAGAAGAAAAAATTTGGCTATGCCACTAAAATTGATAGTGGTTGAAGAGCCCTTTGCACAATGGGGCTTGGATTTTATCAAAATGATTAATCCCACTTCCAATACTGGACATAAATGGATTCTTACAGCCACAGATTATTTTACTAGGTGGACTGAGGCTATGACTCTAAAGAATTCAACTAAAGCAAAAATTGTAAATTTCCTAGAAGAGCTAGTAATGAGGTTCGGCCCACCCAAGATCATCATCTCCAACAATACAAAATCCTTCTTGGGTTCGAAGGTATGTAAATTTTCACTCAAGCATACAATATTCTTAAAAACCTCTTCAAATTATTACCCGTAGGGGAACGACATAGTTGTGTTGACTTATACAAATTTATTCTGACTCAACAAAAGGATTGGGTTGGAGCGTCAAAGAGAATGGAATTTGAATCTCAAAGTAGCGTTATGGGTAGACCGTATAACCCTGAAGTAGGTCTTAAAGACTTCACCATATGATTGATTGATTTGTAAACTAAAAAAGCCCACTAGAGTTGCAAGCTCAATGTTCTCACCAAGTTGTATGTGCTACATATGATAAGCATGAGGCTGATCAAGATTACTCAAAATTTCCATCCAAAGGATTTTTGTGCGTGAATTAAAGTGAGATAATTAATAACTAAAAATTTCTACAAGTGCAAGTGGTAATCCACACGGTCAAGAACTAGGTGTCTAGCTATAAATGTTTCTCAGCCTCTAAAGATCATTTCAAATATCTTTGTGTAATTATGACACCTTTTAGCCAAATTATTTGGCTAAGGTTATTAAGTGCAAAAGCATGTGGAAAATTTCATGCCTCCTTTTATTCCCAGCTCAATTTCTTAGGAGATGTCGTTGTAGGACATAGTGGCTAAATCGTCATTATGAATTTTTCTTTTCAAGAGTGGAATTCATTTGGTATGAATGAATGAGTTGGAAATTGTATGCCGAATTTATTGCTAAAGGAAACTGTTGTTTCTAACTTTGGTTTTAGAAAAATAAATGTGCATACGAAGGAAAGGCACTCAGAGTAAAAAATAAATACACAACTTGCTGAGAAAAACCCAAGTGTGATGCGAGAAGAATCAAAGTAGCCAGGTTCAGAGAAATAATTGATATTGATGCACTATGCTTGAATGAGTTGAACCCAAATGAAGAGCAAGAATCCATCTAAATTTGTGTTGCATGCAAAGCCTTGTATTGTTGTTTTTTGTTTGGGCTCCATTAATCCAAAATTGGTGTGTTTCAAAGAAGGGACATTGTTGGGTCGAGAGAGATAAATAATTTGGAAAGAATGATGCAAAATCCTGGAATGGAAGAACATGAAGGTCCGGTTGTAAGCTTGTGCGACGCCATGAAGACGTCCTCATGGGTAAATTTTTTTAGTGATGTCTCTTACGCAACACCAGGGATAATAGTGAAGCCGAGATGGCCCCATACACGAACCATAGAGAAGAAAACCCATAGAAACAAAATCTAGATAATAGAGGAGCAGGATAATATTTATGAACTTGACCTCAAAATAAACCCTAATATTCTTAGGGAAGCTGCTTGTGAAAGAATGAAAAATGCCAATGTAGATGGGAACATGGACTCCCTGGCATTCAAGCTATGGTTCTATGGTCTCCCACAACATATGGTCCCCTTGGTGCACCATTGTCCGGAATTGATTCATCAATGCATGCAAAAAATTTACCCAGATATCGGTGTCATAGTCGGCTGAAACCTAAGGGTAGTAATTAGCACTGATGCTATTAGGGATATGCTGTGTATCCCTACTATGAAAGGAGCGAAGGAATACAAGAGGTTCACTATGGATTACATGGAGAAATTTTGGAGAGGCAAGAATTAGGCCCTATAGTTTTATAACATAGAAATGAAAAGGCACAAAGATGATAAGCGCCCGCTACAGTTTCTGGTTGCGCTCAATGCCTTCAACCAAGAATTATAGGACATATTTTCAATGGTGGCTTTCATTTACGACATGAATAGTGCCCCTAGAGGTATAAAAATTTCAAATGGGTTTGGATTTCTAGTTTAGGAAACAACATTCCCTATTCTGGTACGACTTCATGGAAATCATTTGTCTAGAGATGCTGGATCAATTCATGGAATATCAAATGCAGGGTAAGTTTAGATTCTCTTCCTTTCTTGCTCATATGTTCTTACACCAAAACCATTATTTCTTTTAAGGACACATGAATTTATATATCTTCGATGAAAGTGGGGCCCATAGGCCAATTTCTGTGTGGACCCCTCTCCTTTCTGCAACCTATGACTATTATGCATTTTTTGAGTCCTTCTTGTTTCCATATTGCAAGATTTTGATGTGGACGGAGAGGTTGGGTTTTATAATTTTTTACTTAGCAGGTGGGATGGATGCAAAGTTTTTGTCCTCCCTGTGATTGGTTCCTCAGTGAGGATTTTTCACTTGTCAGGTTGCATGGTTTCATTGATGAGCTCTACCAGCTGTCATTTTGTGTGACAAATAGGGTATTGGCTATTAAGGTATTAAGGAAGCTGGCGCTTATTGATAATTTTTTTTTGTGGAGGGTAGAATAAGAAAGGATTTTTTTGCCCCTTAAGCTTTGGCATGGTTATAATGAAAAGAAAGAAGACACATGCTCTGTTGTAAGCTAATCTTGCTCATTTGGGGATAGTGTTAATTGAGGAAAAATGTGATTACAATCCTTACAATGATTTAGTAGAGAAAAAGGTTAAAGTGAAACATAGCCCGCGACCCTACTAGGAGGAGCATCAAAATCCATAGTCAGATAACATGCAGGTACTTGTAGACCTGGCCTATATTCCAACTAAAGATCGAAGGTCACCATGGAATTCATTCTATTTTACTTTGGCCAGGGCCAGTGATAAGTACAAAATATCGACCACCCTTTTTAATGACTTATCCAAAAATTACAATTGGAGTCAAGAGAAGATCGTCACCTTCTGGGTCTATTGTCAAGAGACTGGATGCCCCAATGCCCCGTTCTAGGAGCCTAATATGGATGACAAGTTCAATGATCTCTGAAATAGGGGTTATGATGATAGTGATGATAGTGTTGAGGAAGTGGAGGAAGAAGAAGAAATTGAGGGTGATGAAGTTGCAAAATAGCACACTAGAGGTTCCCTGAATATACAGGCAATTACATCTCATGTGAAGGTGAAACTGCCATGATCATGGGCTATTAAGAGATCCAAAATGCCTAAAAAATCTGAAGAAATCATAGACTTAGACCATTCTCCATCTCAGAAGAGGTAGAATATTGACATCACTCAAGGAGAGAGCTCGCAAGTGACTGTTACAATGAGCCATGAGTTGGAGTCTATGACAACTCAGGTATAATTCTCTCCTTCCTCTCTCTCATCTCAATATTTAGTCCTTCCTAATGTGTCCACCCCTCCGATCACCTCGAGTGTCAGCCTTCATTTTTCTACTTCCAGGTTCGAGGGAGTTCCCACCAAGCTCCCTTCTTTTCAAAGGAACGGGTGACTTTTACTCCGCCATAGACTTTGCCACCATTTGTCCAGGCCCAATCTGCATTTTCTATTGCAAACACTTTTTCTTCTGTCGCATCGGCTCCTACTCAATCTAATCAACAAATGGTAAATTTTGAGTCCCCGATACAATCATTATCTCCTATGAGCTCTTCCACCGCTCCCGAGATTGAAACTTGGTATAATGTTCCCCCTTTATCCCCATTAATGGTGACTCTTCCAAAGAAAACATCATCCGAGTCTTCAATGGTCTCATTCCCTTTTTCTCTTCCTAACGGTGTACCCTTTGTTGGTGGACAAATTAGATCACCAACAAATTTTTGCACAAAATACCATGACTAAATTTTCGTGGGCCCTGAGAATTTGAAAAAGGAAAGAAAAGGGTGCTATGAAGTCTACCTATCCATGTGTGCATACCTTTTACAATGAGCACTAGGGATCAATAACATTCATGACTATGACACCCAATATTATCAAAGCTCAAGGGGAGATGCAACATGAAGACTATATGATCCATGCTAAAGGAATCGATATGAACATAGCCCAACCATAGGACAAGGTTGAGCTAATGGAGGAGACCTAGAGAGTTGTGACAATCAAATTTTTGAAGCATAGTTAGCAGCTGAAGAAAAGAAAGGAGTAGCTCTAAAATGTCAAGGAATGGGTGGATATCCTTCAAAAGAAGGAGAAGAGCAGAGAAGACGAGTTGTCATGCCTCTCTCAAAAAGAGTGGAAACTCCAAGAGGAAATTTCAAAGTTCCAGTCCTAGGATCCCAACTGGTTTCCAATTTACAATAGAAGAACTAGGAGCTTCAAGAGCGTTTGTCTTAGATGGAAAGGAAAACAGAAGAAAAGAATCAGGAGTTTCAAAACCAACGAGGTCAATTTGAAAAGGAGATAGAAAGGTTGAAGGTGTCTTTGCAATAGAATTAAGTTCCCAAGGTCAATCAGAGTAGTTGTTGAGGATCAAGGGTGTGGAATTAAAAACTCTACAAGAATGACTCATAACATCAGATAAGAAGATTGATGAACTGATGGAATAAATCAGGTCAAAATAAGTTAAGCTAAGTCTTTCAAAAATTCCCTCACAACCCTCTATTCCTCAATCTGATTCCCTTTTGGTGGCTCAGTATCTATACATCTCCTACTGGAGATGGTCAAGTCCTCCTAATTATCCCTACAACCAGTGCTCCAATTCATTGTGAATGCAACACATTTAAGTAGGGAAGTGTGTGACATGATCGAGCAAATTTTGTGATCCATTGTTGAGAGGGTTCCCGAGGCCGAGCAATTGCTGGGTAAATTGTACAAGGTAATTTATGTGGAATTAACAAGAGAGTGGATTAAGGAACGAAGGTTAGTTTACAAGAAGCCAAAATAATTCATCTATTACCATGCAACAATCCTCTAGGCCAAGAGTTGTTTGGCGTCCCCAAGTCTCACGATGAATAATCTACAGGTATAATTTTCACACTTGATTCAGTTGGCTTTTCCTTCTCCATTCCTCTTTGATAACTCGGTGGCCATGATGGACCATATCACATCATGAATTGAGGAGAAGCAATAGGATCTATCTACTTTCCAATCATTTAGTCAACCTCCCATGGCAAGAGACATTGAAGGAATTATTCATCCTATTGCACTACTTCTTTTCCACCTTGAGTCCAAGAGTGGGATTTTCATGGAGCTACCTTTCAAAGAGATCATTGATCTACATGAGGTGAAGGAGAATGTGTGCACCTTATCTATACCATCCAAGGCCAGTTGGTTGCCTCTATAGGCCACCCTTACTAAGCTCTAAATGTTTGTTGACTGGATAAGGCTCTGGTTTGTGAACTAGGATTCTGGGTCCTCATTCCATAGGCAAAATGTCCCTGATAGTTTCCAAAATTTGTGGATTAAATAATCCACGAAGCTCCCTTCGGGTTAATTTGTATTCAACTTTGCAAAAGCCTTGGATGTGCATGTTGTATTTCTTAATATGCCCTAGGCTCTGTTTTGGTCACCCTTTCATCTGCTTCACCATGTGTCAACAACATGTGATTTTTAAATGCTCCTCCCCATTGTTTCCTCTTTGAGCACCGCTCGTGTGCCACATTGCATAAACCTCCAAATGATTTTTGGCAAGCCCCATTAAATGAAGCTCAGGCCAACACTGTGGCACATGTCATCCTCATGGGGATTGCATCCCAATAAAATGAAGGATGAATATAAAACCTCGCTAATTTTCCATGTGTCACCTCGGCGGAAGTTTTGATCTCAAGAGAGTGAAGGTCAAGGAAAAGGCTCCGTCATTTCGATATGTGTCCTAGCCAACTCTTCTAGTGGTTAGACATGTGTCTTTTTGAGATTTCTGGTGCTTCACCTTTGGGACCACATTCATCATTGTTGTGAGTGTGCCCTATTCAAGAAAATTGAATATCTTTCTGTTGTGATTTTTCTTCAATTCATCCAATGAGAGGATGATGCGTGCTTGAGGAATCTTTCAGGTGGTGGCTTCGAGGTGGTGGGAAAATTCTATATATATTGCTATAGTGCTCTATGAAAGGGTTGAAAAATTATAGAAAAAAAGACTGAAAATCTCCAGGCCTTTGTATTGTTTTCTGAGTTTTAAAGACCCATAGACTATGCCAATTGTTCGACCTTTCTATTTCTTAGATAATACAAGACATTATAATTTGATATTTTGTTGTACTAAGTATTTTATCTACAAAACTTTTATAATTTTAATAGAAATTTGTTGTTTGGGATCATGTCTTGAACTCTTCTCATTTGGTAAATGTGTATGGAAATTATATTATGTCATCGAGTTAAATTGCTTAGGGTTTTCATTTGTGTTTTTGTTATTTTCAAACATAGAAGATTATTGAACAAGCCCTCAAACCATATCCAAAAGGAAGGTTTCTTGTGCCTAGACATTTAAATCTTGGTGCATCACCTTAGATTAGTTTTTATTTTATATCTATTTCCTTTTCCCTTTCCAAACCCACATTACAGGAAGAGCCAACTTCTTTTAAAATCTCAGAGTTTACTAAGTTTACTGCAATTGGTCCCCCATTTACTGAGTTTCCCATAAGGCTATTTTTTTAGCAATTTTAGGCATCAACAAAAGGAATGAGGGAAATTGAGTGTCATTTCAGTTTGTTGTTTGTTGGATATTTTTGGTATACTACCACGGTGAATACTTTCTTTTTTCTATGTGTGGAAATCATTTTGCAGAATTTCGTGTAGCAGTGGCATGTTAGGTTCTTAATACCTCTTGTGTCACTGGTCTGACATGTTTTAAATATTTTCACCCATACACTCTACAGAGTTTCTGTATGTCTGGTATGAGCAAGAGTACTCCTTGTTTGTAGAGTTAAAGTCGATGCAATGGATACAAAGTCACCTTGGTCATTAATACCCTAGTGCATCGTATCTATTTGCTACATCAAACAAGATTTTTCAAACTATAAAGCCTCCAAGCAAAGAAAAAGAAACTTATCAATTACTAACAACATCAACTATTCTTCACTTCTTATTAACATTTTCTTCTTATCAACATTTCTTCGATCATTCCTTGCACTTAAGTGCATCACATCAGCTTATCAAAAAATTTGGTTAACTATTCACAATTTTCACCAAATTTCCCGAGGGGCCACCATCCATGCTATCCTTCTGAGGCATACTGGGGAAAATTTTGCACTTGAGGCATACCAGGGAAATGTTATTTGAAACAATGAAGCCAATACTTTGTATGAAAGAGGGGAAAAATGTAGACACCTAAAAATGTCTTAGCTTGCAAACCAACATTTTGGCACTCATATTGATCTATTAATTAAGTGATTTAACATCATTTAATTAATTCATTATCAAACAACATCAAACAACATCGAGCAACATCCCGCAACATCTTGAAATGTCTCGAAATCATCCTGAAACATCTCAAAATCATCCCGCAACATCTCAGAATCATCCTGAAACAGCTTAGAATCATCCCACAACATCTTAGAATCATCCCAAAATGTCTCGAAATCATCCCGCAACATCTTAAAAACCCTAAATACCCTAATTTTGCTATTAATCAAATAAAAACAACATTATTTGATTAATTCATGTTTCATCATTCTGACCAATTAAATAAATTACATTTATTTAATGAAGTCCTAATCTCACTTTATTTCATCTTGATTGATTAAATAATGCCAATTATTTGATTACATCGCTAAATCACATTATTCCTCTAAGTTAATTGAATTATTAAATTAGAATAATTTAATTACGAAACTTTCCCTCCAAAATTTGAATAATTAAATCAAAACTATTCAAATCATTTATGACATATCAAATCAAACTAATGCAACTTTGTTTGTAAAAGTCAAACTTGATTTGCACGTTCAACTCCAAAAAGGAATTAATTTATTAAATTAATTAATTAATATTCCTCACCCACTTTCTGATTGAGAAAATTATGATTGTTGACTAAGCAATCTAATTTGCTAAATAAGCCATCAATTTGATAACTAATCAATCTAATTTCTCGACTAACCAATCTAATTTGCTAACTAAGAAATCAATTTCCTAACTAAGCCATCTAAATCTTGACTGATCTGTTTGTTGATTTTTTTTTGGGAGGAACCACTTAAACCTTGAAATCCTCTAAAGGGTAGCCAACCCTTATGCTCAAGAAATGTTAGTTAGTGGTCAACTACTGAGTAAGGATCTAAAGGCCCCTACTCCTACTCTTTAGGCTCTGTGAAACCCAGAAGGGTATTCCTTATCACAGTTAAGAGATATTTAGTTCCTAAGAGTAATTTTATAAACAAATAAATTCCCGTTTTGAATACAACTAGGCATCCCTCACCAAAGATTTGGCTAGTCCCTAGACAAATTACTACTTAGTGCTAGGAATTGATAGGAAATTCATTGTTACACACTATATTTGAAATAATTTTAAATGAGTTTTTTTTTCTCATTCGAAATCTCTAGTTAGGTGCATTGCTAGCTAGTTTATCTAAAGTATGCTCAGTAAATAGAACAATGCTTTGTCTATTGGGCATCAAAGTCAAATTATTTAATAATTAGTAATACATAAGCCATTCATTTAGAGATTTTTGGACTATTGTCACACGACATTGTAGCATGCAACTCATAGTATTCTATAAATAACTTTTTACCAAATCTTATATTCCTCCATACATATTTATGAGATTACTTTAGAATTTAATCAACTCATTGAATTGAAGCTAAAACAAATCCATACAATCAACCAAAACAATTGAAGATGAACTAGAAGATCATTAAACTTTTCATTCATAACTTGTAGGAGAAATTATATAAGAGAGTATATATAAGAACATGATATTTTTCATTCATTTCTTAAGCTTGCATAAAACTATTTTAAGATTACTACATACTTCACTTATACCCTTCACCTCTTACTGTTCTATCTATCAACATTATACTGTATATTTCTTCGTGTACATAGCTCTTCACATAAACCATGTCTAAGACTCATAATTCAACCCATTGTAATTAGCCTTGAATCCCTTTTATAGAATAAGGGAGCAAGAAGCACCAAGCTAAATTACAGTCACATTTAACCTCATTTGATTTTGAATTTCACTAGACTTCAAAATATATTCTCCAAACAATTGTAAGTCATCATTTGTAAAACAGGGTAGAGAAAATATCAAAAACCGTTTGTTGGAGAAGCCCAGTAGCCTTCCAAAAGGCGCCGCATCACAACATCAAATGTCGTACATTCACAACGACCATCAAAAGTCACCAACAACACAAAACTCAAAAAACAACAAGAACCCAGATCACACACACCGGCCGAAAGAAACATGTCTGCATGAAGGGTAAAAAAATTGAGCATCAACTCAAGAGGGGAGTGAGGTGCTATCTACCGAGTCAACTGTAGAATAAGAATGATCACTCAATGTCCTTATTGAAATTGGAGTGGCCATCACCACCTCATCCACAGAGTTAGTCAAATTACTCATGGCCATGAGATACTGGTGCTAGCTAGAGTCAGTTTCATCTCCGTTGTCAAATGGATCATCTGAAACTTCAATGGGAGATTGACGACGTCCCATAAAAGCTTGATGATACTTGTTTTTCCTTGCAAAATCTCTTTCAAGCCTCTCAACCTTCTTTTCCTTGCCTTTTACCAAATCCTTGGAGACAATTCAGCTCCTTAGATGATATGCACACTTGAGAACACCCCATGCAATTTTCCTTTCAGCTCTTGCCTTCTTCTTCAGTGTTACAAGAACCTTAGGCATATCCTGCTCCTCCTTGGTCACAACATTTTGAGACTCAAGAAGTCTCCTATACCTATGTGTTTGGCTGAAAGATATGCTTACTTTACCCATTGTTGATGGAGAAATTCAAAGAAACACCACCCTCCTATGTAAAATAACTAGCTCAAACTCTGCATCAACTTAGAGAATGTCATGCACTCACTCCTAGAATCTTAATTATCACATACAACAAATGGTGAGAATAACAAGCAAGGAGTCACCCATAAATAGACCACCCACAACATGTAATCATTAATGTTCCAAGGGAGCTCACGCAAGAGAGCCATCAACCAATTTCTTTGATTTTGAGTTTGAGTCGTTGATCACACACTGAAATGAATCAACGAGAAATTAACTAGAATGGTTAATTATGACAAAATTAATTTGCATGCGCTTGATAATTTTTCCGAATCATATGTTTCAAGTGGATAAAACCCACTCTATCTACATAATTAATCACATTTCTAGCACCTGATGAAACTTGTCATGTCATATTTACATGTTCGCCCACGAGAATTAATTTTATCACAATTCACCACCACAAGATAGCAAGAAGCAATCATGATCCATCCTCAGAGTATCAACGTGTACTCTATGTTGCCTCAAATTATTTATCCCATGTGTACCAACATCTGATGGAATTGATGGCTGCAACCACAAGCATCTCCCAATTCTTGAATGCATGCCAAGGACTTGGTTAAAATTTGGTGACATTCTAAATCTTAATGTAGTTTCAGCCAAATTTGAGTAGTATTTCATCTCTACTAAAGTTTATTAGAACCCTTCAGGTAGTCCATGCAGTAGTCACCTGCTTTCCCACTAAAAATGGGAGGCACAAATGGGGCCCTCACAGGATGGTGAGGATTGGTCAAGATAGTCCACATCACCCGCCATCAACCATCGGTCTGGAACCTTACTAGAGCACACATCATTGTTAAGACCCAATAGGTCCCTCCATGGAGCGATAGATGTCACTGTTCCTACTAGCCTGTGTTCATTAATAAGAATTAAAATAAAAACCAACGGGGTGGCGGGGAACGGTGGAGATTGGACCACATTGCTCCATAATCACCATAGATTTTCTTTCGGTGTTGTTTTCTGCTTGCAAAGATATATGGCCCACCACAGAGAGGTTGCACATGTCACCACACCCGCTAGCCTATGTGATTTCTTCACCCTAATAAACAATACGAATGGGCACACAGGGAATGACTCAGATGATAACACATGTGGTGACACCTGTTGTTGATCACCTTCAGAGCCTTGCTTGCTAATTGATTACAAATGTTAGGCCCACCACCTATCATGACACATTGCAATTGCCCGCCAACGTATTCATTTATTTTAATAAAAAATAAACAAGAACAAGCATGCGGGGAGTAGTGAGGATGTTTCCATGTGTTTTTTTTATCATTGTTGATTATTTGTGATACTACCTATAGTGGTCAATAAAAATGTCAGGCCCACCTATGCATAAGACACATGGCTTAAGCCTACCAGCCCATGTGAATAAAATAATAAGACAAAAAATGGAATGGGCACACAAGGAACAATTGAGAGTAATCTGTGATGATTGAACGAACAACATAAAACTTTCATTTTTGCACATGCCAAAATAGTTAGTTCTTAAAATGGGGCCACAACTAAGTCGATGAGACTTAACCCTCAAGGATGAAGACTTTAAAACCTAAGTTTTAAACATGAAATATTTGGCCTGACTATGGTAAAAATTAAAATGAATAAATTACAGATGGTTAATGGTAGACCTAACCGAAGGGGCCGATGCAAGTAACAATCTTAATGGCTCAAAACACAACTTAAGTGACTACTAACCGGGTACATAAGTCAATGAAGGATTATAACATTCAACATTCATGACCATACAAATTTTTAAAAGAGGGTTTTTAACCCAAAACCATAAGGCACACTTCCAAGCACAAAAGCACAAAATTAAGGGAAGACAAACCTCATATTCTCAAAAAAAATTAGGAGCTCTACCATGATCAATCTAAAATCCTGACTGATCAATCTAATCCTTGACTAGCCAATCTATTTCTCAATCACACAAATTGCGTAATCAACTTTGCACAATATTCTCATGTATAAATCCTCTCAACACATTTTGACTGTTGATCTAGATATTCTCCAACACGATCCTGGTTGTCCATTTCAAATATCATTTTCTATATAACAAACCTCTTTCCTCACAAAAAAGGATCAAAGAATCAACATCATTTGCACAAAAAATTACTATTGACATTCACAACCACCATTTTTAGAGTTTCAACACCTTTTCTTCACTCAACCAACCAAGGAATCATTCTTCAAGATTTTTCACATGAACTATGGAGGCTTCACAGTGATAAGAACAACCCAACATCAGGCGAGTACACTTCACAACAGGATGGTGACTTTTTTCTTATTATTTTCATTCAATTTAGTAATCATTAGATTTCTTAATGTGTTTTCAATAACATAGTTTCATTTTGCATGTGTAGGATTAGATCAAGATTTAAGTGTTCTTAATTAGCTTAGATTCTCATTTCAAGCATATTTAATCTTGTTTGCATCTAATGGTTTTCCCCCTCACACAAAGGTGTATCAACCTTATAGTCCTAATATTGATTTAATTTGATGTAATTAATGTATTTATTTGTATTACTTAATTGTCTATGGTGTCATGTCATTAATTGGGACCCACTGATTGGGTGGCATTCCCATTGGAGGTGACTGGATGACACGTCATCATCTCGAGTGGACATAGGCATCCCAGTTTGGAATCTATGAAATATGACAGATTCTATGACACACCATAAGGCATCTTTGAATGCATGAGAGAAAGTTGGCGTCCAAGTTGGGTAATGAAAAAATGTAAGAGAATTGACTATTTTAGTTAGTTACAACATATTCTCTTATAGTTGTAAGTGTTGTCAGCTATAACATTCTATGATAGTTGTAAGATGTGTATGGCATATGTCATAGGCTATTTTTAGCATATTTTAGGCATCCAAGCTTGGAAGAAGAATATTTTCATTTTTGACCATTGTAAGAGGTGTAAGAGAATCTAGTACAAGTGTCCAAATGCATATCTATAGCATGGAATATTGTGCCATGTGGATTTGGACACCCCTCACCTTCTAGATGCTTGTTGAAGCTTGTTTCTCTCTATAAAATGAGTGCCTTGCATTGTAGAATATATAGTTTTGTTTGTAGGTAATGAAGTGTTGCTGGATTAACTCTAGAACATGTGTTTGTGACAAAGTACTTGTGTAGAAGCTTTGTACTTGGGATATGTTGTAACTCCTATTTGAAGTAATATAGAAGTACTATACTTTTGGAGGGTGGGGTTTTTTACCTGAAAGGGTTTTTTCCACGTATATCTAGTGTATGTTGGTTTATGTGTACTTGCAGATTTATTCCTTTATTCTCTATGTGTATCTCATATTGTAACAACATAAGGCATTAAATTTTTTTTTTTGTAACTCTCCCTTGCTTATATTAGTTTAGGAAGTTGTTTCCACTCACTCGACTTCCTTTCACAAATCACCCAAATACTTGATTTCTCCTAATATATCATTACTTTCCTTTTTCTTTTCTTTTGATTTTCTTTTCAACATTTCTTTCCTTTTCCTTTTTGATTCTTAATTTTAACTCATTCTTTCATGGAGCTTTCTCAACTTGCAATAAATAGAACTTGTTTCTAGGTTGGGGATTAAGGCTAATCTATAAGGAGCAAAGAACTCCTAGATTAAACCATGTTGGTGATCTAGAAAGAAAAATCCCTATATTTTTCACCCAAAAACTAGCTATAACAACTCATTCCAACAAGCTTTAGGGGGCATTATTGTGCTATAATATATAATATTTCAAGAAAAAATCATCTCAAGCATAAAAATCACCTTAACTCATAGTTAGAATAGAAAACACTCAAACAAATATGAATAATGTAAATTGAAAATTCTAAGAAAATGATTGATTTCCCATCAAGAAATGGATAAAAAATTTAAGTAGTGGTTACACAATTTACGCATATAGACATGCCCTTTCCATCTAGAAATATGGACTTGATTAGAAAAGTAGGACCCAAGGACCTAGGAAATGAGAGAAAAACAACAAAGAGCCAAAAGAAAACCCAAAAAAAAAAAAAAAAAACCAACTAAAAAATTAACTAAAAGAAAAATCCAACACTACCAACTAACCAACTAACTAGAAAGGACAAGGAAAAAAACAAAACTAGCTACTAAAACTCAAACTAGCTAACTAACTAGACACATACCTAACTAAACACAACTAAAAATATGTACAAAACTTAGAAAAACAAGCATATGGGCTGCTTCTTAACATTTTTTTTCATTATATACATCAATAATAACCCATCCCATATGGTTCTAAGGAATGCAAACTCATCTTTATACTTAGAAAAATTAAATTTAGTCATAATAGGCTCACTTCCTGAGCAAAATTTTGTAAAATATGAAGTTGGGGCAACTCTCCATGATCATGATTAATCCATAGGCATGTTTTACCACCCCAAATGTCACATTCAAACTAAAAAATATCAAAATCCAAGAATGGATAGAATATACAACCTATTTTAGTGAGTTTTCAGTTGTAGGTACATGCTCATGCATTGTGATTTCACGTTCTGGAGGTCTTAGCTCATGGTACACCACTCCATTATCCTCAAGTACATGCATATCTTAAGAAATAATATCCATTAGTGATGTACTATATCCATTTATACTATTAAAACAATTTTTAAACTTAGTAAAACATCAAGCATTCCATCCTTTTTATAATCACTACTAGTCCTAGACATCAAATCAGCATGTTTAATTTCATTACGACTAACAAAATTAGTCATAAGCATGTATTTTAAATTGTATGAAGACTTAATATCATCAGAAAAATCATATTTTTTCTCAATTCCCAAAGAAAAGTGTTTGAAATCAACCTTACCTACCAAGGTAATCTCCCAAGCTAGCAAGAAATCATGAAAACTTACTTTTGGATGTGGATCAAATGGATGAACTATATGTGAATCGCATGATGCAAGGTCTGATATGTGCATGGAATATCCGTCAATTGAAATTTCTTTACTCAAAATTGATACTAGATCAAGCACCCTTTCAGTTTCATCCAGTGGAAGAGGTGGCAAGTCATCTTGTTTGCTGATTGGTAAGGCTTGAGAATCTTATTTCTCATGAGATAAATTGTTATCCTCATCAAATTCCTAAAAATAATCATCAAAGACATGAGAATCAATATGAACATTATCATCAACAAGATTAGAGCCATCAAAACATGATAAATAATTTTTTTCCTTAGATAAGTCATTTGAATGCATTGGATCAATAACACCAAAATCATGAATATACTCCCTTATTTCACTTTTTTGGTCATGTTGGAGTGGTATAGTCTCTAGTACAGCCTCTACATGGTGTTCTTGTTCATATTTTATCTCGTTTATTTTATTTTCATCATGCATCTCTTGTTGCAACAAAAAGTTAGTCTCATTTTCATCAATGTGAACACATATATCATGATGTAACTCACCTTCTACTTTACCTTCTTGACTGATGCAAGTTTTATATGACTGATTATCTGAGGCATGTGGATTGATATAAACACTTACTTTATCCCTTTTCTCTAAAAAATCAATTTCCAACTCATTTTATTTACTTTCACAACAAGATCTACTTGTTGTTCCAAAATTTGATTGACAATCTAACCTTTTCAATTCATCCTCATGGATGTTATAGGTCTGATATAACTTATTTTTTTGAGCCACTATATTATCCAAGTCATGATTAAATTTATTAACGACCCCAAAATCAGTCTTTGCATCAATTTATTGACTTATATCAAAAGATCTATTCACTATCCCAACATCTAGAGAAGAGAAAAGATCACCTTTTAACTCATCTAGAAAAAAAAAATCCTCATTCATCATGATTATCATTCAAAATAACAAGAAAATCATCGTTCATAATTTTATTAGAGAAGATTCTTAATTACCACTTGTCATGAAATCATCAATAAATGCATCTATGAACTCAATCTCCTCATCTACTAGATCCAAACAAGATTGAGAATCTTTTCTAGACAATGAATCCATTTCAATGTTGGGTGTAAGAATATCATAAAATGATGGCAGGATATATATTACCTCATTATTTGAAATAATCTCACCATCATTCTCTTGCACACTAGTCACTTGATCTTCTTCGTTAGAAAAATGCACATCTTCTTGAGTCTCATGGAATTGATCATGTTCATCTTCTTCCTTGTTTGATTCACCATCCTAATGATATTATATAGGAATTAACACCTCTTCAATAGTTAACTTTCCTTCCAAATAAAATTCCATCTTTCCAAGGAAAACATAGCAATCTATCTCACAATGTCGATTTGTCCAATGTATCCTACATCCTTCCAACCATGCAAACTCTGATAAAGATATATGAATACTTAATTCTTGCAACTTCTTATTCAATATACTTTGTACAAGTGGAATATCTACCAAAAATAATTCATTAAATTACATACATTCATAATGTAAAATTTTCTCATGCCCAAAAGAGTCATCAAAAGTACCTTGTGAAGGTAAGGAAGGCTCCTTGCTTGCTACTTTCTTATGATAATAATTGTGGGAAAACATTTTATATGATTCATTCTCTTCAATTTGGCCATCATTTTTAAATAATTCATGACTGAATTTTGTAGATAATTCATTTAGAAACTTGGTTTCTTGATTTTGATCAACTTTAGACCCATTTCATCTTCATTTTCACAGAAACTATCATGCTGATATAACTGACCAACAAGATTTTCACTTTGAATCTCATCATGATTTGATGTATTAAGTGCTGGAGTATAACTAGAAAATGATAGTACATCTATAGGAACATCATTATAAGGTAAAACACCTGCATCCTTTATTGTATCTTGTGCATTTTGACCCCAAATTTAACCTTATAATTGTGTGATCTAATTTTTTGCATTAGTTGCTTGCATAATTTGGAAATTATGAATATTGTAATTGATTGATAGAGATGGTTGCAGCTGAGTATACCCATCGAATGGGTTGAAAGAGGGTTGTGATGGTTGGAAAAATTTCATATTATAACTTCCATCTTTCTTGCTTGTACCATTTGTAATGGCATCTCCACAATGTTCCAACAAAAGAGCCTTGCTGAATGCATCATGCAAGGTAGTGACATCACCAAAAAAATTAATCTTCCCTACAAAGGAGACATCCAAACACCATCAGTAATGTTCTTTCAATATTGAATCAATTACCATCCAATTTGAAGCTTGAACCCTTTGATACATGAGAAGAAACCTATGATTGAATTTAGGAATAGACTTTGTATGTTTCCTTCTCATGGATGCAAAATAAAATATTGAATCCTATGCACCCACCTCGGGATAAAAAAAAGAAAACTTTCTAATTCAACCCATGAGCAAATAGAATTCGGTGGAAGAGTCACATACCACTGAAGTGTTGTACCTTGATTTTTTTTGAAAAATAGATGACAAATGGTATCTTCATGCTGAACTTGGAGAAAAATCAATAAATCCTTGCAAATTTTGACATTAACTCTAGCATTTTGTCCATCATTAGGGAAAAATAAAGGAAGCTTATTGTGCATGTGATAAGGAATTTTGTGAATACTCCTAGGAATACACAAAGGGCTACCCATTAAAATTAGATCACCCAAATATCTATCTTGTTCAAAGTGTTCATGTAACTATGAATATTATTTGTTCATGCCCTCCTAGCACCATTTCTATTGAGGGGTGTTTTGACACGCTCATCAACATGTAGGTAGAAAACCATATGCAACACCTCTCCTCAAAGGAAATCAACCTCAAGAGATTGATAACCCCAAAGTCTCTTTGTGTTAGGTCAAGACAATGTTGGATCCTTCAGTGGATTATGTAGTTGTGCCTAGATATATGGTAATCAAGTAAGAAAGTGGTTAATCAGACTAGGATTTCAACAAATAAAATAACCATTCCATAAAAAGCTGCTCCAATCACCTATCACATAAAAACAAACATTTTCAACACTATAGAAACAATAGGAAAACTTGAAAATATGATAAATCATATATAACAACAAGTTGTTGAAAATGAGATGCTATTCTAACCTTAATCTACTCCTAAACTAACCAAAATTACAAAAAAAGAACAAACGAGGAGGGTTAAAAGAGGAAATAAATTAAAAATAAAGAGGATGAGTTTTTCATTTGATTTACCATTTATTATCTTGAAAGATTCAATAAAATTTTAGTTAACTTACAATGTCATGACTAGTATTTCACACAATCATAAACATTACAAGTGTAAGATCTGAAGGAATTTTATGAAAATGATAAATAAAATGTAAAACTACCATATTGCATGTGCAAGTTGTTGCAAGTATGGATGTGTTTGGTGGTGTTGACATTAATGGTGTCATTAATGTTAACACATATTTGTGAATTTACCAATTGCTTTTGAGAAAAAAGGAGAAATAATGAAAGCAAAATTAAAAGTGTGTTTTGAGTTTTCTTCGGTATTGTGGTCCGCATTTCTTCTATATTGATCCTATGCCTATGCAGATCTGTAGGTGTGTTCATAAGCTTTAATGAATCATATATACTAAGTTTCAACTTTTGGTTTGATGAAGAGTAGAAGACATGTTCACCGGTGTGTGAGTTGGTTTGCCAGATCTATTTGTTTATAGACTGGGATAAATGTTTTGGCTCCAAAGTCTTCTAAAATCTGGTTTCAGATCTTGCGGATCTAGAATATGACTCTTTCTATTTGTCTCTGTGTCCTAACAAAATTTCTAGTGGTTTGGTGCTTTGGAAGAACTACTCTAGAGCTCTTGTGTTTTACTGGCTGGTTCGGTTGGATTGGTAAAGAGTTCTCTAAAAATGAAGTTGGTTGTAATTGTTGCAGATGTATCTGAGATGTTCTTAGAGATAGTAAAATGATTGGTGAAGCATGTTGAGTGATCCATGTGTGATTATCTTGCTGGAGATAAAAATACTTCAAATATCATTGGTGTTTTCATTAGGTTTGGCCAACTTGGTGTCTACATGTTACATTTGGATTTTGCATTGATTTCAGAAAGCATGTGTGAGCTTCAAGATGTTATTTTGGTCCTAGATTAAATCTGTAATTGGTCCTTTCTCATTCTTATCCACCAAAGGAATGTTGTGTAGCCGACCTAGTTTGAATTTGTAAATGAAATTGTATAGCCAACCTTGGAGAATGTTCCTAAGGTTGAAGATGGTATAAAATCAAGTCAAGTTGTAGCAAAATCAATATCCATCCATCCATGAACCGAACAAATGTGAAAAGAAGAGAGTGGAAGAGCGAATTAAGGCAATAGTACTTTAAGGTGTTAGATTCCTGAAAGCAGTGAGCTGATGGAATCTACAATCTTCTGATCTAGTTGTGAATGTGTGGAACCCTAGTGGTGGATCTTCATTTATATTCTTTTGTTTTTTGTAGGCAGTGAGCCTCCTTTCTAGATAGTGAGTCCTTCTCAAGGTAGTGATCTCTTAATCTGGGTAGTTAGCCTTTGTATTTGAGCAGTAAGCCCTCTAGTAGTGAGCCTTTGTATCCGGTATTGCATTACTACTATATTGTGAGTTAATCCTCACCATGGTTTTTCCCTCATTAGGTTTTCCACATAAATCTGGTGTCTCTTGTGTTCTCTTTCTGTTATTTTAATTTCATGTTTACATTTATTAATAGATTGAAGTTAGAGCGAAAAGACTAAGTTTAAAATTAAATATATTTAATAGAAATGATTTGCCGCCCCTCTCAGTTGTCTTGTGCATTTCAAAAATTGGTATTAGAGCTCTGGTTCCTTGGTGAAAAGCTTACCCGCTTGAGGTAGATTAGATGGTGCACAAGTTGCAGCTGCCTATGTTTGAAAGAAGCTGATTATAGTGACTAGAAAGAGAAAATGAGAAATTATCTGATTTCACTTAATTTCAACACCTGGAAAGCTGTGGAAACAAAATATGTGATACCAACAGTTGGTCCTTCCACTGCTGATGAAGTTACAGCTTATGAAGAGAATGAAAGAGCGAGGTTTTCTATCTTTAGTGCATTATCTAAAACTGAAAGAACACAAGTTATTTCTCTACCTACTATTCATCAAGTATGGACAAATTTGAAAGATATTTATGAAGGGAATGATAGAGTAATGTTTTCAAGGAAACTAATTGCTAAGCAAAAATTTGAGAAATTGAAAATGGAATATGGAGAAGACATTACAAGCTATTATCAGAGAATTGAACTTATAGCAATAGAAATCAAGAATCAAGGTGGTACCATGTCAGATGAAGATATAATTGAAAAAATCTTGATGACCTTACCGAACAATTATAGTGACAAAGTATCTGCACTTGAAGAATAATATGATCCAAAGGCATTTGCTAAGGAGCATCTATTTGGTGTCTTGACTGCGTTTGAGATGAGTTTTTTTTAAGAGATAAGGAGAAGATTGAAACAACCTTTAAATAAATGAAGATAGAAGATGAATTGGATGATGAAGATTCAGAAGAATTGGAAGTAAATTTCACAAGGAGATTGAAGAAAGGTACTGGTAAATACAAAGGTAAGTTTCCCTTTAAATTTTTTAGTTGTGGAAATATTGGTCATTATGCATCAAGATGTCCTAATATAGATACACACAAGAAGAATAAGGATAATAACAATAATCACAAGGATAAAAAGGATAAGAAGATCAGGAAGTTGTATTATGCTAAGGAAGATGCAGGAATTTATGATGATGAATTTGACCTTGAGGAAGATAAAGATGAATGTTTGTTTCTAGCCTTGGAAAAGAAAGTTGTACCTACTGACCATGGAAGATGTCCAAAAGAACCTAGTCTTGAGAGTAAGAAGGATGGATCAGAAGGTATTCTGGTAACTGCTTTTCATGCCAAACAGGATGAAGACTTTTAGGTGATTGACACTGGATGTTCAAATCATATGACTGGAGATAAGAGTAAGTTTACTAAACTTGAGAAGTATGATGGAGGAATAGTTATGTTTAGAGATGATTCTAGTGCTAAGATTGTTGGAAAAGGAACAATTAGATTTGATGGAAAACATAATACTCATGTTGTTTATTATGCAAAAGGTTTAAGAAATAATCTCTTAAGTGTTGGAAAAATGTGCAGCAAAGGTTTTAAGCTTGTGTTTTAGGATAACATGGGTGAGATCAGGAAATGATCTAGAGCTATGGTTGGAGCTGGAAAAATAACTCATGGAAACATCTATCAATTTAAAAGTGGATATGGTCAGTGTTTTATTTCTCAGATTAATGAGAGTTGGTTCTAGCATCGGAGGATGGGACATATGAATTTTGACAATCTGGTTAGGATCAGTTCTAGGGAAGTTGTTAGAGATCTGCCTAGAATCATAAAGCCTTCAAATTCAATTTGCAGAAGTTGTCGGATGGGAAAACAGACAAAAAATAGTTTTAAAGGAAAGGATCAATCATCTATCAGAATGCTAAAATTAATCCATACAGACCTCTGTGGTGCTACAAGAATAGGAAGCCTAAGTGGTGATAAGTACTTTATGCTCTTGATTGATGATTACTCTAGAATGACATGGGTTACATTTCTTAGAGAAAAGACTTAGGCTCTTGATAGATTCAATGTGTTTAAGGCAAGAGTAGAAAATGAGGCAAACCTGAAAATCAAATGCTTAAGGTCTAATAGAGGTGGAGAATTTACATATGGTGATTTCAATTCATTTTGTGAAGAACATGGTATTAAAAGGTATTACTCTATTCCTAGAACCTGTCAACAGAATGGATTTGTTGAAAGAAAGAACCAGAATATTCAAGAGGCTTCCAGAACTATGATGAAAGAAGAATATGTTCCTGATGTGTATTGGAGAGAAGCAATCCACACTGCTGTTTACTTTCTTAACAGAGTTCAAGTAAGAGGTAACAACACTAAGACCCCTTATGAATTATGGACTAGTAAGACTCCTATTGTAAAATACTTTAAGGTATTTGGAAGTAGATGTTATATTAGAAGAGATGAAGAAAATATTGGAAATTTTGATGCTAGATGTGATGAAGGAATTTTCCTTGGATATTAAAGTAACAACAAGGCTTATAGATGTTTTAATAAGAGATCAAGGAAAATAATTGAAAGTACTAATGTAAAGGTTGATGAAGCTACGTATAGACCAGTGGAAATAACTAAGGTTGAACCTGATGATCCAATATGTGTGCAAATACAAGAGGAAGAAAAGGAAGATAAAGAACAAAGTGATGAGCAAGAAGAAACTTCAGAACCTACACCTAAGACTCCTAAATATGTTCAAAAAAATCATCTGGAGGAAAAAATAATTGGAGACAAAAGTGAAGGAGTGAAGAGAAGAAGAAAAATGGTTGAGGTAAATTTGTGTCTACTCTCTAAGATAGAACCTAACACTATGAATGAAGCATGTGACGATGAAAGTTGGGTTAGAGCAATAAAAGAAGAACTACAATAGATAGAGAAGAATGAGACATGGGAACTAGTCCCTAGACCTGCAAACAAGAATGTAATTGGTTCAAAATGGGTATTCAGAAACAAGTTGAATGAAGATGGTGAAGAGGTAAGGAATAAAGAAAGACTTGTATGTAAAGGACATTCACAGGTTGAAGGAATAGATTTTGAAGAGACTTTTGCACCTATAGCAAGAATGGAATCCATTCGAATATTCTTGGTATTCTCAGCTCATAAAGACTTCAAAGTATATTAGATGGATGCCAAATCTGCATTTCTAAATGGAGAATTGGAAGAAGAAGTGTATATGGAGCAACCGGAAGGTTTTCAACTGTCAGACAAACCGGACATGGTTTGTAAACTAAATAAGGCACTATATGGACTGAAGCAAGCTCCCAGAGCTTGGTATGCAAGACCAAATAAATAATTGACAAATCAAGGATTCAACAAAGGGTCCACAAACAACAATCTTTACTTCAAGGTTGACAAAGACAAGATTTTGATAGTTGTGGTGTATGTTGATGAGATCATCTTTGGTGGAAATGAAGATATGTGTAAGATGTTTGCTAGAGAGATGCAAAAAGAATTTGAAATGTCTATGAGTGGTAAACTGAATTTCTTCCTTGGACTTCAAGTAAATCAAACTGAAAAAAGGGATATTCATTTCACAATCCAAGTATGTTAAGCAATTGCTAAAGAAGTTTGGAATGAATGACTGTAAACTACTTTGTAACCCTATAGTAATTGGATGTAAGCTGAGTAAGGATGATGAATCTGCTAAAGTTGATTAGAGCATGTAAAGATCCATGATTTTTGGATTATTATATCTTACTGCCACTAGACTTGACATTATGCATGCAGTGTGCTTAGTTGCAAGATTTCCAGTAGAACTAAAGGAAGCACATGTTATAGCTGTGAAGAGGATATTCAGATATCTTAAAGGAGCTCTAGACTATAGATTATGGTATATGAAGGACAATGATTTCACTCTGAATGCCTAGACTAATGCAGACTGGGCTGGTTGTGTAGATGACTGGAAGAGTACAATTTGTGGTGCATTATTCTTGGAGGTAGATTAGTTTCATGGTTGAGCAAGAAATAGGATTCGGTTTCTTTATCCACTGTAGAAGCTAAATATATTACAACATCTTGTTGTACATACGTACTTTGGATGAAGAAAATTTAATGGACATAGGTATGGTAAGTGATGAACCTATCTCTATATTTTGTGGCAATACAAGTGCTATAAAATTTTCAAAGAATCTAGTGATGCATTCTAGAACAAATAATATATCTATCAAGTATCACTTATTGAGGGAGAAGGTATTGAGGAATGAAGTTAGACTTGAATATGTACCTACCAAAGATCAAGTTGTATACCTATTCAATAAGGCCCTTCTGAAGGATAATTTTGAGTATCTCAGAGGGAATTTAGGGGTTACTACCCCGCCTTTGAACTAAGTGTAGATGGAGGTGCATCAGTCTAGTGGATTCATAGAGTCTTTATTCTGGACTAATGATTGTGGTCTACTCAAGGGGAGTAGTGAAGTGCATTGTTGCAGTATGTGATGTGGGTATACTCCTTAGGGGGACTGAACATAACTTTATATGGAAATAACTTCCTTTGCCAATGATGTCAAAGAGGGAGAGAGAATCATGTGAAAATTTTATGCTTGGCAGGTTGTTGCTTCTGAAAATCATGTATGTTGTCTTTGATGGTTTTTCAAATCATGTGTTTCCATCAATGAAAAAGGGGGAGATTGTTGCAAGTATGGATGTGTTTGGTGTTGTTGTCATTGATGTCAACACACATTTGTGTATTTGCCAACTACTTTTGAGAAAATTTGAGAAATAATGAAAGAAAAATTAAAAGTGTGCTCTAGTATTGTGGTCTGCATTTCTTTTGTATTGATCCTATTCCTATGTGGATCTTTAGGTTTGTCCATAAGCTTTAATGAATCATATATACTAAGTTTCAGCTTTTGGTTTGATGAAGATTAAAAGACATGTTCACTGGTGTGTGAACTGGTTTACCGGATCTATTTGTTTGTGGACTGGGAGAAATGTTTTGGCTCCACAGTCTCTTGATATCTGGTTTCAGATCTTGCAGATCTGAGAGATGACTCTTTTGTATTTGTATTGGTGTCTTGAAAAAATTTCTAGTGGTTTGGTGCTCTGGAAGACCTACTCCAGAGCTCTTGTGTTTTACTGGCTAGTCCAGTTGGATTGGTAAAGAGTTCTCTAAAAATAAAGTTGGTTGTAATTATTGTGGATGTATCCGAGATGTTCTCAAAGATGGTAAAATGATTGGTGAAGTGTGTTGAGTGATCCAAATATGAATATCTTGCTGGAGATGCACATACTTCAAAGATCATTGGTGTTTTCATTACGTTTGGCCAACTTGGTGTCTACACATTACATTTGGCTTTTGCATTGATTTGAGAAAGCGTGTGAAAGTTTCAAGATGTTATTTGGGTCCTAGATTATTGTAGACACGTAAAATATACATGCACCTGATTCTGATCCTACTAACATTGTTTCGTCTTGAATCATACTCTCAGCTTATCAACACCTTTCATCCCTTAATTTAAATATCATTATTTATTTAATTAGGTCTTCCTCCTCCAGTGATTAAATTAATCAATTTAATTTAATTAATCATCTTTCTCTATTCATTTAAATAATTCATTTTATTTAAATTAAATCTCTAAAGTAATCTTATTAAATTGAATAAATTAAAACATTATTTAATTTAATGTAACATATTCCTCCTTAGTTAAATAAATCAAAATCATTTATTTAATTAAACCCTTCCTCTCAATTTGATTTAAATCAATTCATAAATTTAAGTCTAAATTGTCACATCTCCTAATTCCTCATTAAATTAATCAAATCCTTGATTAAGTTAATCCCTATCACTAAAATCCTCTAGAGAATGCAACTTGCACAATAAATCAATTACTTTGATTTATTAAATTGCCTATTTTCTCTCAACATGGCATCAAAAGGGAATATTCCCTCATTTGAATTCAAAAAGGCCAAGTGGGCTTGGTCCTTCAAACAAGGCATTCAAAGCCTCTTACATGTCCTTGACCTTGAGCCAAGTGACATTAACTCCATTTCTTTCTCCCTCGAACATGTCACATTCAAAATTCAAATTTGAATCCAATGGCATTTATCATGCACATTGACCAAAATGTGCTCATTCCTCCTCCAATCACATGTGGACAAGTGGCCTCTTCTCATTGGTTGGTCTTTTATCCCACATTCATCCAAATCCCTCATTCTTCCATTTTGGAAATCTATAAATGAGACACTCTTCCTCTCATTCTAACATCCACAACTTGAGTAAACTTATTATACTCAAATCCATATCATCCACAATTCACATGTTACTCTCTCCAATTGAGAACTAATTTTGCTCATTTCACCCAAGCATTCACCACATTTTCATATTTGCACCAAGGTTATGCTCAAATCTCTTTGGAATTTGACCATTTCTTCATCAATCTAAATTGCAACATAGGAATTGGGAAAGGGCCAATTGCAACACTCCATTGGCACCAATTCCCCCATGGGATCATCAATCTATTGGCTATATTAGGATTTACTTTCATGTTATTTGAGTTTGTTCTTCATTTCCTAATATTAGCTTAAATAGGTGGATTTCATGGGGAATCCTTCATATTTGCATGCATTTTGATCTAACATTAACCATGTTTGTTGTCTTTTTGCATTTGAAGGTTTAGGGGTTCACAATTATATATGTAATTGGTCCTCTCTCATTCTTATCCACCGCAGGAATGTTGAGTAGCCGACCTAGTTTGAATTTGTAAATGAAATTGTATAGCTGACCTTGGAGAATGTTCCTAAGGTTGAAGATAGTATAAAATCAAGTCAAGTTGTAGTGAAATCAATTTCCATCCATCCATGAATTGAACAAGTGAGTGAATTGTGTGATCATGTGGAAAAAGTAGAGAGTGGAAGAGCGAATTAAGGCAACAATACTTTAAGGTGTTAGATTCCTAAAAGCAGTGAGCTGATGGCATCTACAATCTTTTGATCTAGTTGTGAATGTGTGGAGCCCTAATGGTGGATCTTCATTTATATTCTTTTGTTTTTCTGTAGGCAGTGAGCCTCCTTTCTGGATAGTGAGTCCTTCTCAAGGCAATGAGCCCTTAATCTAGGTAGTGAGCCTTTGTATCTTGTATTGCATTACTACTATATTGTGAGTTAATCCTCACTATGGGTTTTCCCTCAATGGGTTTTCCACATAAATATGGCGTGTCTGGTGTTCTGTTTCTGTTATTTGCATTTCATGTTTACATTTATTAACAGATTGAAGTTAGGGTGAAAGTACTAAGTTTAAAAGTAAAGAGATTTGATACAACGGATTCACCCCCCTCTCAGATGTCTTGTGCATTTCAACACAAGTATTACACAATATTTAAAAAATCCATTATAAAAGATGTAAATAATTAAGCACTTTATTTAATTTCACCAAATAATTGAAGTTTCAAAATAGAAAACACAGATACATCACCATCCATGGTGAAGAACTAGCAAGCTACAGATAAAAATCCAGAAGAAATTCACACTAAAAATTATCCTTTATTTTTTTTGTCTTCTTTGCTCTTCAAAAATTTCTCTCCTAAATTCTTCTCCCTTTAAAATGAATAAAAATTCTCCTTTAATAAAAGGGATTTTTTTACATTTCTCATTTTGAGTAAGTTTCCAATTTCTTTCTTGAAAAGCTCATGTACTGCTTTCTAATCTTCATATTGATTTATTTATTTATTTATTTTCCATATTTTGCATCCCAAATCTGTAAGAAAACATGAAAAGCATCAAAATCCTAAAAAATAAATTATTTTGCATTATTTTATAAAATTATCCATCTCATATTTATCATTTAAATCAAGAATTAAATAATTGCCCAAGTTGTAGATTTTTATTGTCAACAAAAAATAATTTTAATCTTTTTTGCATGCCAAAAAATCCTTATGAAAATGGAAGTAAATTTATAAAAAAAAACATGTAAAATATTACTCCCAAAATCTTTCCCCATATATGTAGGATGAGGATGAGGAAATTCAATATCCAAAATGCGAAAAAAAACTTCATTTTTTAATGTTAAAATCTCTCAAAAAGCTACCCAAAGCTCATGACATTCAAAATACAAAGAAAATGATACTGTCAAATTTAAGTTGAAAGGTAATGGAAAATTAGAACATAAAAAGTACATTACTAAATGCACCATCAATGGCCAAGATTTTAAGATGCAAATAAAATGGTCAAGATTGAAAGTAAAGTTGCTCAAACTCCATTTTCTTCATTTTTAATTTAAAAATAATGGTCCCTATTTTGTTGATGCAAAGTATGGGGCATGTGTGCAAGGGCACAAAAATACCAATTTTTGAATTCACAAGACCATTGGGAGGGGAAATGAATTAGTTGTACCTTAATACTTCAAAACCATCACAAACATTTAGATCCACACCAAATCAATTGCCCTTATTTTTTTAGAATGATTTAACATGAAAGTAAATAACAAAATTTGAAACATATCAATGCCATGCACAAAGAGACACTAGATTTACATTGAAAAATCAATAATGGAAAAACCATAGTGAGGATTAACTCATAATATAAATTAATATTAACACCAAATAAAATAGGGCTCACTTCCCAAGAGAAAGAAATGTTCACTACTGGAATAGAAAAATAAATAGAGAAGAGTGTTACAATGAGAAAACCATATCAATGCAACAAAATAATCCACCACAACATCACCAACACCTTCACAGTCCTTCTGAAGAATTGTAGACACCTTCTACTCACTACATTCAATAATCTAACACATTAAAGCTCGCACTACACTTTTCAAATTCACACCCTATAACTTTGAAATTCACATCATTCACATATGTCAAAACTATCTTATCATCACTCAAAAACTCAAAACATATTTATACCATCTTCAACCTTAGAACATTATCTAAGGTTGGCTATGCACCTCAACCATACAAATTTAAATTAGGTCAGAACCAAAACATTTTTGTGGTGGAAAGGAATGAAGGTGGACCACAACACACCTTATCTAGGACCTAAATCCACTCATAAACATCACACCATGCTTCCCCAAACATCAAAGCATCTACACAATTAGTGTAAACACACAAGGTTGATCGAACTTGTGTGAACACCATTAACACTTAAGTACACATTTCTTGAAATTCAAAGAAAAATCACAGACACCACATAACATTTTAAAAAAATATAGAATATTCCATAGACACCTTGAAATCCAACAAATTCCTTTGCAACAAATTTCATTTGAAGAATGTACACACCTACTATATTCAGACAACTTTGGCATCCATTGCAACTCAAGAAACTGACTTCCAAAGTACCAAACCTCAAACAAATTCATCTAAAGGAAGATACACACACTATCAACACCCTTCCAAATCTGCAAGACCTGAAACCATTCTACGGAGAAATGTGGAGCAAAAGCATTTCTCCTAGATACCTCTATATTACATAGTTCACACACTGGTGAACACACCTTCCTCTGCATAATTATCCAACACATAAAATTAAAATGCAACACCTCTGAACACATCTGATCAACATATCTAAACCATACAAGTAGATCTTCAACCTAGAAGAAATGTGGAGCCAAACCAAAACACTACTCTGCAAGACAAAACACCACTGCAACACATTGTTTCCTCTTTTTATTAAATTTTATGAAACTAACTTGGAAAACAAGCACCAAAGATAGATACTCAACATCTTCAACACTTCCTCATCATCACCAAGCCAACTACAACATATAAACTCAACCATACATCCATAGACAAAAATCTTATCAAAGAAACACTAGAGGTTGACACCAATAGCTTACTAATGACAACAAAATGCAACTAATCAACGCATCATCAAAGAAAACAACAATTTAATATCAACTTCTCACACTCTTGTAACAATATCTTAATCATACAGTTGACACCAATGGCAACACCAAAGCTTGTTGACATCAATGACAACACCAAATGCATATACTTGCAATAGCCTTTGATGTATAGGTATAACAAAGTAAGCTCAATGTGTTCAATAAGGGATTATGAGGTTTCCCCATAGTATAGGTCAATCTAGACATATAATTTGTCAATGTAGGATCAAAGTGTAAATATCTAGGGGGATACTTTGCTAATATAAATTATTTAAATAACTCTATAGACTGTGATGTGTTGATGTATATACTTGTATTTAAATCTTTAAGAAATAATTTGTATCAATATAATATCATAGTAGATTCTATAAGAATATTAATATGTCAATGTAAGAATAATGTATATCATGATGTATCATAGAAGATATAATATGCAAGCTCAAATAAGCATGCAATAACAATATAAAATGAATAATTAAGTTCTAGAAAGCATGATATAAAAATATCTCTTGTGAATAACCTATAAGTAGTATGATTTATAATATTGTGTACTCAATATAGAATATCTAAGGAGCATGATAGAATTCCATTATAACCAAATTTAGTTGGTTAAAGCCTATTTATATAATTTTTGGAGGTAAAAGTAGCCTCTAGATAACATAAAAATTATAAATTTCAATGTTCTCAACATATAGATACAAGACTAAGGCACATTTCTTAACAAGAACAATGTCATAATAATTAAGCATGAAATTTATATTTCAGTGTTCTCAACATATAGATACAAGGCTAAGACACATTTATTAATAAGAAAAATGTCATAATAATGAAGCATGGTCATAAGAAAGGTAAAATACAATATAAAAATAGGAGATCAAAAGTAAATAAGAAACCTAAGTAGGGAAATGAGAATAAAGGTATAAGATCATGTCAAAAGGATGCCTAATAATGGCCCTAAGAAAGGAAGGATAAATATGTGAAATAAATATAGAAGGTAACATGAGTATATAAGTCATAATAATGGAGGTATAATTGAAGTATGAAAGAATTAAATAGGAAGTTAAAAAGGAGCTATTGTATGAAATCAAAGAAGTTAAAAAAATGAAGTCTAACTTATAAGTACATATATAAATATATGCTATAATGGATCTCATTAATAATTTAACATTTTAGTGTTAGATTATGAAAAGAAGTAAGAAGGTAACCAAGACCTAATGTAGGATAAGATACAATATAGATAGTATAATATATAATCCTAGAATCAAAATAGTAACAATAATGATGTAAACATCATCATTTTACCTAATATATTTATTACAAGTACAAAAATAAATACAACCAAAATTGATGGTTTTTTCTTGTAATTGTTATTATGGATCCACCATGTAACTCACTAATTACCATGGAATATGGACTAAACTCAACATGTTTGCTAGAAAATGCATGTGTGATCTAGTAGATTGAAAAGAGATTAATTGATAATGAAGGTGTAATAAAATAAATTATACAATGTATAAAACAATATAATTATAAATGATAGCAAGAAAAATAGTGAAGTACAATCTAGAGATCTATACACTAGGATTCTTATGTAGTCAATTTTAACCTCAAAGGACATAGTAAGAGAAACATACATTTGTGGTAAAATATTAAGAGGCATAGATAACACCTACTATGCTAAAAACAAAAGAACCATCCATTCATCCATAAAACACACATATTTAAACCCTTATAACCCTTTATATTACATTATAGGTCCATAGAAAAGGTAGGTCTTAGTCTCTACTCTTATAGTATCTCTCATACACATCTCTATATTCTTTGCATATGATTTATAGTATATATGTTCTTTCCCATGAAGGGAAGTGAATCTTAATTGCATCTAATGTCTTCTTCTTTCTCCACGGATCATTTGCAGTAGCTCATAGTAAGATGTACTTCTTCCCTTGACCTACTAACATCATCCCCCATTTTAAAATGATGTCTTTTCCTCAATACATGATGTTCAATTTGGAAGGATATGCTTGTATGATGCTTTGATGTGATTTAGTGACTTTTCCCACTATGCTTTTTCCCACTATAATGTGGATATGTAACTCTAAATCTGAATCATTGTAGCCTCTTCCTCAATCAAAATACAAAGAGTTTGAATAATTTTAGTTGTTTCTTGTGCTTCCCCCATCATTCTTGATATGCATTACATATGATTTTTGATAATCTCCCTCATCTTCTTAATCTATTTTTTGATATGTTCCCTTTGGATGTGGAATTATTGTAGCTAGTTATGGAGAGTTTTCATTTGGTCCCTTATTGTGCCATCCTTGTCTTGGAGAGGGTTATAGGCTTGTGCTACTTGTGATATTTCATTCTCCAGTTGGACTATTTTCTCCCTAGGCCCTTTTTGTTGTAGGCCATTTAAAAAAAAATGGTAAATAACTCTTGCTTATGTGATAGTTTCGCCTAACTCCTTGGTATGTTCTTCCAATTTTGTATGTGTGGTAGTGCACTTATTGGTGTATTCATCTATTTTCTTCTTTATCATCTCTTCTTGGGCTTCTTTCTTTATGTTATCCTTTGTGGAGGCCAAATCTTCTTTCAAGCTATCCACCAACTATTTGAGTTGTTGGGGCAGGGTAAGTGAAGTATCTTGCAGTAGGTGAGGAATAGCACTCTACTATGTCTCTATTATATCCTATAATTGCTTCACATTGTTCACATATTCACTTAGTAGTTCTTCCCTTGTGATATCATGGAGGATATCTCCTAGCTGTATCTTTTGTAGGGGTGAGATACTAGAAAAATCAACTTGTGAACCCACCATTGGTACCTTTAGAAGCTATGATGATGGTACTACTTGAATTTATTATTGTTGTGAAAATAAATTTTTAATGGAAAATATTATGGAAGTGGAAGTAGATGTCTCCCCAGTGGTGGTATCTTTACCTTTTCCATATTCTTCTTTTGTGGGATTATTATCTAGTGGAGAGGGCCCTTCTACGTATTCCATAATATTCTTGATCATTTCTTCATAAATATTTTTGGTCACATCCTTGATCTCTTTTTGGATCTTGTCTACATCCTCCAGACCCTCCTCCATGAGTTTTTCTACTTTGTGTTTTATGTAGAGTTCCTAGGCTTGTACTTGAGCTAGTTCGTTCTTTTGTTCTTCTATGATATTGGGACTGACCATGGAGATTCCATTCTCCCTTATCTACTCTTCTTTGTCTAGTGCCTTGGCCCTTTTTCCCCATACTATGATAACTATCTCCTCTAGTAAATCCTTTATTGATTCATCCATTACTTTACTATATTGATTACAATATCATAGGAGGCATTATATTATCCTATCCTTATTCTCTACATCTCTTTCTCCATACATGTCTAGTAATTATGGAGGTATCCCAAAATGGAGGATGGCATTGGTAGTCACCAAGATATCAATTGGCAGTTGTGGATACTTTAGGGTTTCTTTTTAAGTGGCTATCAAGGTTTGTTGCCCTCTTTTCCTCCTTTTGAGAGGTTATTCAACCTCTTCTTCACCCTCTATATTTTCTTCTACTTCTTCCTCTATCATCTCCTTATCTATTTGTCTATTTTCCATTTGTTTTGTCCTTGCTTGCTAGGGTCTATTTTGTGATGTGACTTGTGGTGGTTTCCACATTAGTAGTGTAGATAATGTTTTCACAAAGGATGTGGTACCTTCTAATTTTCCCAGTTATGTGTTATGGAGACTCCCTAACCTCCTTGCAGAGGTGGGTTTTAACTGTGTTGTGGTAGAAAAGAACTAAGTGAACCTCCCTTCTGTTAATCCCCACTATTTGTGGAGTTTGTCTATATTTTTCTCCAACTTTTCATGTGATTCCTTTCTGATTCTTCTCTCTGAATTACTTCTATATAGGTTCCAAAGTGTTCTACATTGGGATCCATAGGTTGGATCGAGAGGATGATGACATAGGCATCTACTTCTTGTGTGATGAGCTCATAAGATAGTCATGGTACCCAAGCTATGCATGGCTCTACCACCTCCATGTAGGTGTAGTCCTTATCCATCATGAAGGTTATTGTATTAGTGTATTGAGTGGTGGACTCATGGATAATTATTCATCTTTCCTACATATTTTCTTGGAAGGTCTTGAAAAACCTCTAGTATGTAGCTTTATAGGACCGAGTGTCCAAAAATTATTGAATGTGATATTTTATTTGGGCAACCACCATTTGGTTTTGTTCATAGGTTTTTTCTTTGAAATTTGGTAATTAATTGAGAAATTAAAATAGAAAGAAAATCAATAGTGTGTGATATTGAAAATGATACTTGGATTTTTAATATTTTGAATATTCTCCATCAACTTCTCTCAGATGACCTCACAAAGATTAATTTTTTAACCCTCCACCACCATCTGGTAGGTTGTGTGACTTGCGGTGGCAACAAATGTGTTGGAAATATGTGTTGTAATTGATCTCAACTCAAGATTGGTTGTCATTGATGTCAAGTGTGTGTGTTGAATTTTGTATAATACTCCAAAGATAGTTGATGTATAGAGATATAAGATAGTAAAAGACAATAGTACAATATGAGGTAGAATGGTGATTAGTCTGATGCGTCTATGTGTGATGTAGAGCTGGGTACAATTGTTCCATATGTTTCCTGGATGTATACTTTGATATCATTCATGTTTGGTGTACCACACATGGAGATATTGTTAAAAAAAATTCTAAGACATTCACAATGTATACTCTAAGGAAGATTCATGTTATTTTGGTCTGTGTCTCTTCGTAGAGTAATATTTTGTCTTGTGGTTTAGAAGATACATTGGTCAAGATGTGAAGGTGTTATAAGTGGTAAAGTTTTGATCTGTGCTCTGATAGAGTAAAGTGTTGATGAAGGCTTAATGAAATGCTCTGCATTCCTTCTGAATGATATATATGGTTGTGGAGACTTGGAGATATGTCCAGAGAAGTATATGGGATCATACTTGCAAGTCTCAAATGTTTTGGTGTACAACAATGCAATATCCTATGCTTTGAAGTGTCACAGTCTATCTGAGATGCTTTATTTTCATCAGTTCAATATGTTTCTCTTCTTTCACCATAGCTTAATGATCATTTAATTTAAAAGATGGTTGAAGAGGTATCATGTATAAACTAAAATTATCTCATTTTGGTCCATATGATTCTTTTGTTCGCTCCTCGGTGGTGAAAAGTTGAGGAGTTGGTAGTTTTGGTGGTGTTGTGATTGTCTGGGCTGACAATCTTGTTTCCTTCATCTATGGTTGGTCTTGATTAACTTTCTTTGCTTTGGGGGATGTGTTGAGATGCTTTTTGGTCTTTCTATGCCTTGTGTTGATCTACAACTCTTTGGAGCTAACCTATGTTGTATCATATGTTTCATCTAAGGTCATCTTGGAGCCAAACTAATTGGAGTTTTGAATTGTTGTAGAGGGTAGTTATAGAAGAAAAAAATCATTTGTGAAGGTACTGGTGTATAGAGAATTGAGATTGAGTATTATGTTGAATATGAAGTGTACGAAGTTAGTATGATGGTATAATTATGAAAAAAAGGAAATTCAACATCAACATATGTTGGATGCTTCTCTATAGTAGTTCATGTTCATTTTTTTCATTATAATTTTCAGGTATCCTTCTCCAAGATAGTGAGTCTCAATAGGCCCTTGTATCTTTCCCTAAGGTTGTGTGCCTTAGTCTGCAAGTCCTTAGGTAGTAAACCTTAAACAAAATTGTAATATTTGTAAGGAATGAGCTTCATATATTGTGAGTTAACTGTCACTGTGGTTTTTGCCTCATTGGATTTCCCATGTAAAAATATTTGTGTCCTTATGTGGTGCATGTTTTTATTTTTTATCTTCTTTCAGTTAATGTGTTTTGATGTTTAATCTGCAAATAGAAATTATTAAGTTTCAATATATGTTGATTCACCCCCCCTCTCAACACTTTGGTGTGTTCAACAATTGGTATTAGAGCCAAGTTCCTTTGAGAAGCCTAAGATTTGAGGTAGATCTTGCATTTGAACACATGGGTTTTGTAGCAAAGATCAAAGATATGTTTATTCTAGAACTAAATCTAGAGTCAATAGAACCCGAAGGTTGGGACATCAATCCAGATGATTGTGAGGTAGACTTTGAAGGGGAACTCTAATAAACTCTTGAATATTTGGATGAGGGAAGAACACTAAATATGAAATATGAGGTCATTCTTTAAAAATTAGAGGAGATAATTACCAAATTGAAGGCACAAGTTGGAAGATCAAAAGAAGAAACCGATAAACGAAAATATCAAATATGAGGAGATAAAGGAAGTGAAATTAAAATCAATGAGGAAAAAGATGTGATTTCTAGTTTGAAAATCAAAGTTAAAGAAGGAAAAAGGATTGAAGTTTTCTTGAATACCTAGCTCAATGATAAATTTGTTGAATTTTCAAGACTTGAAGAAGAGATTGTTTCCTTGAGAAAATAACTAGAAAGTGATAAAGAGAAAATTAACAAATGTTTAAAATTTAAAGGAGGTTTTTAAATTCTTAATGATTTGATTAACTCTCAAAAGCCATCGAAAGAAAAATCAAGTCTTGGTTTTGAAAAAGGGATTTGTCCTATAAGCAGTACATCTGCAAACTTATATTATAAATTTAAAGTAGAAGGAAAGGAGGAGAAAGATTGCACTAAATATTCTAAGAAGAATGCCTAGTGATACATAGAGATGGAACAAGATAACAATAAAGAAGGTGTATTCACTCCTATTCAAAACAATAACTTTAGAAAGTCTTCTCCTACCAGGTATTCTCAATCTTTCAATGTAGGCAATTGTTATTCTTGCAATAAATTTGGGCATGAGGCTGTTGATTGTAGACATAGAAGAAATGATAATACTAGTAGAAGATACTTTATGCCCCAAAGATACAATGCTATTTCATTTCATGGATATTGCTATGCATGCAAAAATTTTGGTCACAAGGCCATAGAATGTAGAACTAAGGCTAAGAGGAAAAACTTTGTTCCAAAGCAAAAAAAATGTGTTATAAATGTAATAAGGTTGGGCATATAGAAAAAATTTGTTGAAGTGATTTCGTGAAGCCAATAGTTCCAAACCAAAAAAAGGATGAAATCCTAAATTTGCAAAAGAAGGGTAACAAAAAGGTTTGGAAGGAAAAACAAGTTTAGGAAAATGAGAAGGATGATTCAAAACTTGTTCTTTCTACAAAAGATCCTAAGACAAATTGAGACAGAGAATTATCTTAGGGGAATCTATGATTTTCAAACCCTTTAGCCCCTTGAAAAGGAAAATATTTTGAATATTTAAACATAGGAGAAGAATTGGAATAATTCATCTGGCATGCAAATTATCTGAACAACATTAAATCTATTGGTGATAGTTCTAGAGCAAGAGAATGTTTTGCAGAGGAGTTTTGAGCTTCATTTTATCCTTATGATGATACAATGAAATCTAATAGAGGGATTACCTAATAAAGTGTGAATGCATTTATGGTGGAAAGTTATGGCTTTTTGAAAGATCTTTTAAGTGATTTTTGGATCATTTGATCTCATTTGCAATCAAGAGAATTTGTGTTTGAGAGTGAAGAAGAAGAGTGCTTAGTTTCTCAAGCTATTTGTGTGAAAACCTTGTTGTGGAGTTTGGATATTTTTGAAGGAATTCCAATGTCGACACCTCAAGTAATTGATGTTGTTGAGAAACTGAGGCCCAAATAGAAAAAAATTCCTTTCAATGCAATGAAAGTGGACAAAGATGGCATGTTCTCAAATGTTTTGATGTATGTTGTGTATTGTGAAGTTATAAGGATTTACATCCATTTCCAATTGAATGAGATTGACCATGCTTCATCCTTTGAAGTAGTTTGACATGAGCTACTGAATGAGAATGGAGTATATAAACTAGCCTATGCAAATACTGTTGCAAAAGGGTTGGACATTTGGAAAGATTTTCTAGACTTTTGAAAATGTAAGGAATGCATAAGAATTATCTTGAGCCGTATTCATGAGAAATTTAATTGGCTAGATAAACCCTACATGATCATAGAAGATGCAATTAGGGCTATTACTAGTATTGGTTCCTTCGGACCAACCTTGGTGTTAAAGTCTATAAAGAATGAAATGGTTATGGAGCTCATTGGTGCTAAATTTGATTAGAGATCCCTAATAGTAAATGATATCATTGATCATAGTGTCTGGTATGCATCAATGAGGATTACATATAATATTTAATTCACAAAAAAATAGGGTATGCCACCACCACTGCAATTCACATTGCACATCAAATGGTATAGGAAGGTGCCAACTTTGATCTATGTGAGCTGTTGAGAGAGCGGATAATGAATAAATTGAAGAAGAAAAAAGAAACCAATTATAACTTTAGGTTTGGTTCCTTTATTACATGCCTTACTTTCCTCTTTTTGAATGAACTACCTTGTTTTAAGGGTAAAATTTTAGATAATTTCACTCTAGTAGTAGCTCAGATCAAACAAAATATGAAAAGTTTTCAGAATAAGCAAGCATATAGTACTTTTTATTGACTATTTTTTAAGAATTCGCAAACTGAGATGTAGAGTAGATATAGGATACCTTTGTTTTTTTTTGAAAGTATGAGAATGAGGTAAATTTTATGGTAAACAAGGATCATTGTTTCATGGAAGCAATGGAGCCCAGAATCTCATGGATTCTTGAGTTTCCTTATGAGGTTGAACATGGATTTGTATAAGGTTATGTAGATATTCTATTGTCAAAACCTAAGGATCCCAAAGCAAAAATATTTGGTACATATAGAGAAATCATGGATAAGATTTACTAGAAGCAAAGAGATGAAGCCAATGAAAAGAAAGTGAAAAGGGTGCTTAAGGAGATAGGTGTTCCATGATATTCAAAGATAAAAGATAAATATGAGCTTCACAAGATATTAGGTACTTCTTCAAAGACTACATTTTATATTCCTATGAAGGTTTCCAAAGCTAAATTTTTTCCTTCAGAAGCTAGTCAATGTTCAAGGAGATTTGATAGATCCTCTTCTATGTTGCATCTATTTCATAGCCCTCTAGATCAACTCAATCATCTTGTGGAAGAAGAAAATTAGCATCTGTTACTCCATTATAGAAGAAAACCACAATTATTGTGCAACCAAGGCACAAGAAAAAGGAAAAGATAAAGAAGCATGATGAGGAAGAACTAATAGAGGAGGAAGAAACTAAAATTGAAAATATCTCCTTGCAAAAGAAGAAAGGAAAGAAGATTTCAAAAGAGTAATCTCAACAAACCCATTATGCTACACATGAACCCTTGATTTTGGAGCCATATTAAATAGAATTGTTGAGTAGTTTACTAGATAGTAAAATGGAGCTACATATGGACGTCCTTTCAAAAGACAAGAAGATAATTGAGAAGGAAATCATTGAATATAAACTCATACAAATCATTCCCTTCAGTGACATTGTTGATAAAGCTTAAGATAGCCTTGATAAGGATTTGAGGTAGAAAAGAGAAGAATTTATCAAGGTTGATAAGAAATGAAACAACAAGAAATTGAAAAATCTAGGATCTTTGTCTCCCAAGAAGAAAAATTAAAGATTGTATAAATACAAGCAAAGGAATTCCACACTAAAAGAAGAATAGATCTATTGATGAGCATGGATGATGATTTGAAAAGAGAGGTTGATGTTGATCCACAAGTTCTTGATCTAGAAAATACAAATGAGAAAAAACATATTTGGTTAGGAAGAAGTACAAGGAACATTCAGACTGCAAAAAGAAGAAGGTAAAGAGAAAGATACAAAAGAAAGGACAACCAATATTCTTGAAGAAACGAAGAAGGCTAATGTGAATTTTGAGGATCAAGTTCCTCCAAATGATATTATCTTGTAGGATATACCTGATGTGTCAACTCAAGACATAGATCTATCATTTTTTAGGGTAATGTGATACTCATTGATGAGAAAGAGATAAATGATATGAAAAATTAGGATACTACTCCTCTAGAGAATACCGATGTAGGAAATCAAGGTGAAGTGAGTGTCCCTACTATGGGGAACACTAATTATAATAAGGAACACAATATTTATCCTCTAGAGAATATAGAGAATGATGAGAAAAAGAAAGAATATGATCTTCTGAATGTTCATAATGCAAAGGAGAAGTCAATTGAGAAGCAAGATGTATCTATGGATATAGGTCGGGGTTATTTAGACTTGTTCAAGGACTTACTAGGGTTGTGGATTTAGTTTCAACTTGTGGTGACTCCCCAACTATTACAAATTCCTACTCATGAAGGAAAATTTGATATATTAAATATTTCTCCCCTTCATAAGTTACATCTTGGTGATATCTTTCATGCTTCTACAAGGAAGACGATTATACAAGAACATGTAAAGAAGAGTGAATTAATTGATGATCCTATGAAGATCATTCAAGAGGGTTTAACTAAGGAAAACATAGATTATTCCTTTCCTCTGAAACAAAAAATGAAATGGATTATTTTAAGGATCATTCTTCGCACATTGAGTAGAAGGTAGAGCAAGAGGCCCTAAGAAAAATAAAAGATAAAAGAATGGTTGATGCATCTAATTGGTGTGCCAATACACACAAAAAAATGAAAGAGAATATAAAGATGTTCAAGGAATGTGTGGATGAAGCTACTACTCTTTATAAATTTTGTTTGAAATGGCCCATTTGCACTAAAAGCATCAAGGATTAGATTGACTTCATTGAGTCACAAATCATTCAAAAGTTCGAGATATATGACCAGTCAAAGGAAAAGGATGGTGCAAATAGAGGTCAAATAGAAAATATTCATTTGTAGTTTTTATTGACTTAGGATCAAAGAGAACAAAACAAGAAACAATTTGGTTAGTTAAGGGAAGCACTAAACTTGAGACTTACTTCATTATTTGGGTTGTTAGTTGAAGTAGAAAAGGTTGAACAAAAAATGAAGACTCCAAGCAATGTGGATAAGGCTGATGATTTATGCATGTGTTTTGAATGTCAAAATCATATTCTCACCTTAGTGAAAGAAAACTGGGCTACAACTGTGGAGCACATTAAGGTAATTTACAAAATATTCTACCTTCTAAGCTAGTTACAAAGGTGTAGATAAGACAATTTTGTCTTTTATAGTTTTGTGGGCGATTGCAACATCTTTTTGGTTTACTATTGAAAATATTTTGTACATAGCATCAATTTTGGGGTATCTTCATCTTAGGGTGAGAATTTTATAAAAAATAATACAATAAGGTGGAATTCATACAATTTATTGAGTTGTTATAAATAGAAGGTTTTTTATGCCTGCTTCCCTTGATGTCAAAGGGGGAGAGAAGACTTTTAGATGAATGAGTGTTGCCATCAATGAAAAAGGGGAGATGATTGGAATATGTGTTTTATTTGATTTAAACTCAAGATTGATTGTCATTGATGTCAAGTGTGTGTGATGAAGTTTGCATAATACTCCAAAGATAGTTGATGTACAAAGAAATTAACTAGTACAAGACATTGGTACAATATGAGGTATAATGGTGATTACTCTGATGTCTATGTGTGATCTAGAGGTGGGTACAGTTGTTCCAATATTTTTCCTACATGTCTACTTTGATATCATTCCTATTTAGTATACCACACATGGAGATAAGGTTCAAATTTTTTTATAAGAAATTCATAGTGTATACTCTTAGACAAAGTCCTGGTATTTTGGTTCACATCTCTTTGCAAAGAAAGATTTTGTATTGTAGTTTAGAATATATGTTGGTTGAGATGTGAAGGTGTTATATCCAAGAATTCAATTCATTACATCTTGTATAGTGAAAGTTATAAGTGACATAGTTTTGATCTATGCTCTAGTAGAGTAAAGTGTTGATGAAGGCTTAATGAAATGTTTTACATTGCTCTAGCATGATAGATATGGTTGTGTGGACTTGGGGATATGCTTAGAGAAGTATATGGGTTCATCCTTGTATGTCTTGTTAGAATTGGCTATAGAGATAGCCTACCAAGATCTAGATGCCAAATGGAAAGCACAAAGAGAGAAGCTTGATATGATAAGAATAAATTGTATCCCTATCAATTATGATTCATAGTTGTGTGTAATGTATTAGAGACCCCTTGGTTATATATCCAAGGTGAGATAAAAGATTTCATAATATTATGGCAAGTGTCTTAATCATATGAGATGAGACAACTTATCACAACTACCTAGGTAACATGTGTTACAAGTCAAAAGATAAGATAACAAATAATGGCAAATAACACCTTCTAGAAAGATTCCTTCCTAGGACCTAAGTAAAATTCACATGTAAATAAGTCCCCTAAGTTACCTAGTAATGAATTAACTAGGTACAAGACTTTATTTACACCAACACCCCCCCTTAAGTGAAACTTAGGGAGTAGAATATTATTATGAAAATGACACAAAGATGCGAGGATGGGTCTTGGATACTAGGCCATGTTAGGTACCCATGTACATATGAAAATAAATCTCTCACAAATAGAGAAAAGGAGAAAACCTAGTGGGAAAAAACTCCTCCTCAAAAGAGAGATGAAATATGAAAAATATCTCAATGATGTATGAGAAGTCCAAAACCCCATGAGAGGAAAAATACCCCCCCATAAGAGAGAAGAAGAAAAGAGACAACACAACACCCCCTCAATGTTGAGTCTCCTGCAATGATGGTATGTAGGTAAAAGTTTTGAACAATGTTCCTCTCCTTAGGAAGAAACAAAACCAAGATAGTATGTAGGATGTCAGGAAGATGGATGATGTATGATGTATTTGAAGCATGCTCAAGTGTCTCCATATCAATTCTGAAAGCTAACTCACTCCAAATAGGAATTCTAGGCCACATTGCTGAAGAGGATAATCCAGAATCTAGTAGAGATTAATGTAGAACATAATCCGAAGACAATAATATCCCCTCTCAAGAAAAATAAGCCTCTTCCAAATGTTTCCCAAAAGTATCCACAATCATGTCAAACTGAAAATAATGATCATGTAGAGATTGAATAAGAGGTTCAAAGTGTTCCCTTGCAACAACTGAAGAAGGATCTTCTCCATCAAAGAGAATATGAATTTAATCAATGGTGTCTCCCAAATCTGCAATATGAGACTCAAAAAACAAGTCTGAAATAATTGTCAAGAAGCCATCAAAAGTAGCTAAATCTAAAAGACAATGAGGATCCTGTTGTACTAAATCATAAGAAGCCATGTCTTTAGCAATACAAGCATCATCAAATGCAACAGTAGATGAATCTACCAATGCTAGATTACAAGAGTCCTCAGCCTCAATATTTTGACTCATAGATGAAGAAGATGAACCCTCTAAATCTAGATTAGGAGCCATAGAAACTAAACTCTGAATAGATATCATTGTAGGAGGAGAAGGAGAAGGTTATGTTCCATCAAAACTACCATACCTTTCCCAATGAGCAAGCGTTTCAATTGTTTTATCATCAATAGGTCAAAAATTTGCAAGTGGAATAAGAAAATCCACAATAGGATCCTCTGGGAGTGGAGGCTCATTCAAGTCTCCATACATCTCCCAAAGTTTGGTCATAAGGTCACGGGGGATCTCAATACCATCAGTGGCCATTTGTGTATCAATATCATAACTACAACCAATTACTCCTAGGATATGTTCTATTTTTATGTCCCACACAACTCTCTTCCATTTTGATGAAGGTTTAGGAACGAGTCCATAGAGATATGGCAAAAGATTAAGCCACCTTCAATGTTTTAGGATTCCACATCACAAAGAGTTAAAGTTCCATCAATTTAACCTTATTACACTAGGATATGTTTTGATTCCCATATTAAATTCCTCAATATTAGTCACACAATAGACCAATCAAGAGACATCCACCAACAAAGGAAAAAGATTACCTCACCAAATTACTCAATTATGAAACCCCCCAAGCAATATCTGATTTTTGGCACTTTATACTTAGTGTGATTACAGTTTTCACTTGCCAAAAATAGCGAAGTGGACTTGATCTTGGTACATGGAAATGCCAAATTTGACCACATAATCAAGTATTTTTTTTTTACAAAATAAGATCAATCTAAACATACCACTAAAAATTACACAAAAAATTATGCACTTTCAAAAACAATTGCACCAAAAAATGTTACCGTAGGAGAAAGATATGAGCTCTTGAAGATCCCAAAATGAAGACAAAGCAACAACACCTATGAGAATCTGAAATTTCTAGAAAAACCAGACACCAAAACCAAAATCTGATTTACCACTATGAAGAACGCAAAATTCTACCCCAAATAAAAAAAATTGCTTGAAAAAAGGAGTCAAAAAGAGCAAGATATGACCTTTTGAAGTTGGACTGTCAAAACCAAAATGCAAATGGTGAGAGGTAGAAAGTTTTCAAAAGTATGCTGACATGGTGATGATGTCATTAGTTTGAAGGGATAAATTTAATGGTATCTCACCCATGAAAAAGGAATATGCTCCCTCAAATAGAATATTCTCTGGGTTGGCAGTGGGAAGAATCTACAACAAAATCTTGTAGATGCTCCTAGAATATTCTGAAGGTATCAGAATCTTCGCCTATTTCTAGGTCATCGCTGGTTTCTTAAAAACTTGCCAGTAGTTTAGTTCTATTTTAAATAAGATTGTGGCCGATTTATTTTCCAGTTCCGCTGTATGTGGAGTGAGTGGTTGGTATGTGGGGTCTACTATGGGCTAGTAGCCTCCAGCCACATGGCTGCACAGGCTCCACTGCCTGTGATACTTTTGTTCAAGTCTGTAGAATTACATTATGGTCCCATGGGGGCTTTGGCATCTATTTTTATAGAGCTGGAGGTCCCATGGGAAAGAAAAATGTGCTACGAGATTAATTGGAATCTTTTCCTGAAAAATAACAACTCCTATCTTTTAGGACTGCATATTTCAGCTAGTGAAATTGAGGTGGGGTTAGAAATTGCCCCTTCAACTTAGTAATTTTTTCTACCACTTGTCTATCATCTAAAATTTTAAATTCTTATCAGAAAATAAAAATGAGAGAATTTTCATTTATTTATTATTTTTATCAAAGCATTGCAGTTCATTCCTTAAATTTTGGAGCTTAAAATTTTATTTACAATTGCAACATTAAATCCATGAGACCAAGAACTTTAAAATATTCCTAAAAAATCTAAACAACATCCGCTAAGAGGTTTAAGGAAGCCCTGCTCCATGGGACCTTACCCTTAATCTATAGACAACCGAATATATATTTTCTATTTATATTTTTTTTGTAAAATTTTCTTACAAAAATAAATAATTGGTCAAATGTAAAAAAATTATAAAAAATTTCAGAAAATTTCTAACCGATATATATATATATATATATATATATATATATATATATATATATATATATATATATATTTAAATCATACCACTGTAATGATGATGACCTGGGGGGTAGTACGGTTCCCTAGGAAAACTTTTTTTTATTGACGGACTAATGCTCAGATTTGGACAAATTGATAGTCAATCTTAGGGTTTTTGGCCCTTCTAGATGTGATGGAAGGGTTAGATTTGACCGAAAATGCTCCAAAAATGTAGCTACCTTCTAAATATGGCAACCACTCTTCAGCTTCAAAACCTGATAGATCTAGCCTCATGTGTCTAATTTGGATGAAACAAAAGGAAAAACTGACTTTATCAAACCCTCTAAACTCAATGGTGAGCTCAAATTTTCACTAACAATCTCCAATTTGAACCTACAATAAAGAGCCAAAAAGAGGAACTCCCCAAAATCTAGTATTTCTCTAGATCATCATATAATGCAAGAGAAGAGCATATTCAACTTTTCAATATTTACCAAGATCTCTCAAAAAATGGATAACCAAAGGCACCTAACCCATTCTAATACCATTTTAGAATTGGATATGGAGATAGCCTACCAAGATCTAGAGGCCAAATAGAAATCACAAAGAGAAGATTGATATGAAAAGAATAAATTGTATTCCTATCAATTATGATTCAATGTTGTGTGTAATGTATGAGAGACCCCTTGGTTATATATCCAAGGTGAGATACAAGATGTAATAAGATTATGAAAAGTGTCTTAATCATATGACATGAGATAAGGTCACATGTGTTACAAGTCAAAAGATAAGATAACAACTAATGACAACTAACACCTTCTAGAAAGATTCATTCCTAGGACCTAAGTAAACTTAACATGGAAATAAGTCCCCTAAGTTACCTAGTAATGAATTAACTAGGTACATGACTTTATTTACACCAACAAGTCTTAGATGCTTTGTTTTCATTAGTTCAATATATTTGTCTTCTTGTGCTAGGACTTAATGATTAGATACTTCTAAATATGGTTGAAGAGGTGTTGTGCATAAAGTACAATGCTCTCATTTTGGTCTGCATGATGCTTTTAGCCTCTCCCCGATGGTGAGAAGTTGAATAGTTGGTAGTTTTGGTGGTGTTTTCATTGTTTGGGATGATAATCTTGCTTCCTTTATCTATGGTTGGTCCTGATTAATTTTCTTTGCTTTGGGGGATGTGTTGAGATTCTTTCTGGTCTTATTATATTGTGTTTTGATCAACAAATCTTTGGAGTTGACCTTTGTTGTATTATATGTTTCATCTAAGGTCATCTTAGAACCAACCTAATTAAAGATTTGAGTTGTTGTGGAGGGTATTTATAGAAGAAAAACATCATTTGTGAAGCTACTAGTGTACAAACAATTCAGATTGAGCAGTATGTTGAATATGAAGTGTGTGAAGTCAGTGTGATTGTGTAATTATACGAAAAATGAACTACAACATCAACATATGTTGGATTCTTCTCTATATTAGTTCGTGTTCATGTTTTTCATTATAATTTTCATGTATCCTGCTCTGAGATAGTGAGTCCCAACAGGTCCTTGTATCTTTCCCAAAGGTTGTACACCATATTCTGCAAGTCCTTAGGCAGTGAGCCTTAAACAAAATTATAATCTTTGTAAGAAATACTTGAGCTTCATATATTATGAGTTAACTCTCATCGTGGTTTTTTCCTTATTGGGTTTTCCACATAAAAATCTTGGTGTCCTTGTGTGGTGCATGTTTTCATTTCTACTCTTCTTTTAGTTAATGTGTTTAGATGTTTAATCTGTATATGGAAATGACTAAGTTTTAGTATATGTTGATTCACCTCCCTCTCAGTACTTTGATGTGTTCAACAGGATGATTCCTCTTAGTTGGCATGGTATATTTTGTTTCAGTCCCCATTGTAGTGTAGTAGACTCCATCATTATTAATTTTCTTCATGTTCATGCTCTGACTATCTAAGGTTGCTCTGGTTAGTTGTTTTACCTCATCATTTTTAATGGCCTTCTTCATTGGGATGTTTCCTACCATGCTAAGCTCTATCATTGCATGAATTTCCTCCATTGTTATCTAGTATGCTCATCATATAAGTCTAGGTATTCTTTCCAAATGTCCAACTTTTTTCTACCAATCTCATTATACTCCTCTTTGTATGCACTCTCGTCATATTTGAGGAGTGTTCGATGAAGCTCCTTGAACTTGGTATGATCAATTTCTATGATTTTTTCATGGATATACTTATGAACATCATTGAGGTATACAATGTTGAACAAGAAAAATGAGAGGGGGTTGGTGAATCAGTTGTAACAAATTTTAACCTTTAAGAACTTCCACTAGAGATTAGATCATTTATCATTCAGAAATCCTTTACTATGCTAATGTGATTAATCATTAAGTGAATAAGTAGAAAGAAAAAAATACCACGCACACAATAACACCAACTTTACATTGAAAACTAAATTTGGGAAAAACCATAGCGAGGATTAGCTCACAATATAGAGAATATAAAAACCGAATACAAAGGCTCAATGCCATAGAAGACTCATTTCCAAAATAGGACTCACTATCAAGAATAGGACACACTGTCCAATAAGGTTTAAACACCTAGAAGGCTCAATGGCACAAAATTATAAAAGAAGACATAAGAGATTTGTTACAAAGAGAAAACATTCTAATGCAATAGATATTTCCACCACAACTCACTCACACACTAGAAGATATGCTTAAATGATAGAGTACACCTTCAACTCACTTCCTCTAGAAACTCTCCAATTGAATTCGCACCGATATGATCAACCTCACATCACATACACACTATTTTGCATCTATCTCACATCTATATTGCTCTTGCATTTGTTCTTTCTTCTCAATATCTCAACTTATATTTATACCTTCTTCAACTTTGAAACACATCCAAAGTCAGCAACACACCACTTGTATTTACAAATTCAAATTAGCTTGGTGCCAAAAAATTCTAAGGTGGAATTAGAATGAGGGTGACCCAAACACACACTTCAACATTCTTCCATAAACTTCATAAGTAGTATTAAACACAAGGTCAGAAAATACCCATCAAAAACACATAAAAACTTAAGCACACACAACCTTAACATGATCCAATCTCTCTAGATAACAAAATTATCTTGAACATGATCTCAACAACTTATTTTCAAAATCACAAGCCATAAATCTCCAATAAGAAGAAATCAAGAACAACTACATTTCTTTCGGACCTCAACCAAACACACATAAAAGCATAGTGTACAAATGGTGAATATAACTCACACTGTACAATGATCTAGAAACCAAAAATCTAGATATAACAACCTCCAACAACCATGAACAACATATCTGAATCACACGAGCATAGGATCAAAACCCAGAGAAAACACTGAATACCTGCATCCTTTCTTTATTACAATTTTTCTCAATATCATCAACATATTTAGCCAATAACCATTATCCATGAAATCAATGACAACAGTAACCAGTAAACAACTAGTTGACCAGTTGACATTAATGAAACCACCGTCATACTTGCAACAATATCCCGCTTAGTAGATACTCTTCTCTATATAAACTTTTTCACATGATACTCTTCTCCCCATTTGACATCAATGGAAAAGGATAAAATATATTTAACTTTCTTTCTTCCTTTAACATTAAAATCCTTACCAGTACTGAATACTCCCCCTTAGGAGTATACCCAAAAAAAAATCCAATGACAATAAAAGATACTACCTATTCCCCTAAGACATAGCCACCAAGCATCAATCCAAAAGAAAGATAGATCCATAGATCCACTGGACTGATGCATCTCCATATGCATCTAGTTCAAGAAAGGAGGGGTGATGACCCCTAACTTCTCCCGAAGATACTCAAAAGTATCTTTTGGAAGAGCCTCAATAAATATGTTAGCAATTTGATCCTTTGTAGGCACATACTCAAGCTTTACTTCATTCTCCACAACCTTCTCTCTCAAAAAGTGATACTTGATAGACATATGCTTTGTCCTTGAGTGCATCACTGGATTCTTTGAAATTTTAATCACACTTGTATTACCACAAAAGATAAAAATGGGATCATCATATACATTACTTTGTTATCTTTGAATGTCTATTTCATCCACAAAACTTGTGTACAACATAATGCTATGATAATATACTCAACATTAGTAGTAGATAAGGAAACTGCATCTTGCTTTTTACTCAACCATGACACCAATCTACAACCAAGAAAGAATGCACCACCACTTGTACTTTTTATGTCATCAACACAACCTCCCAATCCGAATCTATATAATAACTTAGTGTAATGTAATTATCACTAGGATACTATAAGCCATAATCTAGAGTGCTATTCAAATACTTGAATATCCTCTTAAGATCAGCAACATGTGTTTCTTTAGGGTCTTCTTGAAATCTATCCACAAGAAAAATTGCATGTATAATATCTAGTCTAGTAGCAGTTAAATACAATAGTCCTCCAATCATAGATTTGTACTTGTTTTGATCAGCCTTAGGTGAATCATCATCTTTTCTCAATTTACAACCAACCACCATAGGAATGCATACTAGTTTGGAACCATCCATCCCAAACTTCTTCAACATTTCTCTTACATACTTTGATTGTGAAATAAAAACTCCTTTTTCTGTTTCATTAATTTGTAGCCCAAGAAATAAATTCATCTCCTTGCACATTTTTTCATTTCCTCCAAAAATAATGTCATCAACATATACAACTACTATCAAGATCTTTCCATTTTAAATTTTGAAATATAAATTACTATCTAGTGTACCTTTATTGAAACCTTGTTGAATCAAATACTTCTCCAACCTTGTAGACCAAGCTCTAGGAGCTTGCTTCAATCCATATAAATATTTCTTCAATCTACAAACCATATCCGGTTGATCTGACAACTGAAATAATTCTGGTTGCTCCATGTACACTTCTTCTTCTAACTCACCATTCAGAAATGTAGCCTTTAATCCATCTGATAAACTTTAAAATCTTTATGAGTAGAAAATGCTAAAAACATTCTAATACCTCTGATTCTTGTCACAGGATCAAAAGTCTCTTGAAAATCTATACCTTCTTGTGAGTATCCCTTACACACAAGCCTTTTCTTATTTCTAACCACTTCTCCATTCTCATTCAACTTGTTTATGAATAACCATTTTGATCCAAATATGTTTTTATCTATGAACCTAGGGATCAATTACCAGGTTTGATTCTTATCAATTTGCATAAGTTCTTCTTTCATAGCTTTAATTAAATGCTTATCTTCACATGCTTCACTCATTGTCTTCAGTTCAACTTTAGAAAGTAAACATAGATTTATTTCACTAGTAGTAGCAGTTTTGCTTCCTATCAATACAATTTTCCTTTTGTCTCCAATGATTTGATCTTCTGAGTGATTCATTTGCACATATTTAGGTGTCTTTGGGGACACCACTGGAGTTTCTTCATTTTTTTCCTATTCTTCCACAAATTCTGCAAATTCTACACACTTAGGTTCATCTGATACATATCCATCAACCTTAATTGAATTGCTCAATATTTCATCCACCTTGACATTCGTGCTCTCTACAATATTTCTTAGCCTTTCATTGAAATATTTGTAAGCTTTTCTTCTAGTAGAATATCCAAGGAAGATACCTTCATCACATCTAGCATCAAAATTCCCTAAATTTTCTTCATCCCTTCTGATATAACATTTTCTTCCAAACACCTTGAAATACTTGATAATAGGAATTCTTCCACACCATAGCTCATAGGGGGTCTTAGTACTATTAACATTTTCTTGAACTTGATTGAACACATAAACAATATTGTGAATAGATTTTCTCTAGTAACCTTGAGGTAGACTAGCTTATTTAATCATTGATCTAGAAACTTCTTGAATCATTTTGTTCTTTCTTTCAACAACTCCATTATGCTAGGGAGTTCTAGGAGCAAACAATTGCATCTTTATTCCATGAACTTCGTAAAACATGTTAAACACATTGGAGGTGAATTCACCACCTGTTGGAAACACAATTGTTGTTGCTCCAAAATATCAACCTTTTAATGTCAGATACAACTGTGAGAGTTAACATATCCACAAAAGGTGGTTAAGCCATGTCACGAATCTCAAGGGGAGTGCTGACCATCTACCAAAAAACTCCCCCCCAAAGTTACTCGAGGGGATTCAAACTCGAAACCTTTGGCTCTAATACCAATTGTTGGAAACATAGTTGTCATTGCACCAAAAGATAAACCTTATAATGCTTGATACAACTGTGAGAGTTAATGGATCCATGGGAGGTGGTTAATCCATGCCTCAAATCCTGAGGGGAGTACTGACCATCTTGCAACACCACCTCTATCAAACCTCAAACATTTTATTCTCAAATTTTCTCCATTCTCAACCATAGCCTTAAATGCCTTAAATCTATCTAATGCATCAGATTTCTCTCTAAGAAAAGTAACCCATGTATAGCTAGAGTAATCATCAATCAAAAGCATAAAATACTTGTCACCTTGCAAAATTATTACTCTTGTAGGACCACAAAGATCTATATAAATCAAGTCCAATAGTCTGGTAGTAGATTGTTCCTTTGACCAATGCAGTTTATCACTTGCTTTCCAAACTAACAATCCTTACAAACATCATTAATAGGCTTTGTAATCCTTGGTAAATCTCTCATGACTTGTACAACATAGATTCTTTCCATATTATATAAATTCACATGACACATTCTCTGGTGTCATAACCAACTATCATTAATCTGAGTCATAAAGCAATGTCCATCATCACCCTTAATTTGATAAATATTTCCTCTATACTTCTTACCAACATAAATCATTGTTCCAAATCCTTTCCTGATTTGACATCTCTCATCCTCAAATACAATATTATATCCTTTACTACACATCTGTCCAACACTCAAGATATTATGCCTTAAACCCTTAACATAGTAGACACCATCAGTATTATACTTGCCATTAAAACTTACTGATCATATCCCACAAACATTAGCACCAGTATCATCTACAAACTTAACTAAGCCTCCATCATATTTCTCAAGTTTAACAAACTTATTCTTGTCACCAATCATATGATGTGAACAACCACTATCAACAACCCAATAGTTCTTTTCCTATTTAGCATGTAGGGCAAAGATCAGAGTATCTTCAACTTTCTCCGAAGCACTATCATTTGTCTATCTTCAATATTAGTGAAGAAGATTCATATTTTATAGCCAAAAAAAAAAATTCATTGTCATCAAAGTGCATTAGAAATACCAACATCTTCATTCACATAGTATTCTCTTTTAACTATCTTTCCTTTATTTTCTTTGCTTAATCTATCTTTATTCTTCTTAGCTCTTTCTAGAAATCTTGAAGCACAATGACCTATTCCTCGATAACTAAATCATTTAAAGGGTAACTTGCCTTCATACTTATTGGAGCCCTTCTTCATCCTTCTCGCAAAGTTAGCCTCTACATCATCAAGGTTATATTCATCTGGATCTTTTGCTCTTGTAGCCTTAAAAGCAGTTTTTGTCTTCAATCCATTTCTCAAGCTAGGCTTTCTCATTTTATAAGATGTTAGAGTACCCAATAAATATTCTTTAGTATAAGTCTTGTAATCTATACATTCCTCAATAGAAAATACCTTTTCACTATATGCATCAAGAAGAGTTATGAGAATCTTCTTCATAATTTTGGATTCTTCCATTGTAGCACCAAGTCCTCGCATTCCACCTACTAGCTCATCCACTCTATATGCATAGGATTTAATGTTCTCATCTTCATACATGTGTAGGATCTTGAATTGTGCCTCCAAGTTCCACAACTTTGATTCTTTGACCTTTTCATCTCCTTCATGCATCTTTTCCAATGCATCCCAAACTTCTTTAGCAGTCTTTAGATTTTGCACTTTAATTAACTCAAAATGTGAGAGACTATTCTTCAAAATGAACTTTTCCTTATTTTTTCTTCATGTGCCTTGATTTCATCAGAAGTACTTAGATCATTAGCAGGAGGAGTATAAGAAGTCTTATAATCTTTCTCAACATCATATCCATAGTACTCCAAATATCCTTCCATCTTTATTTTCCATATAGCATAATTGGTTCCATCAAACCTAGGACACTCAAAAGTGATCTTGTTCTCCATCACATACCTTCCTTAAGTGATTAAGCTCTTCTCCAAGGAACCAAGCTCTGATACCAATTGTTGAACAAGAAAACAAAGAGGGGGGGTGAATTAGTTGTAACAAATTTTAACCTTTAAGAACTTCTACTAGAGATTAGATCAATTATCATTCACAAATACTTTACTCTATTAATGTGATTAATCATTAAGTGCAAAAGAAAAAACTAAAAAATACCACACACACAATAACACAAAATTTACGTGGAAAACCTAATAAGGGAAAATGCACGGTGAGGATTAGCTCATCATATAGAGAATATCAAAATTGAATACAAATACTCACTACCAGAGAAGGCTCACTGCCAAAACATTACTCATTGTCCAATAAGGGTTAACCACCCACAAGTCTCACTATCATAGAATTAAAAAAGAAGATAGAAGATATTTGTTACAAAGAGAAAACAATCTCAATGTAATAGATATTTCTACCACAACTCACTCTCACAATTGCATATATGCTTGAATGATAGAGTACACCTTCAACTCACTACCTCCAAAAACTCAACAATTGAATTCACACTGATCTTCTCAAACTCGCATCACATACACACTATTTTCACATCTATCTCAAATATTTCTTACTCTTTCATTTTTTCTTTCTTCTCAATATCTCAAATTATATTTATACCATCTTCAAATTTGAAACACATCCAAAGTTGACCACACACCACTTTTATTTACAAATTCAAATTAGGTTGGTGCCAAAACATTCTAAGGTGGAATTAGAATGAGGGAAACCCAAACACACGCTTCCATGAACTTTTTAAGTAGTGTTAAACACAAGGTCAACCAATACCCATGGAAAACACATAAACACTTAAGCACACACAACCTTAACATGATCCAATCTCTTTAGATAAAAAAAATTAAATTGAATATGATCTCAACAACTTATTTCTAGAATCACAAGCCATAAAATTCAAACAAGAAGAAATATGGAGCAAATACATTTCTCCCAGACCTCAGCCAAACACACAAAAAAGTAGAGTGCAAACTGGTGAACATAACTCTCACTGTACAACAATCCAGAAACCTAAAATCTGCATATAACAACTTCCAACAACCATAAACAACATATCTAAATCACACGAGCATATGAGAAAAACCTGAAGCAAACACTGAATACTTGCAACCTTTCTTTATTACAATTTTCTCAATATCCTTGACATATTTAGCCAATAACCATTATCCATGCCATCAATGACAACAGTAACCAGTAGAAAACTAGTTAATCAATTGACATCAATGACAACACCTTCATACTTGCAACATACAATATTATGGGGTATATGTGAGAATGCTCCATGTTCATCTATCTCTAAGGATTTGTATAGGTACTTTTGGTATTTGGGTTGAGGCTTCTCACATATATTGACTACAACGAGTGTGGCCATTGTTTAGCAAAGGAAGTTTATATAGTGTGGAGATCTTCAAGGGTGTGGTCATAGTTGAATGAGCACAAAATGCAAAATATGTAGGATACAATTGAGTGATTGAGGTATGATGAAAGGTGTTAATTAGGTGGGTGGGTTGGTGGTGTATTTAATGTTGTTTCCTATTACATGTTTTTTTCTTGCCATTTTATTTTGCCATTTTATTCTTACGAAGTGTAGTGTAGAAAAATGTACCCCTTTACATTTTCACTATGTTTGGTTCCCTTAATTAATTAGACTTAATTAAGCTTCTAATTGCCTAAGTTATGCAATCCTAAGCCTTATTATTCCCATTTTCCAAAATGGGAACCTATATTAACCAATTTCCATCATTAATTTAAAAACCTTGAAAATTATGTGTCCTAGATTTAGGTCCCAGGACCCATTCACCCAAGGGAGAATTGGTCCTCCTTAAGTTTTAGGACCCAATTTTTAATACTTTTTTGGCAGAATTTTAATGATTCAAATTCAAGTTTCAGTTTTTGGCTTGTGGAATCTAATTTTTGGGTAATTAGATAAACACCTATAAATACAGTTATTTTATCAATTCAAAACATCTAGCAAATTAAGGAAAATTATTAGTCATATACAATAGTAATCAAGATCATTGAAGAGTATATTTATAATTCATCTACAATAGTAATCAAGATCATATCATCATGTCAAAATTTATACATCTTCTCATCATGCTTTGGAGCTAACATTGTGATGAAGGTTTCAGACATTCAATCATCAAATCAAGCAATAATTCAAGCCAATTCAAGCAAGATCTAATACTTAGAGAGATTTGTTATAATTCAATCCTCTAAGGGAGGCCATTAAGGGTTTGGTGAGTTTTAGCATATATTTTTTCATTCATCAATTCCCTCCATTTATCATTATCTTTTATCATCAAGGTTTAATTACCAAATTGGGGTTTGACCAAGGCAAACCCCTATTCACCTAGAAATATTTTTTTTCCCCTATCTTTATATGTGCAGATTTGTAGGTGAAGGAGTGAAATTGCATCAAAAGAGGAAATTTTGCAAAGTTGTCAAAGTTGTCAAGCCATGGAAACTCACCTATAGATTTTATTTATGACTTTTCGATAGTAAAATATGGATAAATTAGAAGCCTAGATCTTGGATTGAGGACTATGAAATCATATTTTTGACCCCTATACAAAGACCCATTCACCCTAGGGTGAATCTATCCTTCAATAGTGTTCAAAACCCACTTTTGGAGCTACGTACATACCATTTTTCCCTTCTCAGATCTGCCTAAAAGTTACGATTTATGTTTCTGCTATCAAAATACTCTTTAATTCAAGTTTTAGGTCACATAATCAAGTTTTTTAAGGCATTTAATTTTATCTCCCAAAAGTGCATTTTCAATCATTTCTATTATAAGAAAACAAAAAATCATCCTAATAGCGTTAACTCACCTCAAGGTTGAAAGTCAATTATATCCTTGGGAGATCTCTTTTTCTATTGAAAATAAAGAAGGTGTAAGTTTGTTTAAACCCTCACTTACTCACATCCACTCACTTACATTTTTTCTATGTTTTATGAAGTGATGAGTTGATTTTAGGTGTTTAATTTCTAGTTTTTTTTATTTTGAGTTATAGTACATAATATTGTTGGAACACATTTGTCGTTGCACCAAAATATTGACCTATTAATGCCTAATACAAATGCTAGAGATAAATAGATCCACAAGAGGTGGTTATTCCATGTCACGAATCCAAAGGGAGACGCTAGTGATTAGTCCAAAAATCCCCATCAACATCACCCGACGGGACTCAAACCCATGACCAAGACTTTGATATAATTTTTTGGAGCACATTTTTGGTTGTGCCAAAAGATTGACCTATTAACACTTGATACAAACACCAGAGATAAATGGATCCATGGGATGTGGTTAGTCCATGTTACAAATCTAAAGGGAGACGTTGGCGATTAGTCCAAAAAATATACACTAGGATATGATTTTCTTTAGTTTGTGCTTTTAATTTTAGAAGCAGTTGTAATGTTTGAAACATGCATGTTTTTCATATTCTATCATAAGGGTTCCATCCAAATTTCTAAGTTTCATTAATCTTGAATCATTGATAGCATGAATGTGGTACAGTCCTAGCCATCTAACCTTCAATTTCCCTTGTTTCTTAAACTTGCTATCATAGAGTAATACTAGATCCCCTATTTTGAGTATTTTCAACCTTTAGTTCCTATCATGCTATGCCTTCTACCTCTATCACTCAAGTTGGTGGTTATATAGCACAATTTTCTAATAATAATCTAATTTATCTAAATATTCTATCTATTGCACCAAGGATTGGTCATATTCCAGCCATAAAGTGAGTGTTGTACATATATTGGGGATTATAAATTTCTTAGGGATTGTAGCATTAATTCCATAAACTAATTAGAATGGAGTGAATTTATTAGTCCATTGATATGATGTGTAGTATGCTCAGATTACCACAGAAACTTTTATATCCCAATCCATCCTATTTCCATCACACATTTTGGTAAGGGCTTTCCAAATTATCTTATACAAAGCTTCACTTGCCCCATTAGCCTGTGGGTGATAGGGAGATATTTTTTTGTGTGTTATCATAAAGTTTTGAAGTAATTCTTTAATCATTTTATTCACAAAATTTTTCCGTTGGTCACTCACTATACTAAGTATAACATATATTTTTCGTACCACCTAGGGTTCTCTAAAACTTCTAGGGTTTTTCACTTAAAAGGAGAGAGGGATACCAAAATGGAAATGTTACATTCAAGATGAAGTGCTAAGGTGTGAATATGATGTAAATGTGTCTAAGTGCAATTATCTAAATGCTGGAAATTGATGAAAGAGACTAAACACTTAGAAAATACAACTTGTTTTGAAAGCACATTATGATATGTAGAGAGATGGATTGAATGTAATATAGAAGGGGATAAAAGGGGTAAACAAGAAGAGTGCACCTGGAAAATGGAATAGGCTAGAGTGAAGACTGCAAATGCCCTTGGAATTCTACAAAATCTAATTTTTGAGCCTAGTAGGACACTTGTGCCAAACTAAGCGACTTAGTCTAGTTTGGGGAAATTCTAGAAAAATGCATTGAGGCTTGTTTCAACCAAAAGGGTATCCAAATCTATAAAAATCTCCAAAAATCTTGCATAGTGGGACTAAGTAACCACAACTGGGGGAAGTGTCCACTTTGTATTTTCTAGAAATTCAAAAGGGGAATCTGTTGTCTCTAACTTGCACTTCTGCTCCTTCAACTATTTGGACCAGAAACCTTTATTTTCGACCTGTAGGTGTTCGCCAAGCCTCTTTTAGGGTTTTTGCAACCTTGAAGGGTTTTGATACTTTGATCACAACACTTCCAATCCTCCACTTTGACAAATCTATAAACAAGACCTACAAATCACGTAAAGAGAGAAAGAAATGTTGGATGTTAGGGCATGGGGGTTTGCCTTGGTCAAACCCCTTTTAGGTAACTAAACCAAAATGAATAGACAATGTAATGAAGTATGAACATGAAATAATGGATTTAGTATCTTTCCATGATGAGAGATCTTGGATTGGTGAAACAATAGTTGAAGAATATATCCTTGAATGCTTGCTTGATGACTTAGAATGCTACAACCCTAGCTTGCTTGAAAAGAATGAAGGATGAGTGATGAGTGAATGAGTTGTAGAAGATAAGGTAGAATAGAAGGTTAAAAAAGAGGGGAAAACCCTTTATTTATACATGTTTCACCCTAATTTCCTAGATATAACACATCATAGGCCGACCTTAGGGTTTAGAAGATAATATCCTGCTAGAATTTTGAGTTAATTTTGATTTTTATGCCAAATGGGACTAAGTCACCCAAGATGGTGACTTAGTCGACCTAGGAAAGTTTTGAGTGGATGTCAGGAATTGAAATGTAATTAATGATGCTTAACGGGATTGTCTTCTGAAACACACTCAAGTATGGCCTATAAGTGCATTAAGGGGTCATTTTAACATAAGAAAGGGTCAATTTATCGATGGAAAGCCTAGGAAAGTGTGAGAGTTTGTCACAACTCCTTGATACACTTTGAAATAAGGCTTGGTAAGGGATAAAAAGAGATTGTTTAGGTGAATTATGATGAAAGGGTCTTAGAAAAGTGGGAAAATGTGTTACAACACTTCACAACATCCTTACAAGACACCATAGAATTCTTATTGATTCACAAGGGTTCAAGACCTAATGTGAATGTGTTGGCCATATTACAACATTAAATCTAGGCAAGACTAGGTCAAAATCCACAAGAAAGGCCCAAATGAGCGTAAAAATGTCAAGGATAAAAAAAATTGCGACACACTAAGCATAAATCCATATCTTATAATTATGTTCTCATACAAGAATATTGTGGAAATCTTTATGTTACAATCCTTTGTGGGCTATACCTCTACCCATTTTAAGAGATATTCTTCTCTAATTATACTGATCCTTGGTTTAGAATATTTTTGTCAGTGGATCAATAGGTCCAAAAAAGTTCATGACCCATTTTTCAAATGGGTTTTATGCTAGTACTGGTCTTAGTGGAATTTCATCTCTTACGATAGGTTTCCATACCTTTTGAAAAATATCACACCGTTTTTATACTCCTTAGCATCTTTATGAAGAGTTGGCCACCATATCCCTACAAGTTGTTGTTACATTGGAGGTTGTCATTCCACCAAAATATTGACATATTAATGCTTGATACAACTGACAAATTTATACAAGATCCATAGGAGGCAGTTAAGCCATGTCACAAACCCAAGCATCGCGTTGCACAAGAAAGAACAAGGGAAACACCATCTTGCAATAATTCCCCTAGCATAAGCGATGGGTTTGGACCTGTGACCTTGGATCTAATACCAATTGTTACATTGGTGGTTGTCATTGCACCAAAATATTGACCTATTAATGCCCAATACAACTGCCAAATTTATACAAGATCCACAAGAGGCAGTTTAGCCATGTCACAAACCCAAGTGTTGTGTTGCATAAGGAAGACCAAGGGACACACCATATTGCAACAATTGCACCCTCCTAGTTGTAGTTTCATTGCAATTATGTACCCCTATTATTCCTTCATGTGCTTCCTCGAGAATTAACTTTCTTTCATGTTTATACACCAATCGTCTTAAAACATCATTTCTACCTAGATGGTGTAACTCTCCTTCAACCAAAGTGTATGGTGTAGCCCTCTTCACTAATTATTACTTGTCCTATAGTGAGATATCTTTGGGAAACTCACTTTTAGAAAGCAAAATGGTAATATCTTGCAACTCCTTTGGTACCACTTTTGTTGAGAAATTATGTCTCAACTTCCAGCTTGAAGTCCTCGTTTTCTTGCCTTGGTGATTTTGTGTTGTTTGCAAAGTTCTGGAGGAGGCGGAACCAGGATGGAACTTGGCATTGTTCTATTTGCTTAAGTTTCGAGTCTCTGGCAGAGGCGGAACCGAGATGGAACTTGGCATTATTCTGTTTGCCTAAGTCCAGGTTTCGGTTCTTGTTCCTGCTTCGACTCCGCTTCCTACCATCTGTTGTTTCTCACTTCGCAGGTTCTAGCGGAGGCAGAACCAGTTTTGGAATTTGGCAATGTTCGTTTTCCATGTTCTTGTTTCGGTTTCTATTCTGACTCCGCGCCTAACTCCTGATTTTACGATCTAGTTCTTCTGGATGTTTGGATTCTCCTTGGGGTTTTTTCCTCCACCTTGTCCTAGTTCTGGATTGTTGTTTCTTGCAGTTGGCGGAGGCGGAACCAGAACCGGATTGGTTCCTGATCTTGGATTTTTTGGTGAAGTCCTATTTTCTATTCCTGTTCTGACTCCAACTCCGACTCCAGTCTTTTGTGTTCCCGTCTTGGTTTGACCCCGGGTTGAATTTACTTGGTCATAACTGTTTCCGATGTGTTCCCCTTTATCATGGGCGGACGCGGAACCGAAATGGTTCCTGAACCTGTAATTTCGGTGGAGTCATGTTTCAAATCTAGTTCCGTCTCCAACTCTGACTTTGACTCTAGTAGTGTGTATTTTCAGTGGAGTCCTATTTCGACTCCTGTTCCGACTCTGGCTCTGGCAGTGTTAGAAATGACTTGAAGTCTTGGTCGTGCCCGATGTCTATTTGATTGTTTTGGTTGCTCTATTAGCTATGATTGCTGATGGGTCTTGGACGCGTGGCACCTAGTTGAATAGTGATTGGATGGATACCAAGATAGTTATTGTGGTAGTTGCATTTGTCAACGAAGGGTGGTGAGCTCAACCATTTTGAGTAATGGCTTTGAATGCAAAGTTAGCTCATTGCAAGAAATCTATCAGATCTGACCAGTTGCATGATTTGAGGATGGACTTCATTGCTCTTCTGAGTCGGTTACATATGGATGAGAGATATGTCATTTCTCATAAGTTAGACAAGCCAAGAGTTGGGTCAAAAGTTGCAAAGCAAGTTTGAAGTTGCGTGCTGAAGAACAGAAGGACGCGAGTTCTTGAGGAAGGTTTTGAACTATATGTTATAAAAACATTGTAACAGTGAATCTGAAACTCTCTGGGTGATTGTGAGCTGAACAAAGAAGTCTGGTTATTGTATGTAATCGATTCATTACTATAATACAATAGATTTGACTTTGTGTGGTGGGTTTTTTACCTGAAAGGGTTTTCCCACGTAAATACTGTGTCATTTTTGTTTGCTTATCTTTCTGATTTCTCATTGCCATGGTTGTATGCATCTCTATAAGTTTTTGAAACTATTAGTTTTTCGTTTTTGCTTCTCTCCCCTAAAGTAAAGGTGTTAAGGGAATGTATTCCGCACTATTAGGTCAGTAGATCCACATTCTTTTCCCTTCAAAGTGGTATAAGAGCTTGGCCAGTTCATATTATCCTTGTTAGGGTGAATCAATTTTTTGCACTAATACTGTTTCAGTGGGAGATTTGCATTGTTAAACTTGTTTCTATTGTGAGATGGCGAGTACATCTGGTAGAATAGATATTGAGAAGTTTAATGGCAGCAACTTTGAGTTATGGAAACTCAAGATAGAAGACTTGCTTGTGGATAGAGACCTTTGGATTGCAGTGTCTGGAACTAAGCCACAAACTACGACCCAAGAAGCTTGGGATCTTGCTGATAGAAAAGCAAGAGGATTGATAAGACTGAGTCTAGCCAATTCTGTGCTCCTAAATGTTCATGAGGAAATGTTTGCAACTGCTTTATGGAAGAAGCTTGGTGATATTTACCAAGGAAAGTCCCTAGTAAATAAGTTGTTCCTGAGAAAGAAGTTGTACTCCTTGAAGATGGATGAAGGTGCATATGTTGCAGACCATCTGAACTTGTTTAATATGAGTGTTACTCAGCTGGCATCTATAGGTGTAAAGATTGAGGAGGAGGATCACTACATGCTCCTATTGTGTTCATTACCTGATAGTTGGGATCATCTTGTGATGGCTATTGGAAGCACAACCACTACTTTCAAGACTGATGATGTGGTTGCTTTGCTTCTGTCTGAAGAAATGTGAAGGAAATCTTTTGAGATGGCCAAAGATGCTCTTTCTGTTCGAGGTAGAACAAAGAAGAAAGGCAAGAAGAAAGACAACAAATCGAAATCCAAGTCTAAAGGGAGATCAAAGTCTCCTGGTAAAAAGTTCAAGGTAAAGTGCTGGAACTATGGGCAACCTGGTCATATCAGGAAGGATTGCAAGGAGAAGAAAAAGAAGAATTCTTCTGACAATGAATCTTCTCAAAGTGATGCAGATGCCTTCATTGTAGTAGCCTTGACAACTCAGGCATCAGATGATGTTTGGTTAGTTGATTCAGGTGCCTCTTTTCACATGACATCCAATAGAGATTGGCTCTCAAAGTATGAGAAGTATGATGGTGGAAAGGTATACTTGGCAAGTGATTCAATGCTAGAGATTGTTGGTAGAGGAAGGGTCAGAATTCAGTTTCTTGATGGGAGAGTCAAAGGAATTGGTGGTGTTCTTCACATCCCAAGTTTGGCTCAAAATCTTCTTTCTTTTAGTAAGTTAAATGATGCTGGTGTAGAAGTTTATTTTTCTAGTAAGGGATGTAAAATGGATAGAGGTGCAATGGTGTTAGCTAAGGGTGTTCGTACTGGCACTCTGTACAAGCTAGATGCATGACTTGTTCTTTGTAACAGTGCCTCTGTAAAGTCATGTAATTTTGCACCTATAGAGAAAGATGAAGACTCTTCACTATCTGTAAATGCTTTGGAGGTAAAACTTCCAGCAGAGAAGACTATGTTATGGCATCATAGACTTGGTCACATAGGTGAGAAAGGTTTAAAAACCTTGAAGAACAAAAACCTTGTAGAAGGGCTTGATGATTGTAACCTTGAGTTCGATTTCTGTGAACATTGTATCTATGGAAAGCAACACCGTGTTTCTTTCTCCTCCAGTCCTCACAAATCTTCTGGTATACTAGATTATGTTCATTTTGATGTGTTTGGTCTAGTTAATGTTCCTTCATTATCAAAGTCTAGATATTATGTTTCTTTTATTAATGATTGTTTGAGAAGGGCATTTTTATACTTTCTTAAAAGTAAATCAGAAGTGTTCAGTCGGTTTAAAGAGTTCAAATCTTTGGTTGAAAATCAGACTGGACGAAAAATAAAGTGTTTAAGGACAGACAATGGAGGTGAGCTTTGTTCTACAGATTTTGAAAGGTACTACACTGATCATGGAATTAAAAGGCATAAGACAACCCCCTACACTCCACAACAAAATGGAGTTGCTGAAAGGTTGAATAGGACACTGATGGAAAAGGCAAGGAGTATGCTGAGTGGTGCTGGTCTGGAGTAGAAGTTCTGGGCTGAGGTTGTTGCTACAACATGTTATTTGATTAATAGATCTCCTTGTTCAGCTCTTGTTGACATGACACCTTTGGAAGCATGGTTAGGTAAGAAACCCTCATTAAGGCATGTTCGGGTATTTGGCTGTGAGGCATATGATCATGTTCCAAATGAAAAGAGATCAAAGTTGGATAACAAGGCTATGAAATGTATTCTCATCGGCTATGGAGTTAGTGTGAAAGGATACAAGCTTTGGAGCCCTGTTACTGAGAAGGTTTTGTATAACAGAAGTGTGATATTTCGTGAGTTGAAACCTCTAGTAAGTGATCAACAGCTTGAGACAAATCAGAGTGACAAGAAGAAGGATGCAGTTGAGATTCCCCAAACTCCAGAAAGGGAAGATCTACATGGTGTACCCGAGATTGAGGAGAGCTTAAGCAGCTCTGGAAGTTCTGATGATGAAGAACAACCTCAGCCTCTAAGGAGATCTACACGAGAAAGAAGGCAACCAGAAAGGTATGGTTTCTCTATGTTAGATTCAAATTGTGCTTATGCCTTAATTACCAACAGTGATGATCCTAGGACTGTGAAAGAAGCAATCAGCATGGCTGATTCAAAGTCTTGACTGGAAGCCATGAATGAGGAGATGGATTCCTTGAAAAATAATGATACTTGGAAGTTGGTACCACTGCCTAAAGGGCGAAAGCCTGTTGGCTACAAGTGGATATTCAAAAGGAAGACAGGCCTTGATGGAAGTGTGTAGAAGTATAAGGCATGACTAGTTGTGAAGGGTTTTTCCCAAGTTGAGGGAATTGATTATGGAGAGATCTTTTCCCCTGTAGAAAAGCTGACATCCATTAGATTTTTGTTGTCATTGGCAGCTATGTATGACTATGAAATTGAGCAGATAGATGTGAAGATAGCGTTTCTCCATGGTGAGTTGGAAGAAGACATCTTCATGACCCAGCCTGAGCATTTTGTTGAAAGAGGTAAACAAAATCTGGTTTGCAAGTTAAATAAATCTCTTTATGGTCTAAAGCAATCTCCTAGAATGTGGTACCAGAAATTTGACACATTTTTGTTGTCAATTGGGTTTGTTAGATCAAAATCTAATCATTTCATTTATTATAAATGTGAGAATGATCATGTGCTTGTTATTACTCTGTATGTGGATGACATGTTATTCATTGGTAATAGCAAGGCAATGATTTCTGATCTTAAAACTCAGTTGTCTACCAAGTTTGAAATGGAAGATCTTGGAGCAGCAAGGTACATTCTTGGGATGGAGATAACCAGGGATAGAACAAGTAGAAAGCTTTGGCTCAGTTAGAGTAAGTATGTGAAAACTGTTCTAGAGAGGTTCAACATGATTGATTGCAAGCAGCTAGTTGTTCCAATCATGCAAGGATTGAAACTATCTACTGAAGACTGTCCAAAGTCTGCTACTGAGATGGAGTACATGACCAATGTGCCTTATGCAAGTGTTGTAGGTAGTTTAATGTATGCTATGGTCTGTATAAGACCAGACATTGCCCAAGCAGTGGGAGTTCTAAGCCGGTTCATGGAAAATCCAGGGAGATCACATTGGGATGTTGTAAAGAGAGTGTTCAGGTATTTGAAGGGTACTTTAGATTATGCTTTGTGTTACCATGGCAATATGGTTGCATCACAAAGGGCTCTTTGCATTTAGGGATATGTTGACTCTGATTGGGAAAGGGACATTGACAGCAGAAGATCCACCAGTGGATACACTTTGATGCTTAATGGTGGAGCAATCAGTTGGATGAGCAAGTGACAAGCTATAGTTACTTTATCCACAATAGAGGCAAAGTACATGGCAGCAACTCATGCTTGCAAGGAGGTAGTGTGGCTAAGGCGTTTGTGTTCAGACATTGGATTTAATGCTGAACAGATTTCAATCTGCTGTGATAGTCAAAGTGCCATTTGTTTGGAAAAGAATCTGACCTTCCATGCTAGGACCAAGCACATAGATGTGCAATATCACTTCGTGAGGGATATGGTTGAAGATGGAAAGGTTAGTATGGATTAGGTTGACACCTTGAAGAATGTTGCAGATGCCTTGACAAAGCCAGTTAGCACAGACAAGTTCAGATGGTGCACATAATCAATGGGCCTTGGGGCCTATGATAGACAGTAAGGTTTGATGTTTTGAGGAAGCTAGAAGTGTTCATGAAGTGGGAGATTGTTGAGAAATTATGTCTCAACTTCCAACTTGAAGTCCTCATTTTCATTCCTTGGTGATTTTGTGTTGTTTGCAAAGTTTTGGAAAAGGCGGAACCAGGATGGAACTTGGCATTGTTCTGTTTGCCTAAGTTCTGGGTCTCTGGCGGAGGCGGAACCAAGATGAAACTTGGCATTGTTCTGTTTGCCTAAGTTTTGGGTTTCGATTCTCGTTCCTGCTCCGACTCCACTTCCTACCATCTATTGTTTCTCGCTTCGTAGGTTCTAGCGGAGGCAGAACCAGTTTTGGAATTTGGCAATGTCTGTTTGCCATGTTCCTGTTTCAATTTTTATTCCAACTCCACGCCCGACTCCTGCTCTTACGATCTAGTTCTTCTGGATGTTTGGATTCTCCTCGGGGTGTTTTCCTCTACCTTGTCCTAGTTCTGGATTGTTGTTTCTTGTAGTTGGCGGAGGCAGAACAAGAACTAGATTGGTTCCTGATCTTGGATTTTTTGGTGAAGTCCTGTTTTCTGTTCCTGTTCTGATTGCAACTCCGACTCTGGTCTTTTGTGTTCCCATCTTGGTTTGACCCTGGGTTGACTTTACCCGATCAAAACTATTTATGATGTGTTCCCCTTTGCCGTGGGTGGATGCGAAACCGAAATGGTTCCTAAACCTATAATTTTGGTGGAGTCATGTTTCAACTCCAGTTCCATCTCTGACTTCGACTCTGACTCTGACTATGGCAGTGTGTATTTTCAGTGGAGTCCTATTTCAACTCTTGTTCCAACTCCGGCTCCGACAGTGTTAGAAATGACTTGAAGTCTTGGTCACGCCCGATGTCTGTTTGACCATTTTGGTTGCTTTGTCAGCTGCGATTGCTGATGGGTCTTGGACGCATGGCACCTAGTTGAATAGTGATTGGATAGATACCAAGATAGTTATTGTGGCAGTTGTATTTGTCAATGAAGGGTGGTGAGCTCAACCGTTTTGAGTAATGGCTTTGAATGCAAAGTTGGCTCGTTGCAAGAAATCTGTCAGATCCAACTAGTTGTGTGATTTGAGGATGGACTTCATTGCTCTTCTGAGTCGGTTACATATGGATGAGAGATATGTCATTTCTCATAAGTTAGACAAGCCAAGAGTTGAGTCAAAAGTTGCAGAGCAAGTTTGAAGTTGCGTGCTGAAGAACATAAGGACGTGAGTTCTTGAGGAGGGTTTTGAACTGTATGTTATAAAAACATTGTAACAGTGAATCTGAAACTCTCTGGGTGATTGTGAGCTGAACAAAGAAGTTTGGTTATTGTATGTAATCAATTCATTACTGTAATACAATAGATTTGACTTTGTGTGGTGGGTTTTTTACTTGAAAGGGTTTTCCCACGTAAATACTGTCATCTTTGTTTGCTTATCTTTCTGGTTTCTCATTGCCATGGTTGTATGCATCTCTATAAATTTTTGAAACTGTTAGTTTTTCATTTTTGCTTCTCTCCCCTAAAGTAAAGGTGTTAAGGGAATGTATTCCGCACTGTTGGGTCAGTAGATCCGCATTCTTTTCCCTTCAACTTTAATGTGAAACAAATATCCGCTAGGGATATCTTCTCCTTGGGTGTCTAGTTCTTCTCTAGTCTCAAACCAAGATAAATAGTCCAGTCCTTGGTAGTTTTTTCCTAGTTCGGTCTGGTTCATGGTTAGTAAAGAATGTGAATAAGGTGGATAGTATGCATTTTCTAAATTTTTTTAATGCATAGTTTAGACACCCAAAAATGTCCTTTTACAATACCTTATCACAACAGTACATCATTTAAACATCGGGTAGCATGTTTTTCCCTAGGTACCCATGTCATCATCTAATTAGTTTAATAAATCTTATTTATTTGACTAATTTCTTTTATTCCCTTTCTATTCATAATCCCTCCATTCTTCTAATGTTAATTAAATAATCTATAGTATTTAATTAATTAAATCATTTCTATTCATAATCCCTTCGTTCTTCTAATGTTAATTAAATAATTTATATTATTTAATTAATTAAATCATTTCTATTCATAATCCCTCAATTCTTCTAATGTTAATTAAATCATAAATCCAACATTAATTAAATAAATCAAAAATTTATTTAATTAATAGATTTTTAAAAAGATCTTCTTATTTTCTTTCCAAAATTGGAACTCATGTGTATCTAATTAATTTATTTAATTAGATAATTCATCAATTATCCCTCTCATCTTTTTTAGGATTTATTTCCTTTAAAAGAGAAAATCAAATCTTTCTATATTTTTAAATATTATCTTGTTGTATTTCCTCTTTTGTCAAAAAATCAAATCCTTATCAAATCTCATCTCCAAGATCAAATCTTATCTTCGTCCACATAAAATATCTATAAATATAGCCTCTCAAAAGCCATTTGGGGGATTCGATTCTTCAAGAATCCTTATTCTATCAAAATAATTCTTGAATATTTAATCCACCTCTATCTATCATCCTCCATATATCATCTACATCTTATCATTATGCTGCTAAATTAAGCAATCAACATTCCTCCAACAATCAAACCTTCGAAATATTGCATTCTCATGCAAGGTTGAGAAGAGAAATGGAGATAAATCGAGTATAATATGGAAATCGGTTTGCGTTTGTGTTTCTTATTTTGATTTTTATCTTGTCTCATGCTTCATTGTGCTTGTTAGGGTTTCGTTATTGATATTTATACATTTTCCCTCATTTAAGATTTTTATCCTAACTACATTGGTGAACCTGACGCCTTTTGATCTAATCATACAATTTTTTAGGTTTTTCTTTCAAAAATTTGTGTTTATCTAACCCTCATGTAGAACAGTTAGGATAACTGAGAGGGGGTGAATAAGTTATTATAAAACAATTTTCTTAACCTTAATTAATTTGGAGTAAACTCAAATCAAATAGATAAAAATTAAACAGATATGAACATGAAAGCACTTAACAACACCATGCACAAGGAACACCAAAATTTATGTGGAAACCCAAGATGGGAAAAACCAAAGAGAATGCTAATTCTCAATTATAAAATACCATTTAAGGTGACATCGGTTAAGGTGATATTTACAAGGGCTCACTACCAAAGTGCTCACTATAGGTAAGGCTAACTACTGATGGACTCATTTCCCGACTATTACAGCCAAAAATAAAAAGGCTCACTGCCAAAAGAGAAAGGCTCGCTGCCTACAAAAAATAGCTCACTGCTAGAGGAATGATGAAAAGGAATCCATCACTGAAATAACCATCACCAACAGTCACATCAAAAGAAACTCACTATATGATGTCTCCGGTATACTTTCACAAAATTTCTAGATTTTTAGATTTTCATTCACCACACTTTCTTTCATCGAACATAATCAACTTTTACTTATACCAATCCATGCCTCCATAATCTCCTAAGTTGGCCAAACACAATTCCATTCCATGCTTCCATAAACTCCTAAGTTGGCCAAACACAATTTGAATTAGGTCACCACAAAACATTCATGTGGGGGAAAGGAATGAAACATGGACCACACATAACCTCCTCACTCAAATCAACACACTAAATATTACTCATGATATCTAAAACCAAGGAATGGGATATACACATTACAATGCAAACAATGTTGCAGGACATCTAGCCACTTTCCGGATCGGTTTGGACCCATAAGTCTATATCTCATTACATTGCAAAATGAATAGGACCAAGACAAGCATGACCAAAGATAGATCATCACAACACACCATCCAAAGCATGCCAATCTGGATCACCAAAGCATCAAAATTGAACCTTAATCAATCAATAAAGATATTTTGACATCAATGACGACCATTAATGACAACTATCAACAACATGCCATTGAAACAATCTCACGCATTGTCATTGATGGCAACATTCATCAACAACAAACCAAGAAACTCTGCAACACTATCAACATCATCAAGGAACCTCTTTTCTTCTCCCCCTTTGACATCAAAGAAAAAGGGAAAAAACTCCCCCTAAAAAAATTACTCCACTCCCCCTATGAGGAAGCCACCAAGCATTGATCTAGATAAGAGTGAGCATATAATATCTTGGACCAATGCACACCTTGGTACAAATTATTTTAGACTAAGAGGGGGTAAAACCCTTAACTTCTATTGCAGATATTGAAAAAGTATCTTTGCTCAATGGTTTTATGAAAATATCTACAATCTGCTCTTTTATGGGTACGTATTCAAGTCTTACCTCATTCTCCAATACCTTCTCTCTCAAGAAGTGATATCTGATGGATATATGTTTTGTTCTAGAGTGTTGTACTAGATTCTTGGAAATGTTTATTATGTTGGTATTATCACACATAATTGAGATTGGTTCATCAAATGATATGCCAATTTGTTTCAGCATTTGTTTCATCCACAATACCTAAGTGCAACATGAGGATGGTGCAATGTATTCAGCTTCAATAGTAGATAAAGATACAAAATATTGTTTCTTTCCTAACCAAGCAACCAAACGAGAGCCAATGAAATAAGCTCCACCACTTGTGCTCTACTTTTTATCAACACATCTAGCCCAATCCGCATCAATGTAGGCTGTCAAGGTGAAATATGAGTCCTTTAGATACCATAACCCAATATATTTTGTACCCTTCAAATGTCTAAAGATCCTTTTTACTGCGACAACATGTGATTCCTTCGGTTCTTGTTGAAATAAAGCTGCTAGAAAAACAACATACATATTGTCTAGTCTAGTAGTAGTCAAATATGGCAATCCTCGAATCATTGACCTATACATACTTGCATCAACTTTAGGTGAATCATCTTTTGTCAACTTACATCATATGATGATAGGTGTACAATCCGGTTTGGAATTATCCAATCCAAACTTCAATAATTCTTTGGTATACCTGGATTGAGAAATGAAAATTCATTTGTTGTTCTGATTTACTTGTAATCCAAGGAAGAAATTCAACTCACCTGTCATAGACATTTCAAATTTTTTTTGCATTTCATCTGCAAATTTTTTGTGCATGTCATCATTTCCTCCAAAAATTATGTTATCAACATAAACCACAACAATCAATATTTGATCTAAGTAAATTCTGTAGTATAAATTACTATGAGAAAATCCCTTTTAAAACCCTTGTCCAATCAAGTAATTATCTAATCTACCATACCAGGCTCTAGGAGCTTGCTTCAATTTGTATAAAGATTTCTTCAACCTGCAAACAACATCTAGGTTACTTTCAAACTTAAATCCCTCTACTTGCTCAATGTAGACTCTTCCTTCAGTTCTCAATTCAAGAATATAGACTTTGAAATCCTTAAAAGCTGCAAAATCTAGGAATATTCAGATCACTTTCATTTGGGAAATAGGGGAATATGTATCTTCAAAATCAATGTCTTCGATTTGAGTGTATCCTTTGCAAACCAATCTTGCCTTGTTTCTCATTACCTTTCCATTTTCATCCAGCTTGTTCTGGAATACCCACTTTGTTCCAATTACATTTTTGTTTGTCGGTCTAGGAACAAGTTCCCAAGTCTAATTTTTCTCTATCTGATCAAGCTCTTCTTTCATTGCCTTCGCCCAATTCTGATCATTACATGATTCTTCCACAATCTTTGGCTCAGTTTCTAAGAGTAGACACAGTAACACTTGCTCTTGAATTGCTTTGCTTCTTGTTGTGATTCCTTTATTATTATCTCCAATAATTTGATTTTCTAAATGGTTTCTTTGTACATACCTTGGATCTTTGGTTGTAGTTGTCAGAGCCTCCTCTATCTCTTTTTCTTCTTTCTTATCCTTTTCTTATTTTTCATTTGAGTTATCTAATTCATATTCAATATTCTTGTCAATATTTCTTTGAATATCTTCATATACTTTCACATTCACACTTTCAACTATCTTGTTGTAACACTAGTACACTTTTCTTCTTGTAGAGTAACCCAAAAGTATACCTTCATCAGCTCTGCTGTCGACTTTCCAAGATTGTCCTCATCTCTCTAGATGTAACATTTTCTTCCAATTTTTTTGAAGTACTTTACTATGGGAGAGCTTCCATGCCATAACTCATATGATGTCTTTGCATATCTCCTCTAGAATAGTACTTTATTAAGAGTGTATACTATTGTGTGTATCACTTCTTTCTAGTACACCTATGGTAAACCTGCTTCCATGATCATTGTTTTAGCTACTTCTTGAACTGTCTAGTTCATTCTTTCCACTAGACCATTCCGTTGTGGTGTTCTAGGGGTAGATAGTTGTCTTTTAATGGTTTGTTTCTCATAGAACTTGTTGAATTCATCAGAAGTAAACTCTGCTCCTCTATCACATCTTAAGAATTTGGTTCTTGTGTCAACTTTATTCTCAAATCTTTCCTTAAAAATCTTGATTTTTTCTAGAGACTCTAATTTTTCTATTAGAAATGTAACTCAAGTGAGTCTAGTATAATCATCTATTAAGAGCATGAAATATTTCTCACCTTGTAATATTTTTGTTCTGGTTGGACCATATAGGTTAGTGTATACAAGGTCCAACAATCTTGTAGAAGATGCTTCTTTTCCTTGAAATTTTCCTTTGGTTTGTTTTCCTTCTTGATAGCCTTTGCATATAATGTTGTTTGGTTTGGTCAGTCTTGGAAAAAATTTAACTGCTCTTGTTTAAATTATCCTTACCAAGTTGTTGAAGTTGATGTGACACATCCTCTAGTGCCAGAGCCAACTTTCATTGCTATGATAAAATAAGAATCTCTTTGTAGCTCCTTCTGGTTGATACATATTCCCACTTGTTCTTTTTCTTGCTACAATAATAGTTTTGGAACTCTTCCAGATTTCACAACAATCATCTTGAAATACAACATTATAGCCATTCTCGCACATCTATCTAACACTCAAAATATTATGATATAAACCTCACATTGTAAACATTTTCAGTGTTATGTTTTCCATCAAAGGTAATAGAACCAATTCCAACAATTTGTTTTGTTTTATTGTCTCCAAATATAACAGAACCTCCATCATATTTCTCAAGCTTTACAAACTTACTTTTTTCAACCGTCATGTGATTCAAACATTCACTATCAATCAACCATTCATCTCTATTTCTTTTTGAAAAATAATGCATCTTCAGTGTTATCATTAGATTCTAGAAAAATATTAGAGATATCAAATCTAGGTTCATCCTTTTCCACCAAAAACAAACAATCCTCATTATCTGATTCATCATTTGAAATGTTGGCATTCTCATTAACAGAATAGGCCTTCTTATTGATCTTTTTAAATTTTTTCCTTGTTATTTTCTTTGGACACTTATTTTCTAAATGACAAATCTTTCCACATCTAAATCATTTAAGAGGTAGCATACCTTTATACTTGTCGGTAGCTTTCTTTATTTTTCTTGTGAAGTTTGCTTCCAACTCATCTGAACTTTCACTATCTGAATCTTCTTCTATTTTCATGGCTTTGAAGGCAGTTTCAGATTTCTCCTTTTCTTTTTCAAAATTTCTCATCTCAAATGTGGTCAAGGTGCCAAATAGTTGCTCTCTGGTGAATTTCTTCAGATCATAAACTTCCTCAATAGTTGAGATCTTGTCATTGTATCTCTCCATAGGGTCATCATAATCTTTTCCATAACATCTTCGTCTATCAGAGCGCCTCCTTCATTTTTGACTTCATTTATTTCATTTTCAACTCTCTAAAAATAGCTTGCTATATCCCCACCTTCTTCCATTCTCAAGTTTTCATATCTATGCTTAGCTGTCAACTTCTTTGATAATTTGACTCTATCATTTCCTTCATAGGTTTCTTTCAACTTTTCCCAAGCATGATAAGCAATGTCCAATTAAATAAATTTTGTTAACTTAGTATTAGACAAAGAACTAAAGATTGCATACCTTGACTTTTCATTCTCTTCATAGGTTGAAACCTCATCCACACTATAAGGACCATTTGTTGGTTCAACATATTTTGTCTCAACAAATTTTCAAGTTTTATACCCTAGAGAAATCAGGTAACCTCTCATCTGCAATTTCCAGAAGTTGTAGTCAAATCCATAAAACATAGGAATTATTAGTTTGTGCACCATTGGATCAACCCCAAGTGGTTAAGCTCTTGTTTGAGGAACCAAATCTCTGATACCAATTGTAGAATAGTTCGGATAACTGAGAGGGGGGGGAATCAATTATTATAAAATATTTTTCCTAACCTTAATTAATCTAGAGAAAACTCAAATCAATCAGATAACAATTAAATAGATATGAACATGAAAAAACTTAACAACACCATGCACAAGGAACACCAAAATTTATGTGGAAACCCAAGATGGGAAAAACCACATAGAATGCTAATTATCAATTAATAAACACTAGTTAAGGTGACACCGATTAAGGTGATTTTTTACAAGGGCTCACTACCAAAGTGCTCACTACAAGTAAGGCTCACTATTGATGGCCTCACTTCCTGGCTATTACAACCAAAGATTAAAAGGCTCATTGCCAAAATACAGAGGCTCACTTCTAGAAGAATGATGAAAGGAAATCCATCGTTGAAATAACTGTCACCAACAATCACACCAGAAGAAACTCACTATCTGTTGTCTCTTGTATACTTTCACACAATATCTATATTTTTAAATTCGCATTCACCACACTTTCTTTCATTGAACATAATCAAATTTTACTTATAACAATCCATGCCTTCATAATATCCTAAGTCTGAAAAACACAATTCCATTCCATGCTTCCATAAACTTCTAAGTCAACCAAACACAATTTGAATTAGGTCACCACAAAACATTCTCATGGTGGAAAGAAATGAAATGTGGACCATACAGAACCTCCTCGATCAAATCAACATGATACATATTACTCATGATATTTGGAACCAAGGAATAAGATATACACATACAATAAAAATAATGTTCTGGGACACGCTAGCCACTTTCAAGATCGGTTTGGACCCATAAGAGTGTATCTCATTATGATGCAAAATGAATGGGACTAGGACAAGCATGACCAAAGATAGATCATCACATCAAACCATCCAGAGTATGCCAATCCGGATCACCAAAGCATCAAAACCGAACCTTAATCAATCAATCAAGATATGTTGACATCAATGAGAACCATTAATGACAATAATCAATAGCATCATATTCCAAAAACTCATTAGTCAAGTTTTTCAAGTGGATTGTTATAGTGATTGCAGGTTTTAAATTCTTGATCGACTTCCCTCAAAGACTCGTTGCAGATCTTATCTTTGTTCGTCTTCCTCGTTGATTGGTCCACCAATTCCATGAGCGATTAAATGCTATGATATGTTCCATTTTGAGAAAGAATCATTTTTTTGGTAGTGTGCGTCTAGAATCATATACTTAACGATATCGTTTATTTTTTATTGGCTAAATAAAAAGTTTTATTCAAAGTAGATGAAGAATTTTGTCACATATATTATTGAGCTCATACTCAAACTTTACCCTTTAGTCTCTTATCATTGTTACATGCTCTAGTTTGTCAGGATCCCACTTTGGATTTTTGGCTTTGTCCACCAATATTGCTCTGCAACTCTCATAGAAATCATTGGAATTTTCCGAAGAAGGCAATGGAAACTTAGTCTATACTCTCTAATCAGACACTCATGTAGATGTTACTTCCTACTTTCTCCTATCGATCTTAATGTAATTTTAAGGTTGAGGGGAAATTCCTTCTTTAATGACCAAATAATTTTCTTGAACCACTGATAAACCACATATTTACTTTCAAGCTCAAGAGAAAACATAATATCTTCAACTATTTCTTTCAAGAAGCACTTGTTAATTATATTCAACCTTTGAAATGCACTACCATCTTTCACACATATTTTATTTGAAAATCCATCAATGACAAAACTAATGAAATTTGGATCTGCTATCTCCATCATCTATTGGATAAAATAACACATCTTTTCTATCACCTCTCTATGTCGAATGCCTTCCCTAGTGATATTGTGCTCAAGGAAGAGCTAATTTGATTTCTACATTTTTTAGGATCTTTTAATTAAATCCTCTGTTGTGGTCTAATGATGACTTTTTTTATCTCATATTTTGGCTTAGATGTTGAAGTGTTCTTACTGAGCTTTTCATTTTTCTTCATCACTCAAGATGCTTTGGCATGGTATTCCCACCTTTTAGTGGTTTTGTTGCTCTCCACGTTCTGATGCTTCTTTTTTAACTATTGCAACATCAAGCAAAGCTTATAGTAGCCATCATGAAACACTATCTTCTTCTCTGAAAAATACCCTTCATTAATTAAGATTCAATTTTGATTTTGATTTTTAATTAGATTTTAATTAGATTTTTTTTAGATTTTTAAATTAGCTTTTAAATTAGATTTCTAGATCTTTAGATTATCTTTTAGTTCGATTTTTAAGAATTTTAATTAGTTTTTTTTTAATTAGATTTTTAGATTTTTAATTATTCTTTAATTAAATTTTTAGATTTGTAATTGGATTGTTAATTTAAGTTTCTAATTTAATTTATATTTAAATTTTCCTAATTTAGATTTAGATTTAGTTTTATCATAACTTTGTCATACAGGTTCCAAATCGCGCAAACGAGGACTCATCAAAAATCTAACAGGATGAACTTCACAATCTTTAGTACCAAAATTATCAAGTGATTGTGTAATTTTTTAGTGTTTTTTATCAGTCAAAGTCAAACTTTCATTTAAACTTCAAATGAGCATATCTTGAGCAAAATTGATCCAATTTTGATGATTTTTATAAAGTGCATGAAATATTCTGATTTTTTTTTTAATGTAATCCATTTAGCTATATTAATTCATCATAATAATATTTTAATCAGAATTCATCTTTTTCACATAGCTTTCTTCTATGCAAGTTTACTTGGCCTTTTTCAATTTTGTGGCTTGTAGGTGAATCGAAGGAGCTATAGCAACATTGCGATTAGTCAAAACAACTTGGAAAGATAATAATTAGGTGCACATGTTTCATCTTTCATCTCTTAATCATTTTTTTCCAACACATTTAGATTTTGGGCTTAAAATGAATCTTATCTTGAATCAAATATCAAAATCGAGACTAAAATTAACCATTGTCTGCCATCACATATTCATTTGGGATCTAAAAAGAACAAGTGTTTGAACTATTTTACACCTATTTTCATTTTCTAAAGGGAAATTGACAACAGTGAATGTGAATCAAGTGTGTGTGTGTGATAAAAAACACCTCACTTGGTTCTCTTTTGTCATATCCTTCTTAGGAGGCCTTCTTGGATAACACACCACTCCAAGGGCTGACCTCAATCGAGGTGTGAATTGAAAGACACCCTTCTTTGGGAGTTAAAATCTTGTCACTCTTGGCTAAGTCCCAAAGAAATTTCTACCTTTGGGAAGTGAAGGTGAAGGGTGGGTTACCCCTTTCTCTCGATTGTGTGGTAGCATTTTTCTTTCAAATCATCCCTAGTCAACCTCGTGCATCCTAGCTTAAGACCTAATTGGCCATACCTAGTTGACTAGTTCTTGGAATTTTTAATGTGTCTTATTCAAGTGCTTGTTTAATCATCACATTCATAATTTCAAATTCAAATCTTCTTATGTGTCTTGCATGTGTGATTCATGTGTGTACATGTATAATCATTTGTTTGCAAATTTCCATATCAAGCTATAAAATCCAACACATAAACATATCATCCCTAAACCATCCATAATCTTCCCAAAATTTCACTAACCATCCTACATCATCCTAACCATTCCTAAAACATCCTCAAAACATCCCAAAACTTTCCTCAGATCCTTTCTAAACTTTCCAAGATCATTTATAATCCCCTTTCAAAACTCTCAAATCCAAACATGCCTTCATCCCTATATTCCACATCATTTTATACTAAATCTTCATCTAAACTTAAACCAATAATCACACTTAAGGTAGATCCTAATCACATTCTATTTCCTAAACCTGGGGATATATGTCAAAAGGAAAATCCAAATCACGACATCATAACTTCATCCTTATGTCAAGATCAAGGTATTTCTTGTGAACCCATTCCATCCCATGATCCTATCCTTAAATCTATTCAATAAATCCTTCTAGATATCATTGCATCCAAAATAAACCTATCTTTAATCAAGATCCTACCATTGATCAAGAAATCCAAAAATGATCCCCTTTCATATTAGGAGAAAAGTATCCCTTCCATACCATCTCATAATATTACCATATCCAACCCATTTGATGATCTTAGCATATCCACCTCGTATCATGATCCTATTATACCACCTCCATGGCATGACCCTAGTCCATCACAAGAAAAAATATTTCCATTAATTACCCCATCTACTAATATCCCTCCCAATCAAGATCAAGATGTCACATCCACTCCATCATGTGATACCCTTCCATCTCATGATTCATCTCTAAATCAAGATCAAAGTCTAACTTCTATTCCATGAAATGATCCCCTTCCTCTAAGTCAAGATCAAAGAATCACTTCATCTCCATGTCACGATACCCTTCCATCTTACAACCAAGATCATATGATACCATCCACCCCATCCCATGATCCTACCTTAAGCCAAGATCAACACACCCCTTTATCTTCATGTCATGATCATAATCCTCCAAAAGGTCCCATAACCCATATCCAAGCTATCCATGAACCCCACACCTATAAAATGGGATCCTCCACCTTTATCCACTCTGGTTTACTTGCAACTTCTATCCCTTCATCCATATCATATCTTCCCCAAAGTGGACTCATATCTTGTTTCAGAAACAATACATATCCAATTGGCAAACAAATGTGTCAAATTATGAATTAAAAAGGAAAATAATTAGGCCTTCATGAAAAGGTATCCTAGAACCCCTTTATATCCAAGAAAATTCATATTATCATGGCCTTGGTTATACACCTCATTCTCAAGACATTGGTACCCATCATAAGTCCAAATTCCATCAAAATAAACCTAAGTATCCTAGTTCATCAAACCTTCCATCTATCCTTGGTCCTTATCATCCAAACCCTAGTATACCAACCTTTCCATCCATATTGGGGCCCTACATCCCTCCATCTCCTATTCATCAAGAACAGAATAGGTACACATCCTTGATGCCATTTCAAAATTCTACCTACATTAACCCATCCATAATACCTCCATATCATTCATCTCTATCCACCTATCCCAGTTCTCTTGGAAGCAATTTAGGTGCCAAATGTCAAAAGCTTCCATATCAAAATCCACATATATCAAAGGTGTTGGAAGAATGAAGAAGATCACATCTCTTGATATAGTTTTTGTTTTCATTGATGTCACCATGATATATGACTTGCAACTGCAAGATTCAAAGTCATATTAATCCGGTATTTTGCTCTAGATTCCCCTATGGTAAATAGTTGCTACATCAGTTTTTGGGAAATGGTTTTTGTTTCATAGAAGCATGCATGGATAGGAACTCATGTGTACAGATTCTCATGGATTTCACCAATATCATTTTTTTGATTACATGTTTTCTATTAGGTCTATTGTTGGCTGACCTAATAAGCGGTTGAAGATGAAATGGATTAAATTTTGTTTGTGTAATACATGTCAACTTTTTGTCACATGCCAAATGTTTGAATTAGTGTTGAGAAGATTTGTGAAGATGACTTGATTGTTGTCTATTGACAATCAAATATATACACAAGATATTTTTGAAGATATGAGGATGAGTGTTGTATGCGAATGTTAGTAGAGTATGCATGGAAGCAAAAAGAGCGAAGAGAGATCTGCTAGCATGCGAATTTCCTAAACTACAAAGGAATTGAATCTACATTTGAGTTGCACTTACATCAGTTCAATCTCTGGTCGTTAGCCATTTTTTTTCTGCAATTTTTTGTAGGCAATGAGCCTTCGATTTTGGACAGTGAGTCCTAGCAGTGAGCCACCCTTTTGTAATATCTTGTAATCGATTGTACTATATTGTGAGTTAATCCTCACTGTGGTTTTTCCCATTCTGGGTTTTCCACATAAAAATCCTAGTGTCTCTTGTGTTTTGTGCTTCATGTTCTAATGATGGTTTTGCATATCTTAATTGCCATATGCATTAGATTAATTGGATGGTATTTGTTCAAAAAAAATAAGAATATACTGATTCAACCCCCCTCTCAGTATATTGGATATTTAACAATTGGTATCAAATCCTAGTTCCTTTGGAGAAGTCTAACAACATGAGGGAGATCTTGGAGATTGAACAAATGGATGATAATGTAGAACTCTGGACTACCCTTGATGATATTGACAAAGCTAAAAATGAAAATAGAGATCTAAAAGAAAATATTGATGAAGCAAATGAATGCATTTGGAAGTTGAAGGAGCAATTATAGAAATTCAAAGAGAGACATAGAGAAGTCAGCGACCAATTGAAAAAAACAAATGAAGATGTTACCAGACTAAAGTTTCAAGTAGAAGAAAATAAGAGGATTGAAGAGTGTTTGAATGTAGAAATAAAGAACAAGTTTGATGAATGTTCTAGGCTTGAAAAAGAGGTGGTAAATCTAAGATTAGAACCGGAAAAAGAAAATGTATGTGACGATAGTTTCAATACAAGCTCCACCAAGCTCGATGAATTGATTGCAGGTTAGAACCCCTCTAAATAAAAAGGTTGATTGGGATTAGAAGCAGGTGAAATATTAAAAGTTGTAAATGATCAAAAGATTCAAAATAAAGGGAAGCAAAAAAGAAATACTGGAAGGAAACCACCTACCAGACAACCAAACACACAAAGGTACCTATCTTTCAATGGCACTTATTTTTCATGTAAAAATTTTGGTCACAAAGCAACTAAATGTAGAAGTAGGATGAATCAACTCTCTAGTTTTTTTCCCAGACAATGATATACCTGTAATAAATTTGGACATAGAGCTAGTGAATACAAAACTCAAATGGTAAAGTGGTGTTTTGGAGGAAGAATGAATCAATCCTTTTCTAGTTATTGCTATACTTACAAAAAAATATGGGCATAAAGCGAATTAGTGTAGAGAAAGGTTTAATGAAAGTCAATTAGATTGAAGAAAATTTATCTGTTACAATTGCAACAAACCAAGACATATCTGAAAGGTATGTAGAAGTAAGAAGGGAAAAAATTATCATTTTGTAAAGAAGAATGAATCTGTGAAGAAGGTTGACAAAGAAGAAGTTAAGCAGGAAATGAATAAGATATGAAAAAAGAAAGAAGAATTAGGGACTACTGATACATCTGTACCCTCATTCGGTGCAGATGATTCCTCTGGGAACTAGACCTAGCAGGGTCTTATGGGGAGCTTTAGCAGACAATATTTTGAACCCCCTAATTTTGGGTGTGTCAGTCCTTGGCACGAGGTGATGTTGTAAGAGATGAATAGGTAGAGGTTTTGAAAAAGAAATGGAAGAAAAGGCACACGTATGCATGCTTGTGGAGCATATTAGGGTTTTTCAGCATAGTTGAAGGGTTTTTCTAGCTTTTCAAATTTCAAGCACATTAAATGCAAATTAGGGCATCACATTGATCTATAAAGAGAAATAATAAAGGAATTTTAATCACTTGTGTATTCAAAAGAGGTGAAGATCGATTTAGAGCGATTTGGAGAAAATTTAAGTACAACTGGTGCAAACCCTAGTTTTGGCTATTTGAAAAGAAAAGGGTATTTTTTGAATCTGTACCATTGTGAGCTTGTGAAAATTCTTTTTTCTGAATTCTTTAAAAGCTCGGTATATAGAAAATGGAAACTCCTATAGTCGTAAACACAACAAAAAGACCTCGACACTCCTATAGGAAATACTCGATGAAGGTTTTTGAAGATGGCCCTATGGGCGCTTTCTCTTCAATTCCTCATGGTGTCATTCCAACAGAGGATACAAGAATGTATATTATACTTAAGACAAAGGAATCCAATCATACCAAATTGATTGACATGTGGGTGAATGAACTTATTGGAGATGATTACTTGGTAAAACATGAGTATTTGAATTTGGTGACGAACAAGTTGGATTGTCAAAACAACTTTCCAAATTTCTATTATGCAGTAGATGATTAGTATGTAAAACCGGTCCTTAATAGAATGCATGATCAGTTCTTATGGACCCATGAGCTGTACTTGATAACTAAGGAAGCAATCAAATCCATCACCAGACTTTGTGATACCAGACCAGTACCTGTGCTAAAAGCTATGAAAAATGAACTGTTTATGAATCTCACTAGTGCAACTTATGACAAGAGGGATCTTGTGACAAAGCCTATTATTAATCTAGCCATGAAGTATGCATCAATAATGATTGGTCACAAAATCTACTTGACCAATAGAGAAAATTTTGTGTCCGCCACAACAATTTATACTAGTTTTGATATGACTATAAATGACACAAATTATAATCTATGTGAGTTGCTAAGATAGTAGCTCCTTGAGAATCTAAGAATTTCAAAGGAGAAGAAGTACCCTTTAAAGTTTGGTTCTCTGATTGTTTACCTGCTATTATATTTTCTCAAAATGATTTTGAGAAAATCTAAAATAGTGCTTTAAGACCCATCCCTACCTTTTTCCCATCAGATCTTTGAGCACATGCATAAGTTGGGTGATGTGAACAACATAGTGAATTCCTTGATGAAATTATTTTATGAATTTAAGAAAAATATGAATGATAGAGATAGAATTTAAAGGAAAATTGTTGGAAAATACAAAAATGAGATCATATTTCATGTATCTTCTGATGAGTGTATGGTAGAAGTGGTTGAACCCCAAACCATCTGGATTCAACCTCTAAGATATGAGATCATAGAAGATGAAGTTGAAGGGTATGTGTAACTCTTATTGAAGATTCCAAAAGATCCAAATGAACCCTAGATCAGAACGTATGCATAAAAATCTATGGAAATTTGTTTGGAGCATAAAAAAGCCTCAAGGAAGAAAAATGTGACTGAGATACTCAGAAAATATGGTTTCACAAATGAAGAGATAGCTCTAGAAAGAGTTGTTGGAGGACAAAAGTCTGAAGAGTCACCTAGTGTAAGGAGATCCAATAGGATCCCTCCCAAACTAGCTTTTTGATCAGCCTCAATAAATATTGAGCCCGAAACCATGGACAAAGGAAAAGGCCTAGACCCTTTTAGACCCACTACCAAATTAGGAAAGAGAAAAGGTGCTCCTTCGGTACCCCCTGCTAAATGAGGAAACAAAGAAAAGACTACTAGGGAGAAGAATATGAGCATTATTGATGATCAAAACGAAGAGGAAGAAGATCCAGCTGCAAAGATAACAAGAAAGACAAGGGTGAGTGTTTCCTCCGGTGAAGGTGCATCACAAGAAACTAGTGTTGGATCGAAGAAATTTCACTACGTGTCTTCCTTAGAGGATGCAAATGAACAAAATGTTAGTGATGCAAAGAAGGAAAAAGTTGTTGGAGAGGTTCCATTGGACTAGGAAGAATAAAATGCCTCTCCGATAAGACTCAATTCCCCTCTCAAACTAGATGTTTTGGTGAATAATTTGGTAAATAAAGAAAACATGGTGAAATCCACAATAGAAGTGTATGATTTATTAGGAAAAGAAGATAAGGAAACAACAATAATGGCTATCATCAAATATTTCATTATATTGGAAGCTAAATGGGACAACATTAAGAGTGATGTAACTAAAGAATTATTGGAAATAATGATGGAGAGAAGAGTAGAGGCGGTTGAGCTAGAAGAGAAAATAAGAAATAAAGCATATCAAGAAATTGTATCCTCTCTATCTCCGGGTGATCTAGAAAATTTGAAGCATATTTGTGCTAATATGTTCAAGGTAAAGAGAAGAGTTAATACCTTGATGACAAAAGATAAAAAGGATAAGGAAGGAGACAATAAGTACTATCAAGAGTACATCAGTAAAATATGGAATGATTGGTGCATCCGATTCAACACCTGAAACTAGAAAAGAAACTTCTATGTAAGCTATGGAAGAACCTCCTTCTAGTGCTACAAATGATAATGTAACTCTAGAAATAAATGACTCCAATAGCCTTCTGAAAATAGGCAGTACAAATGTTCTACCATAAATTAATGTTGCTAATGAGGCTCCAGAAAATGAAAAATAGGTTGAAGAAAATGTTGAAGTAGAAGTTCTTGAACTTACCCCTCTGGTACACCCTGAAGAAGAAGAAAGAGATAATGCAGAAGAAGAGAAGAGGGAAGAAGAAAAATAAGAAGATAAAATATAAGAAGAAAAGGAAGAAGATAAAATAGAAGAAGAAAAGATAGAAGAAAAGGAGATGGAAGAAAAGAAAACAGAGGAAGAAAAAGCTAGGGAAGAAGAAAAAAAAAGAAGGAATCATATGATATTGCTAGAAAGGATGAAGAAGTATCCCAATAGGTTTGAAAATTGCAAAATTCCACTAGAGAATCTTCCTCCGATGATGATGTCTTGAAGGGACTATTGTCTAAGCAGATCAAATTCCAACTTGTAATTCCTTTGAAACTCTTGCAACTTCGAATGGATCAGGGTTATGTGGATATGAATAAGATTTATACTATACATAAAATGGTGTTAGGTGATGTGTTTCATGCATCTGGTAGAAGATAAATCATAGAAATGCATCAAAGGGGAACTGAGCTCATTGAAGATGCTATTAAGGCCTTGCAGGATGTTACACCTAATATGTCTATAGATACATCTCTTACTCTGGTTGAGAACCTAAAGATTCTATTGGACTCATTCAAGGATCGTGCCACCAAACTTGTTGAGAAAATGAAATAGGATGTAGAAGAGAATTTGAATGAGAAAAGGCTATTGATCCTGCATGAAAAGTGTGCCTTGGCACATACCAATGTAGAGAAGAGCCTTGAATTTGTAAAGGCTTGTGAATCTAAAGATAATTTTGTGTTTTCCTATTGCATAAGGTGGCATGATTCCACTCAAAGCATAAAATATATCATGGACTCCATTGAGTCTCAGTTGACTATTGTCTCTAGTACCTACAATGTATCCATGGACAGAGATAGATCAACTTGGAATACTATTTTTGTGCATAGAGAAAAAAAATTCATGTTATAGATGCAGAAAGAAGGGATAATCATAAAATTTGGGCTGATTGGTGACAACATAAGGATGGAGTATGCTCTGGTAGCCAATGCCTTGGTTAGTGCTGAAAATTTGGATAAGATCAATCTGACCTCGGATGCTTTGGATGAAGCTAAATAAATTTTTATTGCTTTAGAATCCTTGAAAAAATGCTGATATCTACCAAACAGAGTTGGGAGAGTGGTAAAGTGGCCTGGCAAGGCATTCTTCAGGAACTGCAAAGTGCTCCCTCCTCTGAGTAAATTTTTTCTATTTTTACATTGCTTGAGATAAACTCCCCAAGTTGAGTTTAGTAAGTTTTATTCTCTATGTTGCACATCCTAGACTCTATGTACATACTTTTCATGATTTTTTGTCAACCTTTTTCCTTGATGTCAAAGGGGGAGAAGTGGAAAGAGAAATAGAGTATATCTTGTACATAGGAAGTACGTAAATTATTTTTGGCACATGTTGCCATCAATGATAAAGGGGAATATTGTTGGAAGAATGAAGAAGATCACATCTTTTTATATAGTTTTTGTTGTCATTGATGTCACCATGATATATGAATTGCAACTACAAGATTCAAAGTCATATTAATTTGGTATTCTGAACAACTAATGCAGGATTATCCTTCGGTATTTTTCTCTGGATTCCCCTCTCATAAATAGTTGCTACTTTAGTTTTTGGGAAATTTTTTTTGTTTGATAGAAACATGCATGGATAGGAACTTGTGCATATAGATGCTTGTGAACGTCACTGATATCATTTTGTTGATTACATGTTTGCTATTAGGTCTATTTTTGGTTGACCTAATAAGCGGTTGAAGATGAAATGGATTAAATTTTGTTCATGTAATACATGTTGACTTGTTGTCATGTGCCACACATTTGAACTAGTGTTGAGAATATTTGTGAAGCCGACCTGATTTTTATCTATGGAGAATTAGATATATATATAAGATGTTTTTGAAGACATTAGGATGATTTTTGTATGCGAATGTTAGTAGACTATGTGTGGAAGCGAAAAGAGTGAAGAGAGATCTTCTCGGATGCGAACTTCCTGAACTACAAAGGAACTGAATCTACACATGAGGTGTACTTTCATCATTTCAATCTCTAACGGTTAGCCATTTTGTTTCTGCAATTTTCTGTAGGGAGTGAGCCATGGGAGTGAGCCACCCTTTTGTAATATCTTATAATTGCTTATACTATATTGTGAGTTAATCCTCACCATGGTTTTTCCCATTCTGGGTTTTCCAAGTAAAAATCTTGGTGTCTCTTTTGTTTTATGCTCCATATTCTATTGATGGTTTTTCTTATCTTAATTTCCATATGTATTAGACTAATTGGATTGTATTTTCTCAACAAGTTTAAGAATATATTGATTCACCCCCCCTCTCAATATATTGGATATTTATAAAAAGGATCAACATGTCTCCTCAAAGTGACATGTAAAAATAAAATAAAATATCAAAGTCAAAAGAAAAATCCAAAAGGCCACAAAGGCCCATCAAGTCAAAAGAAAAATCCAAAAGGCCACAAACGCCCATCAAATCAAAAGGAAAAATTTCAAATGCCACAAAGGTCTATAAAGTAAAACGAAAAATCTTAAAGGCCACAAAGACCCACAAAGGAAAAATCAAATTCAAAATCTATGTGGATTCCTAAAAGTCTCATAGAAGCAATAAAATCTAAATTGGCATCCAAACTTGCTAATCCAAAAACTTCCTCCAATTTGCTATCTAAAAACTTGTCACCTTCCAAATACATTTTTCCTCCATCACTCCACCACCCTTCAAGGTGTGTGTTGATGTTGATCTTGACATCCTTTCCATCTAACCATCAACAAGCCTTCCAACCTCCTATCCATTATCCAACATCCATCCCCAATTATCCTCCTTTAATCCAAGCCTTTGCTTAAGTCCTTAGCTTCTTCCATCATGCCAACATTTATGAGTCTAATTCCCATGGCCATGGTTTATTAGACCACATATTAAAGGGATATTAGCTATGAAACTTGATGCTTGATTCCTTCCTTTTTATTCCTATCCACATCCTATCTTCCATATTCCTCTTGTACTTTACACTTTGGGCCATGTTTCATCCATCCTATCATTCATATCCATTATCATCTTTGTGTTCATCCTTTACCTTTCCACCTTTGATCTTGACAAGGTTAAGGATCTTCTTGAATATCATACATCTTATCCTATACACTTTATCCATATCTTCCATACCATATCCTTCACCTTATCCATATTCCACCATTCTATCTAAATACATTATTTCTTTCATTGGTCTTGATGAGGAATAGGGGCAACATACTTACATATTTGTGTCCATATCTTATCTAGTTGATCTTTATCATCCTATTAATTATCCTTATCCTTTCATTCTTCCATTAAAATGTTAAAATATCCTGAAAAAAAATCCCTAAGAATCATAAAATGTCCTAAAAAATTCCAAAAAAAAATCGAATATTATGACAATACAAAAAAATGGAAAGAGGTCCTGAAAAAAGACAAAAAAAAAATTAGCCAACAAAAATACAAGCAATAAAATCAATCCATACCAATCCAGTCAATCAATCTTGTCAAATTATCCAATTGCATCAATGGTCTTGATCCTAATCTTGTCATAAACCAAATCAACCAATCAATCAATCAATTATCAACATCCTTATGTTGATCTAGGGATATATCCTTTCCCACAATGACAACACTATCATCATCATCAATCAATCAATTAATTAATGGTTTATATCTTGATAGGGGCAATACCTTGTTTGTTTTTTAATCATTTATGCATGCTTGCTTGCTTTCTTGTGTGTATTATCATTTTATCTTGCATTTGTATCAAATCCATATCATTCTAGCTAATATTCATACCTTGTGTAAGTTGGAGTAGCTTTTTGCACTATCCTTTGTATCTAAGGTCATATCATACCTTTTGTTCATTAGGAATTTAGTGCTCAAAGTTTACTTCCTCACACATTTAGAAAATGTTATATTACGTTGGGGCACAAGACACATTGTCATCTTGGTCCTTATACCTTGGTATAATGTCTAGTGCTATATCAAACATCATGATTGCTCACTTTCTTGTAGCATAACCTATTATCCATCTTTTATCATTTCATTCATTTCGATAGCATACCCATGTCCTTCCAACCCGCCTATCCTCTCGAGGGGGCATCATCATCCCATCATCATATTTCTACATCATCATTATCCTATATTTCCTTCATCATCCATTTTCTTTTACCCGTACCTTAGCTTCTTTGAGATGATGTTACTTGACACAAATCTAATCATCTTGAACATCATCTCAAAGAGGGGCAAAATGTGGACACCCAAAAATGTCCTCTTACAATATCATGTCACAACAGTACATCATTTAGACATCTTGTAGCATGTTTTTCCCTAGGTACCCATCTCATCATCTAATTAGTTAAATAAATCTTATTTATTTGACTAAATTATTTAATTCCCTTTCTATTCATAATCCCTCCATTCTTCTAATGTTAATTAAATAATTTATATTATTTAATTAATTAAATCATTTTTATTCATAATCCCTTCATTCTTCTAATGTTAATTAAATAGTCTATATTATTTAATTAATTAAATCATTTCTATTCATAATCCCTTCGTTCTTCTAATGTTAATTAAATAATTTATATTATTTAATTAATGAAATCATAAATCCAACATTAATTAAATAAATCAAATATTTAATTAATTAATAGAATCCTAATATGATCTTCTTGATTTCTATCCAAAATTGGAACTCATGTGTATCTGATTAATTTATTTAATTAGATAATTCATCAATTGTCCCTCTTATCGTTTTTAAGATTTATTTCCTTTAAAATAGAAAATCAAATCTTTATATCTTTTTAAATCTTATCTTATCTTGTTGTATTTCCTCTTTTTTTAAAAATCAAATCCTTATCAAATCTCATCTCCAAGATCAAATCTTATCTTTGTCCACATCAAAGCTCTATAAATATATCCTCTCAGAAACCATTTGGGGGATTCGATTCTTCAGGAATCCTTATGCTATCAAAATCATTCTTGAATCTTTCATCCATCTCTATCTATCATCCTTCATCTATCATCTACATCTTATCGTTATGCTACTAAACTGAGCAACCAACATTCCTCCAACAATCAAACCTTCAAAATCTTGCATTCTCATGCGAGGTTGAGAAGAGCAATGGAGATAAATCGAGCATAATATGGAGATCAGTTTGCATTTTTGTTTCTTATTTTGATTTTCATGTTGTCTCATACTTCATTGTGCTTGTTAGGGTTTCGTTATTGATTTTTATACATTTTCCCTAATTTAATATTTTTACCCTAACTACACATAGACCATAGCCAGTGCCTCTCTCTTGGTGGTGGTATAGTTCTCCTCCATGGAAGATAGTTTTATACTATAAAAGGTAATGGGGTGATCTTTGTGTTGAATATATGTTTTCATTGATATCAAGGTGTTACAACAAGGAGTATTTTCCTTTATGTCAAAACGTGCTCACTTTATCAAAGGTGTAATTTCAGCAGTTTAGTGAGAATTAAATGTAATCATATTGAAATTTCAAAGAATTTTGAGAACAAAAAATAAGATTTCCTACAATATTCTTGTAATATCATGTTTGTATCTATTGTGTTGATAGAATTAATATGGAAGGTTGATTTGGAATGCTGGAAGTTAGTTACTCAGGCAAAGAAATTTTCTTGGCAATAGATTCATGATCTATATTTCCTCCTGGATGTGAGTTTTGGTTTGTGGTTTGGAAGGAGAGTATTTCTACACTTATTCTATCTTATTCCAAAGTTTATAGAATTTATGTTTAGGAGGAAAAAATATTGAAGTGACAATTGGGTCACTCTATTGGCTAATTAACTAGTTGATGTTCTAGAATTGTGTAGCAATGAATTGTAGCATGTCACCTCTGAAGATAGCATGGGAAAGTGAAATAGGTCTTGGTTAAGATCCTTGAAGGAAGTGCATGACATCGTGTTCTTTTGGTAGAAAAAAAATTATTTAGGACCTATCTGCTACACATTTCATCCAAATTTGAATTTAGTTCCACCTTAGCTGACCTAGTTAATTATGGATAGTGTTAAGGGACTTTGGCTGAAATGAAATATTGTTAATGTAATGATATGTATATAATAATTATAGTTTAGATCTCTCTTGAGATAATGTATGTGTGTTTAAGAGAGAAATTGTGCGAGAAAGTGTAAATCCAAGTGATGTAATAGGAGTTCCATTTCGATCATTGTGTGCCATCATCAAAAGATCATAAGGTGTAGCAAGATCAAATTGAGTGTAATTTGTGTAATCAACATTGAAGTTCTACAAGATGTATCATTGTAATCTAGTAGGTATAATGTCTTACTTGTTGAGTTGGTGATTAGATCTTTGTATTGGGGATTGGTGTCTCCAGTAGGTTGGTGCCTAAAAAAACAATAGGGTATTGGTGTCTTTGGTAGGTTCGTTCCTAATTTTTAATTTTAATCCATTTATCATTTCTATGAGGTTGCATTTGGACAGTAGCTCCAAGCAACTCTTCTCACCATGGTTTTTATCATTTTGGGTTTTTGTGTATATCTGGTGTTCATTGTGTGAATGTGTGCATATGTGTTGCTTGATTGATAGTAGCTATGTTGATTCATGTGTGGAGATACATGTTGAATTATAGATTTTTAAATAAATTTAATTTATTGATTCGACCCCCAACTCAATATATTGTGTGCCCTTCAATTGACCTATTAGATCTAAGTTCCTTTAAAGAAAATTTACAAATTGAGCTAGATTCAAGATGGCACACTTAGTGGCTCAAGAAGGATTATGTTCAAATAATTCACCTCTCTTTGATGGATGCAATTATGGTTTTTGGAAAGGATGGAAGATTACTTGATGGAACTAGGGTTTTAGGTTTAAAAATTAGTTGTAGAAGGATATGAGATCCTTGATAGTCCTCCAAGAGATTAGGCCAAAAATAAATCTTGTGAGAATAATGATAAATAAAGGAATGCTATTTTATGTGGTTTATCTAACTCTGAGTTTGTAAAGATCATGCATTGCAGGACTACAAAGGAAGTTTGAAGTAAATTACACAATATCTATAAAGGTGATGACAAGTCAAGCACACAAAGCTTTAAAATCATCAAGGTCAGTTTGAAAGTCTAAAAATGAAGGAAGAAAATATTTCCATATTCAGGTGCTCTGGGTTGGTGAGGTTGTCAATTATATCAAATATCTTTTTGAAAAACTGAAAGAAGGTATGATTGTGAAAAAGGTACTTAGATTCCTTCCCAAAAAGTTTGATGCAAAAATTTTAGCTATTGAAGAAGCTAAATATCTAAATACTCTAACTATGGATGAATTAAAAGGAATTATGACTACATATGAAATGAGAATTGATAATGACAATTGTGGAAGGAAAGAGGCTACATTCGAGGTGTCCAAGAAGAAAGATGATCTAGATTCAAAAGATGGATCTAATCTGGAAGAAGCAAAATTTTCCAGGAAGTTAAAATGAGGTTTTAGAGAGTACAAAGGTAATTTTATTTTCAATTTTTTTAATTCTGGTGAAGTAGGTAATTTCATGGCTAAGTTTCCATATAAGGAATCTAACAATGATGAAAGGAATTCATTTCAAAAAGGGAACAAGATTCAAAATAATTAGAAAAGTTTCTTTATCAATGAGGAAGGTTACTATCTGATGATGATGACCAAGGAACTTCTAGGAATGGAGGAGAAAGGGCTATTTTCATCGCTATGGAAACCTCTAAATAAGATGTAGAAATGAAGTTCAGAATTGAAGATGATGCAAAAGTAGACCTTGTGGAAGAATTACTCTATGTTGATAAGGAGATCAAAAGGCTAAAGAAAATAATTATAGAAGTGAAAGAAAAAGACAAATTATCTTAGAATCTTGAGGAGGTAGACAAAATGATAATTGGTCTAAAGATTCAAGTAGAAGAGTCAAAGAGGATTGAAATTTTTTTGACTGAAAGACTGCTATCAAGAGACAAGGATTGTGAAAAACTTGAAGTAGAAATTGTATCACTGAGAAAATATATTGAAAAGGTATTATCATTAGTTGAAGCTGAAGTTTGGAAAAAGAATAAAGATCTTGGATTAGATAATAGAAATCCATAGATCATCACATATCAAAATTTGTCTTGGTTTTACTAATGAGCAGAAGAGTAAGGCGACTGAGTAGACTATGAAGTCTATTGTTGATAATCTAGTAAAGAATGGCTCCAAAAGTTAATTATGAGAAAGTTGCAACAATTAATGAAAGCAAGGTGTTGAATGATAGTTTCATCCAAGCACTCAACAAAAATAGAAGATCCAAAACACAAGCTTCAAGAGGACAAGGACAAAATACTAGGCTTTATCATTCCTTTTTTGGCTACTATTTTAAATACAATCATTTTGGTCATAAGGTTGTGAATTGTAGAAAGGCTCCTACAAGAAGAAGTGATTTTGTTAGCAAAAATACATTTTCACCTTGGTACAACTTCAATATTATTTTTCACAAATACGAAAAATTTGGACATATTGCTGGAAACTGTAGAAATAATTTTGTGGGTTCTCCTACTTTGGATACAAAAGGAGATAAGTTAGAATGTCAAAACAATGAAGAAAATAAAGTTTGGAAGAAGAAACCAAAAGAGAAAAGATCAGAGAAATCCATGGTGGCTTAGATTTCCCTACATTCTCAATTGGAGAACTTATGGATCATTGACAGTGGATTCTCAAGTCACATGCCTGAGGACAAGAGAAAGTTCATGCACTTTAAGAAGATTGATGAAGGATCTGCAACTCTTGATAACAATTCTATTGCTAAGATTATTGATAAAGCTATTTTGAGTCTTGATGGTAGTGATACATAAATCATGATTTTTTGTATGTAGAAGGATTAAAGCACAATCTTCTTAGTGTAAGTTAGATGTGTGATATAGGCTACAAGCTTTCATTTAGTGAAAGAACTAATAGAAGAAACTAGGAAGAAAAAACTAATACTATAGAGTTAGTTGTGGAAGGAAGCAAGACTAATAGTGATGTATATCATCTCAGTGAGGTAAATGGATATAATTGTTTTGTAATACAAAGATAGGAGAGTTAGTTATGGATAAAAAGATTGGGACACATAAATTTTGGTGATCTTGTGAGGATTAGTTCAAAAGGAATGGTAAGATACATGCCCAAATTCAAGAAGCCTCAGTCTACTAGTTGCAAACCATGTCATGAAGGAAAGCAGACAAGGACCAAATTTACTACCAAGGAATATTCTACAACAAAGCCATTAGATTTGATTCATATTGATCTATGTGGACCAATGAGAACAAAGAGAATTCAAGGTGACAAGTACTTTATGATGCTTATTAATGATTATTATAGAATGATAGATTACTTTTTTGAAGTGTAAATCAGAAGCTTTTGAGAAGTTCAAAGCATTCAAGGCTATGGTTGAGAATGAAAATAAAAGAAATATCAAATGTTTGAAGTAAGATAGAGGTGGATAATTCACTTCTTACTGATATGATGAGTTATGTGAGTTGAATGGGATCCAAATATAATTTTCTACTCCTAAAACTCCTAGAAAAAAATAAATTTTTAAGAGGAAGAACTAGACCGTATAGAAGATGGCTAGAACAATGTTAAGCCAAGAAAAGTTACCAAACATGTATTGGAGAGAAGTAGTTCAAATAATAGTATATATTTTGAATAAAGCTAAAATCAGACCAAGGGCTACTAAAACACCATATGAACTATCAAAAGGAAGATCAGCTTCAATTAGACATCTTAGGATATTTGGAAGTAAGTGCTACATCAAAAGGTATGAAGAAAATTTGGGTAAGTTTGATTCTAGATCTGATGAAGGTGTTTTTCTTGGTTATTCTATGGTAAGCAAGACATATGGATGCTATAAAAAAATATTGAAAAGGATTGTAGAAAGTGTCAATATAAGTATTGATGAAAATATATAGTCTACTAATATTTTGGATGAGTTGGATGATGAATAACCGATCTACAGTAGTGATGAAGACTCAAAATTTTGTTAGAAATTTGAAATAGATTGAATAACCCAAAGAATTTTTTTAAGAGAAAATCAAAGCTACATAAACTAGAAAAGCAAGAAGAATGCAAACCAAAACTCCAAGAGATTATGAAATGTCAATATGACAGAATGCATTAAGAGCTTCCAAGATTGATAATTGGAAAGAATGGTATATGATTACAAAGGGAACCCCTTGGTTATATAGGCCGAGGTGAGGAATAAAATATTATAATATTATGACAAGTGTCTTAATCTTATGATATGAGACATAAAGTGGATAAGTATCATAAGATTGTGACATGCTTATTCATCTAATGATATGATACATAAAGTGGATAAGTATAATAAGATTGTGATCACAATTGTCTTAATATTATTATATGAGAAACAAAGTGATAAATATCCTAGACCCTAAGTAAAATTAATTAATAAGGTGTGAAATTATCCTAAGTGAATAACTAACTAGGAAATGAAATACTTAGATAAAGTACCCCTTTCACACCAGCACCCCCTTAAGTGAACCTTAGGGAGAAGTATATAATGCAAAGATGTAAATATGGGTCTCAACTACTAGGCTTGATGAGGTACCCATGTACATATAAATCTCTCAAAAATAGAGAAAATGAGAAAAACTATTGGGACAAAACTCCTTTCCAATAGATAGAGAAGAAGGATTAAGTAGCCTCCCCTAAGGTGGACACCAACCACACCCCAAGAAAAGCTCACAAATGAAGGAATTTTCTCTCAGTGAAGGGTTTGGTGAATATGTCTATAGTTTGATCTAATGTTAGATAGTACTTGAGATCAATGATCTCACCATAAATCAACTCCCAAATGTAGTGCATATAGATCTTGATGTACTTGGTTCATTGATGATGAGCCAAATTGTGAGAGATTTGAATCACACTCTAGTTGTCACAGTAAATGACTATTGGCTTCCAAAAGGGAATGCCAAATTCACTAAGAATGTTCCAAAGCCAGATGGCCTCAGTAGCAACATTAACTGCTCCTTGATACTCATCCTTTGTAGATGAAAGATCAATAGCAGATTTCTTCTTTCTCAACCAACACACAAGACTAGAACTAAGGGGGAAGAAATACCCTGAAGTAGACTTACAATCATAAGAATCACCTGCCTAATCTAAATCTGTGTGTCCCACCAAGTCAAAATCTAGACATGCCACATAATAAATCCCATAGTTGTAAGTACCCTTGATGTAGTGAAGAATCCTCTTAGCTACTTTCTAGTGTATCTCATGTGGCTCCTTCATGAATTGAGAGAACATGCCTATTTCATATGAAATTTTTGGCCTTGTATGAGTCAGATAGATGAGACTACCAACAAGATGTCGATATAAAGTGCCATCAACCAAGGGTGAAGAACACGGCCTCAAGTTTGACCCTTGACAAGAATGGAGCCAGTGCAGGCTTACAATCAACCATGTAAAACCTCTGGAGCATATCAAGTGCATACTTAGATTGTGCAAGAGTGATACTTGAGGAAGACTGGGTGATCTCAATCCATAAGTAGTGCAACAAGCCCAAGTATGACATAAAAAATTGATCATGAAGGGTGGTTTTCATTTTTCAAATGGTGGATGAGTGACTCCTTGTGATAAAAAATTTGTCAACATAGAGAATGAAGAAGGTGTGAGTATCATCCTGCTACAATATGTAGATATTAGGATAAGAATGGAATTGAGTGAACCCAATTTTTAGAAGGAAGGAATCCATATTGTCATACCAAGCCCAAGGGGCATGTTTGATTCCATAGAGAGCTTCCAAAGATGACACACAAGTGAAGAATCCTAAATGAACCCCTATGGATGCTCCATCTATATCTCCTCTTGAAGATCACCATGAAGAAAATTACTCTTCACATCCATCTAATGAACATCCAAACAATGTGTTACAACTATAGCAAGAACAAGTTGGATAGAATTCATTTTGGCCATTGGTGCAAAATTCTCAAAGCAGTCAATCCTTGGAACTTGGGAGAATCTTTTGGCAACAAAGTGAGCCTTATACTTTTCAACTGACCTATTTTCTACATATTTTGTTTGATAGACCCACTTGCATTGAACAAGTTTACTTCCCTTAGGAAGTGGGACAAGATCCCAAGTGTGGTTCCTCTCCAAAAAATTGAACTATTCCTAGATGGTAGCATCCCACTTAGGGACACCAAAAGATTCCTAAAAAGTCTATGGATCAAAATATGAAGCAAGGAAGACCTATGGAGCATCTTGAAATTGTGATTTTGTTCTCTTGTGATCTTAATGATCCCCTACTAAATCACCTACTAGCTGCAAAATATATCAAGCCCAAAGAGGCCCTACAACTAGAGAAGGAGGATAATCTAGAGGAGAGTCATCATCCTTTGAAGATGAACTATGTGCATCCTCATAATCACTATCATTATCTGAAGTGGAGGAAGAAGACTCCTCATCATGATCTGAAGTATTATGAACCTCTGAAGAACTATCATCATGATACAATGACTCCAAAGTGATGGTGGTAGGATAATTGTTGAGAGAAGGACTGGAAGAACTCTCCTCAAATTGAACACTCCTCTCAATGAACAACTCATTTTTGGTAGAATGAAGAATCTTGCAGCCTTTGAAATCATCTGTGTAACCAAAAAATATTCAAGGCTTGCTTTGCAGATCCATAGACTTGCATTTTTCTATTGGATGTGGGCCTATGCACTAGATCCAAATACTTGAAAGTGCTTAACTAATGTTTTGACTAGTCCAAGCTTGAAAAGGAGTTACCTCCTTCACATCTTTATAGGGAATGTGGTTCTAGATATAACACACATGGTTAATGGCTTCATCCTAGAAAGATGGTGCCAAAGACTTGGAGTGAATCATACAATTAGATATATCTTTCAAGGAATGATTTTTCCATTCTAAAACTCCATTCTTCTAAGGACTATAAGGGAATGTATGTTGCAAATCAATTCCCTCTAAAGCACAATATTGCACAAACATGTGGTTGACATATTCTCCCCATTATCTGTATGCAAAATTTTGATAGATTTTCTAGTTTATTTCTCTGCAAAATATTATACTCCAAGAATGAATCAAAGACTTCAAACTTCTATTTGAGAAAGTACACAATGGTGTACCTAGAGAAATCGTCAATGAATGTCAAAACATATCGGGCTCTACTGAAAGACGGTTGTGGAAATGGCCCTACCAAATCATTATGTACCAATTGCATAAGATATGAGGCTCTCCAAGCTTTTCCTTTGTCAAACTTCTCTTCAAGATTCTTGCCAAGAATGCAACCATGAAAAACACCTTTAGAAAAGAAAATTGTAGGAAATCCTGTAACCATGTCTTGTTTCCTGAGCTACTACAAATAGTGGTAGTTCAATTGGTCAAACCACTGATGTCATATGTTACATCATTTGAATGAGTGAGTAGAGCAGTTGAAGGAGGATTGGGAACAAAGTGAGAGAAAAAATTAAGTCAAGATTGGTGATCTGCTCTCCCAACTGCTATTGTAGAGTTTTTTGAACACCTGAAATAATGAGATGGGGGTGAATCAATACTCCATTAAACCATTTACATAATATCCATCCAAGTAATAATATAATTTTGATTGTAATAAAAGGTGAAATCATGGAATCAACACAAGATCACAACACACATGAACACAAATATTTTTATGTGGAAAACCCAAAATGGGAAAAACCATGGTGAGGGTTAGCTCATAATATAATATATCCAGATATAGAATATTACAAAGGCTCACTACCAAGACTCACTGTCCTTGAAGGCTCACAACCTAAAGTAAATTAAAAAATAGAGTATGGCTCACTACTAGGGTGAGAACTGAGATAGAATGCACCTTCCTTGTGTTGGAGTTTAGTTCCAATGAAGCACAAAATATAAAAACACTTCTGTATATAGTATAATAAAAAATTCCGCACATTCACACTATACATTCATGATCTCTTATATTCTCACCACTTTATTATTTTTCTCTATGTCACATCTCCTTCATCCATCTTCTTTTACTTTTCAAAAATGTCTTTCATATATATATTGTATACATTTGCATAACACGAATTAGGTCAGCCTAATTAGAGTAGCCCTATTTTCAAATCAAAATTAACTCTGTCGGCTTTATCCTCAAAACATATTCATCTTCACACCCAACACAATTGTGTAATGTATGGTATTAGTTAGCATGGACCTAATATAGATCCCTTTATAATTTTCAACACATATTTAACCTTCTTAACACAAATTCACAATTAGGTCGGCCAAAGTTAGACCTGAAACATCAAGGGCTTTAATCGTATATGTAATTCATCAAACGTGTAACTCCAAAACTTTTTAACACATCAAATTCTCCTTTAGATGACATCAAATAAATTATCCTCAACTCCACAAGGAAAAACAATTATTCATGATAAAATGCAAAATCTCCCACATCAATGTGCTATACAAAAACTTACTATAATCCTCAAAACACTGTTACTCATAAATTCCATGTACATTCATATACCATTATAAAAACTTTGAAGTAAGATGAATCTCATAGTCACGAATCTATGTACAAAATATTGTAGTGATATCTTTCTTTGTGGTATAATCTAGACCAAAGAACCAAAACATCAAACTAGTGTAAAAATAGAACATTGTGTAGCAACTTACTAGTAATTGTATCTTTCCAACCATTTAACCAAGCCAACTAAAATATTGTCAATAGCTGCACATGATTTATACCTTTCTTCTAGCTAAATGCTTGAGTTTTCTTGGAGTGGGCTCTATTTGAGCAATTAATGCATGAACCTCAATAGATTTTCTCTTTTCTCTAGAGGAAGTTATTTATTTACTAGAGATCTCTTCTACTTTTTCATGAATTTCTAGAGCCACTTCTATATAAGTTATGAATCTTGGTCGACTAGGATCTCTAGGGATGTTAATTAACATTTCAATACAACCAACAACATAATCCTTCACAATTTCATAGCCTAGTTTAGGAATCCATATTTTTCTGGGTTCAACCACCTTGATAATATAGTAATTAGTAGATACAAGAAATGTTATGTCATTCTTATATCTTGTTACTAACTCTCTTGGAGTTATTTTCCTTCTATTCAATCTTCTCTAAAATTTTCCAAAGAATGCAGCAAGGGCTTCACCTTGTGCATCCAAATCTCTAATATTTCTCATTATCTCTCAAATTTTATGTGCAATCAGTTTGGTATTTACCTTAAAAACTTCTCCTACAACAAGAACTTCCGTCATAAAGTAGTGTGAACCTCTAAACCTGCAATTGCACAAGAACAACAAAAAAATCAAGTTGCTAGATCAAATGCAAACATTAAAACAAGGATTCCCCATGAAATCCATTTACAAAGATTAAACTGGGAAAATGAAGAACAAAATATGAAAGATAAGTAAAATCCTAATTAATCATGCAAACTCTTGATCCCATGGGGGAATTGGTGCCAATTGATGTGTTGAAATTGGCCCTTTCCCAACTCCTTTGTAAGCTTGATGATTTTATGGAGATTGATCCACTTTGTTGATGAAGAATAAGATGAGTTCTTGAGAAAACCTGCAATAACCTAGCTAAGATCTTGCATTGAGTATGAAGTTGAGTAGAGTAAGTTTACTCAAGTTGTGGATGATAGAATGAGAGGAAGAGTCTCTCATTTATAGATTTCCAAATTGGAAGAATGAAGGATTTGGATGAATGTGGGATAAAAGACCAATCAATGAGAAGAGGCCACTTGTCCACATGTGATTGGAGGAGGAATGAGCACATTTTGGTCAATGTGCATGATAAATGCTATGAGATTCAAATTTGAAATTTGAATGTGACATGTTGGAGAGAGAAAGAAATGGAGTTAATGTCACTTGGCTCAAGGCCAAGGACATGTCCAAGCCCATTTGAATTTGAATTCAAATTTGAGGGAATATTCCCCTTTATTCCATGTTGAGAGAAAATAGGCAATTTAATAAATCAAAGTAATTGATTTATTGTTGAAGTTGCATTCTCTAGAGGATGTGACATGGATTAAGATTAAATTAATCATGGTTTAACTAATTTAATGAAGAATTAGGAGATGTGACAAATTTGACTTGAATTTATGAATTAATTTAAATAAAGAATTGTGAAGAAAGATTTAATTAAATAAATGATTTGATTTATTTAACTAAAGGGGACAATGTTAGATTAAATCAAATAAGGTTTAATTTATTCAATTTAATAAGAGGACTTTAGAGACTTAATTTAAATAAAATGAATAATTTAAATAAACAGAGATATAAGGTTAATTAAATCAAATTGATTAATTTAATCAACAAAGGAGAAAGACTTAATTAAATAAATAATGATTTATCTAATTAAGAGATGAAAAGGTGATGATAGGCTGAGAGTATGATTTAGGAGGAAATGTCATTAGTAATTAGGATCAAGCACGTCAGATTGAATTGTACATTTTCCATGTCTACATTTTGCCCCTCTTTGAAGCAATGTACTTGTTGCATTGATTCAAAGAATAAACTGTTGTGATCAAAGTTCAAAATTTCTCAATTTTATGAATGCCCCATTGTTGCCCCAATGAAAGGATTATGCTGGTATACTGCCCCCTCGAGAGATTGGGTGGAAATGCTAATTTTCCAATCGATATCACGATAAAATAGGAGAGGAGTGGTTCTATTGATCAAAGGAAGAAAGATAATTTTTTGATGTAGACAACTCTGATGATGTATAGACAGTCATCAGCCATGGGTAGCCTTGTGTATATTTTGAGATCTCACATCTACTTTAGATAGAAATGTTAGTAAAGATAGAAGAATAAGAAGAATAAGATGATGAAAGGAGGATCCACAAGCCTAGACTATGATGATGACGATTTTCTTACTAGGAGTCAGGATTTTCAAAGGGCCAATTACTTTATGTTTGATAACACACGTAGGTACAAAGCATCAAGGTATAAAGAACTAGGATGGTGTTGTACCTAGTGTGATGGACTTTGACTTGACAAATAGATAGGAGTATTCCTGTTCACACTTGGCATATGGAAACCTTGCTAGAATAGACCTATCAAAGCAAGTATTAGCCAAGTTATTTTACAAGAACATCCAACAAGCATAGAAGATAAAAAAGATAATGATCATTGCCCCATTCCTTTCTCTCTAAACCTATTTTTTCTTAGGCATCATTGAGAGTCCTTGGAATGGGCGCAAAATAAGATAAGTCAAAAAGACTAGATAAAGTAAACAAACAAGCTAATTTTCTTCATATCGCTAGCAAAGGCTAAACTACTGCGTGGTACCTGATGCTTATGTCCATCATGGGAAGGATACATCCTAGGAAATGTTGTGATCAGGGTTTTGGTGAGACTGATTAGGTGATAAGCTATTTATACTCCGAGTTGATCCACTTTCTTGCTTACTGACTTAGACTTGAAACTCAGACGATTAGGGTGTTCACTTTGGAACCTGCTATACTTTCTTCTGATTGCTTCACCCAAGGATGAAGGAGATGATTGATTTTATTATGAGATGATAATCACGGGTGAAAGCGAGATGAGATGAAAGCACCATTTTGGATTTTTTTAATATTATGAGGCTGTTTTTGGAATTTTTGAAGTGTTTTGCAAATGTTTTTGGTATTTTCGAGATTTATGGTGAAGAGCCTAACTTAAAGACCTATCCTAGGGGTCTCAAGAGATGATCCATAGATTATCCTTGCCTACGTTATACATGCAGAGACCACGCAGTTTGACTGACGACAGACTTGACTCAATGATATGATAGATGGGCAAACAGGTTGCCATTTTATTGCGGTGGACGCCTAAGACCTGACCTAAGATGTCTCGGGGGATGATCAAAGATAAACCTTGCCTATGTTCAAGCTTAGAGATGACATAGTTTGGACAAGGTGAATGACTGATAAGACTCGAAACTTTTTTGAAGATTTTATGAGATTTTGGATGTGTTTTTGGATTTTTTGATGAATTTTTTGAATGTTTTTTATTTTCTGATGTCTTGGGAAGAGCACAAAAATATACACAAATCCGATCCAGTGCCAGTTTCAAGGACATGCCCCCAACATTAAGCGATAGACTACTTTAATAAAGGTAGGACAAACTGACCTTAGGAATATGCCAAGTAGTACTATGGTGGAATATGATATGGGTATCAGCTCAAGCTATTGTATGGATAAATGGAATGTGATGGAATGAATGAGTGAGTCATGTAGATCCTAGTAGATGGGGAGTGCTTTATTTATGCTTGGGGCTTGTTTGCCAGGTTTTCACCAAGGTACTTGTCCAGAGTGCCATCAAAGTGGTTTTCACTAGAGGACAATTTTTTTCTTTACTGTTTTCAATCCTTTTTCTGATTTTTTAGGATTTTTGTATTTTTTTGATTTTTTTGTTGTCACCAAGATGCCTCTTTTCCATGTTTTCATCAAGGTTTCCATTTTTTCAAGACTTTTTCTAATTGTTTTTTGTATTTTTGGTTTTATACCTTGCAAGTTCTTAGGCATAAAACTTTTTGAGATGGGAGTTGTTCAGAGGTTCCTGCAAAGGCTCGCCTTCTGGTGTTGCTAATTGATATGCTCCTGATTTAAAGTTGGATATGATGACGAAAGGTCCCAACCAGTTGGGATCAAATTTTCCTTTGCTCTCTAGATTCAACACATTATTTTGGTTCTCTTTCATCACAAGTTCACTGACTTGGAAGGTGTGTTGCCTGATCTTCTTGTTGTAGCTTCATTTCAGGCGATTCTGATAGACCTATAGATGGTTAAGGGCATCCATGCATCGTTCATGTAGTAACTCCAGCTCATTCAGTCTTGTGGCCCTGTATTCCTCATCTGTGATGAGGTTTTGCAATGATATTCTTAGTGATGAGAGCTCGATCTCAATTGGGAGGATGGCTTCTAATCCGTAGACCAGGGAAAATGGGGTGGCACTTGTTGGTGTGTGGATGCTGGTGCGGTAGGCCCATAAGGCAAGATTTAGCTGTAGATTCCAGTCATAACCAAAGTCATTGACTATTTTCTTATGGGTTTTTAGAATGGTTTTGTTGGTAGCTTCTGCTTGACCATCACCTTGTGGGTAATATGGGGTGGAAAAGCGATGTTGGATTTTGAATTTTTTGCACAAGTCACGAACATCCTGATTCTTGAAAGGTGGCCCGTTATTAGAGATAATGGATTGGGGGAAACCATATCAATAAATGAGATAGTTCAGGATGGACTTGGATATCTTCTTTCCAGTGATGTAGGTCATGGGAATTGCTTCAACCCACTTTGTGAAATATCATGTGGCAGTGATAATGAACTTGTGGCCATTGGATGAGGTGGGTGAGATTTTACCTATGAGATCAAGCCCCCATTGTGAAAAGGGCAACGGTGTAACAATAGGATGCAATTCTTGAGCTAGTGCATGAATAAGGTCTACATGCTGCTTGCACTATAAGCACTTTCTGACAAAGTCATGTGCCTCTCTTTCCATTGTCGGCTAGTAGTACTCAGTTCTCAGCTAATTCTTAGCCAAGGTCATACCACTCAAGTGTGAACCACAAGTTCCATTGTGTACCTCAGTCAATGCAATTAGGGCTTCCTCAGGTTTTAAGCAACGTAATAGGGTTCCGTCAATGCTCCTATGAAAGAGGGTTTCTCCTAGGATGACAAATCATAAGGAACTTTTGACAAAGGTTTGCTTGAGGTTCAGGGTAATGTCAGCCAGGAGAACTCCTAATCTCAGGTAGGTATAGATGTCATGGTACCAAAGATCACTGAGACCAATGAGTTCACATGCATATTCTGGCTCTGGTACCTCGAAAGTGGGTATGAGAAGCTGCTCTACCAGGAATTTGTGTTTCAATACATTGTGAGGGATATCTAGCAAGGATCCAATTGTTGCCATGGCATCAGTTGCTCTTTTGTTAGCCTTTGGTATCTTCTCAAAGGTGATATCAATAAATGATTCCTTGAGGCTTTCTACCACCTTCTTGTATGGTGTGAGCTTATCATCCTTAGTTTGGTATTCACTATTGACTTGGTTGATGATAAGCTATGAATCTCCATAGACCTTTAATGCCATGATTCACCACTATGATGCAATCTTTAGACCTATGGTTAAAGCCTCGTACTCTGCAATGTTGTTGGTACAGGGGAATGCCAACTTGTAAGATCTTGGTATACAATCCCCCTAGGGGGTGATGAATAACACACAGGATCCTGATCCATGTTGTGTGTGTGAACTATCAAAGTATAGTTTCCAATGATCGGTTGTACTAAGGTTAAAGATGGACTCATCTGGAAACTCTGATATGAGTGGATTGTCTGCGTAGATGGGAGCTTTTGCTTGTTGGTCTACGATGACTTGTCCTTTTATTGCATTTTGCTCCACATATTTGATGTCATACTCTAACAATATCATTACCCACCTAGCCATCCTTCCTGTGAGCATAGCTTTTGATCATAGATATTTTAAGGGATCTATCTTGGCGATGAGCTTGATTTTATGTGCTAGCATGTAGTGTCAGAATTTTTGTGAAGCGAACACTACTACTAGGCAAGATTTCTCAATGAATGTGTAATTTAACTCATGCCCAACCATCATTTTGCTAATGTAATAGATAGCCCTTTCTTTTCCATTCTCGTCGTGTTGAGCCAAAAGAGTACCCAAGGCTACTACTGTTGCTGAGATATAGAGGATCAATGGTTTCCTTGTAATGGGTGGCATTAACATAGGTGGTGTAAGTAGATATTCTTTGATTTTGTTGAATGCCTATTCGCCCTTGTCATCCCACTTGAATGCTACTCCCTTGTGGAGTAGATGTGAATACACAATATGTTTGTCTACCAATTGCGCTATGAACCTTCGGATGGGCTGGAGTCTACCTTGTAATCCTCTGAGTTGTTTCAATGTTCTTGGCACCTCCATATCAAGGATTGGTTTTACCTTGGCAGGATCCACCTCTATTCCCCTCATTGATACTATGTATCCCAATAGTTTTCCTGATTGTACCCCAAAGACATATTTCTTTGGGTTGAGCCCAACCTTGTACTTTTCTAATTTGTCAAAGATGTCGCTTAGGGTTGCTATGTGATTTTTCCTCTTCTTTGATTTAGCCAATATTTCATCCACGTAATCTTTGACAATTTTGTGTATCATGTCATGGAAGATTAGTGTCATGGCTCTCTGATATGTAGCCCCTACATTCTTTAGCCCAAATGGCATCGTATTCTAGTAGTAGGTGCCCCAAGGACATGTAAATGTTGTTTTATGTTGGTCTTATTTTTCAATCATTATCTAGTTGTACCCTGAGAATCCATCCATCAGGGATAGCATCTCATGTCCAGCTGTCATGTCCACTATCATATCAATGTTGGGTAGTGGAAAATCATCCTTTTCCTTTGTCAGGTTTTCATATAGGAGTAGGTCCAGAGGAGTATACACTAGTAACATCTCTAATTGCTTCTTTGGATATCATATTAGAATCATCAAGCCACACAAACTGATCATGAAACCTGCTCAGTGCCAATCTAATGCACCTCTCTTCATTGCTAAAGTTGGGAAACTCATGCCACACATTTAAGTTCATTTTTGTTAGTACATTGTGTTCTAATTTCATGGTATAATATTCTCCAATTAACTCTTCAAGCCATAATATGTGTGCTTTTGTATAATTAGGATCTTCCAGCTTCCTATGAATGTACATTCTAATGTCTTCAATCAAAATGACACCAAGGGAAACTTCTGAAAGTTCTAGGCTTTTACCATGATACCCCCTAAGCTTTGGTTATGATCTTTATGAATTATCCATGACTTGAGGTGTATCCATCATAATTAAATGAATAATTCATAGAGTGTAATGTATGACACCAGTCACTTACCTTTTATCTACACAGCAATGCCAAACTCTAAAATTCTGCAATATGGAAATGCTTTGGACTCTTCAAGCTTGCTCCACACACTACTTCTCTTCCATATTTTCCTTTCATCAAAATAATTTTCTTTGACACACTTAAGTTTATTTCTTTGATCCCATTTTTTCCAGCAATAAATGCTTCATATCACACGTATAAGTCCTCAAAATTTGTGTGTATTTCCATCTTTTAAGTTATGCAATATTCATTCTTCGCACATGTTCGCCTGACATTTCTTTTTCATGAGATCGTAAATTATTCATCTCCAATAAATGCATTATTGTCATGTCATGACACCATGTATGGATAGGGGGATATTAAATTTTCTAATATTGCTCCCCTTAAGCCACTATCTAGGTTTAATTTTGGATAGGATTATCTACACCAAGGAGATAATAGATGAAATTGAAACTTCTAATCCTTCTCACTTCTCAAATTCTCCTTCCTTTCTCCATATCTTTTCTATTTCCTTCTTAACTTCTACTGGATCAAACTTAGTGATTGGTTCATATCTCTTTACTAGATAGTTATTTTTCACATTTCTATTTTTAGACTTTGGAAAAGTGTTCAGGTTTACATTGCAAATATGAAAAACAACATTCTTCCATCCAAATTATCTTTTATTCATCATATATATGTGTTGGTCAGCCTTGTGTCCAAATGAATTGTAGTGATAATAGTAGCCATTGAAGGGATAGTTCATATTGTTCAACATATGACCTCTATATTCTATAGCTTTATATCCAATTCTTTTTCACTTAATTTTTTTTCCAAAGAATGGTAAAGCATTTTGATTTATTCTATCATTATTTTTTATTCTATTTCTACAATCTTTTTCCCTATGTCCAAATCTATTGCAAGAATAGTAGATACCATTAAAAGATGAATACCTTTCAACATTTGGTTGTTTGATAGGAGTTCTTCTGGTATTTCTTCTTTGATTCTTTATCTGTCTACCATCTCCTTGAGTCTTCCTTTGATTTTAAACCTTGTTAGATGATTGATTTGCTGTTAAACTTTGTCCTTCTTCAACTCCCAAACTACTTTTGTCCTTAGAGGATTTCTTTGCTTAAATCAGTTCATCTAGCATTATAGAACTTGTTTTAAATTTTTCCTCATGAGATTTTGCTTTCTCCAGATCTGATCTTAGAATTAACACTTCTTGTTCAAACTTTACACATTCATCCATCTTTATCCAAATTTCAGCTTTCTAACAATCCTCAATTCTCCTTTTTTCTTCTCCTTGCTCTTTCAATCAGGTGATGTCCTCGTTTGCATTCTTCAATTGATCACCAACTTATTTATGTCTTTCTTTGAACTTATTGATTTGTTCTCTTAGTTTCTTGATGCACTCATTCGCTTCCTTGAGACTTTCCTTCAAATATTTTTTTTCTTCTTCATCTCTGTCAAGTTCTTCAAGAGAAATTTCAAGCTCACCATTATAATCCATAATACAATATTCTTCAATATGTTTAATATGAATCTCTTTTGGAGGAATAGGGAATCCTTTATCTGTAATATGTTCAAGTTCCAAGATCTTCCTCAAAATGTTAGACTTCTTAAGAGGAACCAAGCTCTGATACCAATTTTTGAACACCTAGAATACTAAGAGGGGGGGTGAATTAGTATTCCACTAACCCATTTACATAATATCCATCCAAGTAATAAAATAATTCTAATTATAATAACAAGTGAAAGAATGAAATCAACATAAGATCACAACACACATGAACACTAGGATTTTTACATGGAAAACCCAAAATGGGAAAAACCACGGTGAGGGTTAGCTCAAGATATAATATATCTAGATATAGAATATTACAAAGGATCACTACTAGGAATTATTGTCCTTGAAGGCTCAAAACTTAAATTAAATTAAAAAATAGAATATGGCTCACTGTCAAGGTGAGAATTGAGATAGTATACACCTTCTTTGTGCTGGAGTTTAGTTCCAATGAAGCACATAATACAAAAAAACTTCTATGTAGAGTATAATAAATAAATTCTCATATTCACATTATACATTCATGATCTCTTGGATTTTCACCACTTCATTATTTATCTCTATGTCACATATCCTTTATCCATATTCTTTTACTTCTCAAAAATGTCTTCCATATATATACCATATTCATTTGCATAACAATAATTAGGGAAACCTAATTAGAGTAGCCCTATTTCAAATCAAAACTAACTCTATCAGCTTTATCCTTGAAACATATTCATCTTCACACCCAACAGAGTCATGTAATATATGGTAATAGTCGCAACATACCTAAGATAGATCCCTTTAGCATTCACAACACATATTTAATCTTCTTAACATAAATTCATAATTAGGTCAGCTAGAGTTAGACCTAAAACATCAAGGAATTCAATCGTATATGAAATCCATCAAACGTGTAACTCCAAAATTTTTTAACACATCAAGTTCTCCTTTAAAAATTACAGAAAATAACTTATCTTCAACTCCATAAGGCAAAACAATTAGTCATGAGAAATGTGGAATCTCCCACATCAATGAGTTATATAGAAACTTACTGTAATCCTAAGAACACTATTACTCATATATTTTGTGTGCATTCATATACATTATAAAAGTTACAAAGTAATATGAATCTCACAATCATAAACCTATGTACAAAATCCTGTAGTGATATCTTTCTTTGTGGTAGAATCTAGTTAAAAGAACCAACACATCGAACTAGAGTAAAAATAGAACACTGTGTAGCAACTTACTGGTAACTATATCTTTCCAACCATACAACAAAGCCAACCGAAATCTTGTTAGTAGATACACATGATGTCAAGATAGAACATATTATCATTTTCTAAATGAATCTTACAAGACGAGATAATCCGGACCAAAATATTGGATCAAAAAACTTTCAATACTAGATAAGTATAGCTAGAACCTTTATTATTGGATCAACTATTGATCTATACAAGTGATGTGAGTAAGGTATGTTGATGCTAATAGTGACATCAATAACAATATTCCAATTTCCAACACTAATGTTAATGTTGACATCAATGACAATCTTCCAATTTCCAACAGAGTCATTCTTCATCTCTCAAATCACCATTGATTTAGGAGTAAACTCAACTCACTTGCTTGTACCTATGTGAGTGGTTTGATAGATCAATAGGAGATTAGTTGATAGTGAGGGAGCACAAAGAACATCCTAAAATGTGTTAGCCCTCACATCAACAAACCCTCTCCCACACATGTCAAGTGGAGTCTCATCACCCATAAAAATGGAATGTATAGTACATGGCTCCATAGTTTCAAGTTCATTTTCAGCTGAAGCCATGTGGTGTGAAGCACCTAAATTAAGAACCCATGTGGATGATGGAGAAGCAACTACTCCAAGGGTCTTGCCCTTTCCTTTCCCCTTGCTATTTTATTTTTCCTTTTGATAACCATCTTCTGCACTTTGTTTGATATAATCAAGAACACTAAGATTATTCTTCTCAAGAATGTGTGTCAAGTGATCAACTTGTTTCTTCAAACACTTGTGCTCATCATGACCGAATTACTTACAATAGGAATATTTGACCCTTCCTTTCTTAGGCTTTTCATCCTAAACATTCACAAAATAGAAAAACCCACGAAACTGGTAATCGGATCAAACAGATCCTGAAGTCGTCTCTCCCTCGGCTATAGTGGTTTGAGGAAGATGAGGTATCATTACTTGCTTTTGGAGTATTTTATTTTTTATTCTAATTCTATTTTCCATTCTTTTGTTTCTTATCCTTATTACTACTTTGTCTTCTTTGTTCATTAGTTCCAAGATTGAAAACCAAGGCATGTGACTTAGAAGACTTAAGAGTTCTTATCTAAATTAGCTTATCCCAATCTCATGTGAGAGAAGTAGAAAAATCATCCAAAGATGGCATCTTGAATTAAGACCCAAGTACATCCTTAGTAGCATAGAAGGTAGAAACAAATATTGAATATTCATAACTTAGCTTTTAGAGAATACCTAGAATCAGTTGTTCATATTTCTTATCAATTCCACATTGTTGTAGCTATAGCCTCAATGATTTCATTTCGGTAAATAAATTCTGAATTATATTAAATTTGTTTGGATTTAAACTAATTAGTTCATTCTCCAACATATGACCCCTCATAGAATCTTGTGCACCAAAAAGAGATTCTAGCTTTTTCCATATTTCATTTGGAGTATTTAAGGATTCAATATGAAAGAGTAATTCAAGAGATACAAACACACACAATTCTCCATAGGCTTTATCACATTTTTTAGAAAACTTTGACTTTTCTTCATCTTTAGTTGGTTTAGTTTCTAGTCCCATTACAACTCTATACAAACCAAGTCTTCTTAAGTGAATATCTATTTTTGATTTCCAATCAAAAGAGTTGTATGTAGTTAGAGTAGGAACTATTGTTGTTGCCATGATGAATAAATGCAAAAGAGAATGTGAAAAGAAAGTGATCACAAGAATGCCAAAAACACCCCCACCCTTTTCACTAATATCAAAGATCACCCCCCAAATATTATAAGGTTTTCACTTTATATTTTAGTGTCATTACAAAGCCTTTTCAAAGATACAATGCTCAATAGGCTCAAAATAGCCAAAATTACAAATTCTAATACAAATTTAACCTGAGACTAAATCAAGAAAAATTAGCCTTATGGCTATGTAATTCTCTCCAATACCTTTCCAATGCCTATTTGTTTCCAAAAAATAGAGCATCGAAGTGAAATTTATGCTCTATTGAAGAAATTAGAAACAAACAACTTCAACCTGAAATATCTGGTACAAAATGGCAAAAATTATTCTCAATACCTCTATGGATGGAAAGTGTTTATCTCCAAATTTTTGACGATATCTTAGTTGCTAAAATCTAACACCTGAAGAAAAAGTTATGAATTTTTGAAGAACAGGTTGAATTTAGCCTACAGGAAATAGGTTTTCTAACAAATAAAATGTTTACTTCTGATTTGATTTCTAAAAAATCTATTGACTGTGAGTAGACAAAAATAGAAACCCAGAAATATTTTGATGCGAAGAACAAAACCCAGAAATGGTTTTTTGATCCAGCAATAAGAAGATGAGAAAATGAATTTTAATTAACCTTGAGTCTGAAGAAAAAATGACGTGTGGTACTTTTTGGACAACAATCTTCTTTAGATCTGCTCAAGATATGCAAAAACTAAAAGATCTTGGATGAAAATTTGACCCTGGCTACAAAACCCAAATCGTTTTTCCTACAAATGAGTAGAAGTTGGAATTCTTAAGCAAAAATGAAAACAACTCCAGTGAAAAATGGTTTTCTTCAAACCCCCGTTTGCAACTTTGTTAAATGATCTCTAATTTGGATGAAACAAAAGATAAATCTGACTTTCTCAAGCCTTCTAGATGCGTAGGAACAATAAAAAAGATTGTGAGTATAACCAGAAATGTTGCAATCTCCTGGATCTCACAAAACACATATGCAATATAAAGAGGTTATTAGATCTTTGCAAATTCTTTCTAATTCTCCAGATCGTTTAAAATGCAAGAGAAGAGCATACGAGAATTTACAAGATCTTTACAAGATAACTCAATCTCTCAATCAGGAATCTATGAACTTTGATTTCTCAAAACAAAAGATCTTATACCATGTTAGAAATCTGAAATAGATTGAATAACCCTAAGAACTTTTTAAGAGAAAATCAAAGCTACATAAACTGGAAAAGCAAGAAGAATACAAATCAAAACTCTGAGAGAGCATGCAATGTCAATATGACAAAATGCATTAAGAGCTTCCAAGATTGATAATTGGAAAGAATGGTATATGATTACAAAGGGAACCCCTTGGTTATATAGGCCAAGGTGAGGGATAAGATATCATAAGATTATGACAAGTGTCAATCTTATGATATGAGACATAAAGTGGATAAGTACCATAAGATTGTGACAAGTGTCTTAATCTTATTATATGAGACACAAAGTGATAAATATCTCATGTGGACCCTAACTAAACTTAATTAATAAGTTGTGAAAATAACCTAAGTGAATAACTAACTAGGAAATGAACAAGTTAGACAAAGTACCCCTTTCATACTCACAAATTTGACTCTATGAACACAGTCACAAAGAATCCTACAAGGTACATTCAGAAGAATCATTTTGAAGATCAAAAAATAGAAGATAAGAACAATAGGGTTTAAACTCATAGAAGAATTGAGAAAGAAAATGAACATGTACATTGCTTTATTATCAAAATTTGAACCAAGTTCTTATGTGGAGGAAAGAAAATAGAAAGGCCGATTGGATGCTATGGAGGAAGAATTGAATCAAATTAAGAAAAAAGAAACTTGGGAATTAGTTATGAGGCCCAAAGAAAAAAATGTCATTGGTACAAAATAGATCTTTATAAATAAGTTGAATGAAGATGGAAAAGTTATCCAAAATAAGGCCAAAATTGTATGTAAAGGATATTCTCAAGTTGAAGGAATTGATTTTAAAGATATATTTTCTCTAATAGAAAGGTTGGAAGCAATTAGAAGTTACTGACTTTATCAACATTCAAGAATTTCAAATTATATTAGATGGATGTGATGTCTACATTTCTGAACAGATAGTTAGAAGTGTAGCACTGTAAATTATCACCCTTGATAATTTGACACTAGGTTTTTCTCCCCTAGATTATTGAGCCTAATTGGGTCGCTAATTTTCTAAGTTATGCATTCTATATCCCATTTGTACTACTTTCTAAGAAATTGCAAGCACTAAACAAATGCATCCAACTATTATTTTAACCTTGACACTTAATGTCATAGAGAATAGGGCCAAGACCCATTCGCTCTAGGGAAAATGGTTCCCCCTATTTTGTCGAGGACCAATTTTTGATATGTCGAAGTGAACATATTAAAATTAAAAATTTAAATTGCAAATGTTGGCTATCAAGATTTAATTATTGAGAAATTAGATAAATGCCTATAAATACCTAGTTATTGCATCATTTGAGATTTAACAAGGAAAATATTAAAGACATGATATTTCCACAATCCATCTAAATCTGATTATGCCACTTCTGAATTTTATTGTGTGCAAGTTTTTTCATCATTAAAATAATTTGGATCACACTCTTTGATCCATCATTAGGATAGAGAGTTGAAGGAGATGTAAAATGATGAGTTATAGACCAAGAATAGCTTAAAAAGAGAGGGAGATATAGGTATGGGGAGAGGTAGCATAATCACAAGAAAAATATTGGTAAAATTATAATCAAGAGCACTATCAAGCAAGCCAAGAGTAGAATTTAAGAGATTTATTGAAACAATTCAAGATCCTAACATCATGTCAAATTCTATGTGAGTTTATGAGTGTTCATGTTATCATTGTTTTGTAAGGATAACACTTTGTTAGGTCCCCAAAGCATTCAATACAATCAAGAAAGAAAGATCCAATCCCTTGAGGTGATGTGCATGACTTCAATCCTTCAAGGAAGCTATTGAAGGGTGGTGAGCTGCACCACTTTGTGATTTCATCATTCCTTTCCCATCCATTATCATTTTATCATTTAAATTCCCATTGTGGAAGTGGAAACACTTACATAGGGTTTGAATGAGGCAAGCTCCTAAATGGCACAACATCTCTTCTCTTTGTGAATGTGTAGATATTAGGTTTGAAGAGGATTGAAGAAATATTGAAGAAAAATTGTTCATTGTTGCATTTGAAGCACTACATCTTGTCAACTCACAAAAACTCACCTACATAATTATCTGATAGTGTTTCAAAAGCTCTACAACTGGAAATAAAAAGCTTAGATTTGTCATCAGAGGACCTCAAAAATAGAGCAAGACACCCCTACAAGGAACCATACACCCTTGGGTGAATCAGTCCTATTGTGCACATTGAAACCAATATTTTTGGATAGTACACATTATTCTGCCCTTCCTAAATATTCCTACAAGTTACTATTTTAGTCTATACATTTTTGGGATCTTTCATTTTTCATATTAGGTCATATAGCTTAATTAGGTTAATCATTGCAAATTAACTCCAAATCATTCTAATCCTTAACAGGATGGATATTCAGGTATGATTGGCTCACCTTTATGGTTGAAAGTCAATCTACTCACCTTGTTAATCTCCATCTTAATGAAACAATAGAAAATATACATTCCCACCTAAAAAAAACCATTTGAATCCTACGTTTATACATTAGACCTAGGGTTCCTTATTTTATTTGTTTCATTTTGGTGAGCCTAACTTATTAACATTAGATACCTTCTGAAAATTCATCCTAGATCTAAGTTTTGAATTATTTTGCATCTTTCATTTAGAGTTTCACTTTTGCATCATAAAAGACAATTTTTTTCGAAATATCACATACCATTTTGCATCATAAGTTACATTAGGATTCATTTCAGTCATTTAGATTAGATCTACATTGAAACTTGCATTCATAATTTCCATTTACATTTGCATCATACTTTGGCATTCATCTAGGCATCTTTCATTTAGCTCAAAAAGTGAAAAAAATTCCATCATTTAATTTCAAAATAGCATCAAAATCATCATTTTCAGATTTAGTCATCTAAAAATTAGTGAATTTGTGCATTTTAGATTATAAATTTGCATTCAAAATTGTTATTTATTCATATATAGTCACACACTTACATTGGCATAAATTAGGAAAATTCTAGAAAAATATTCACTGTTCAAATTATTTGAAACCAAACCTAGAATCCTTAAGCAAATTCACACACAATTAACTTTTGAATTTCTGAAAAAATAGCCTAGGGAATAGATGCCCTTGGGCACCTCTATCCACCTATTATTGACTAAAACAATTTTTTCAAAAACTTGTACTGTGATATCTTATGTCTATTTTTGTTGTCTGATTCTTGTTTCTAGCTATTTTTCTATGTTTGTTTGTTAGTTTAGTGTTCATCTTGGGTACACTTACTATTTTAAAACTTGCATGAACTTCACAACCTAGTTTCCTATTGCTAATACTTTTGTGAGATTTAGTTATAGACTTATGACATCCCATATTTTGTTACGTCTATTGTGGATCCCAAGTCTTCCAACTCTTTCATGCATAGTGTTGTCAATACTCAAGCCATCTTGGACTCTATCCTTGATGCTAGCATACCAATGACAACCTTACAATCACCCAATTTTACAAATTTTGAAATTGTGGTTGCCTATGTTCCTAAAGACAAATTAAAAAAAAAACAAATAACATGAGGAAACTAATTAATGATGATCAAGGATTAGAGGTTTTGTGTAGCCTAGCCCATATAGTTGATGCTAATGTACCTACAATGGCTAGTTGCACTCAAGCTTTTGGATGCACTTAAATTCAAGGAGGAAGTCAAGTCTCCCTCCCTACAACTATAGCCTCTATCCCTATATACACAATTCCAAGTGTTGCTTCAATGATAAAATAAAACATTGGTATAACTCCAACATTAGGCCTTTCCTCTAGAAATCCTTATGGTTTTGGGTCTTCACATGTCACACCTCAAGTTTCATCCCCTCTCATAAATTTTTAACATAGTATTCCATGAAGCACATACACACTTCTACCACATTCTCAAAACATGTCAACCAATTATTATATCATTAACTAACTTTTTCAAAATTTAACCTCACTCCAACAACAAATATCAACCTTAAACCAAAACCAAAATGGACAACCATCAAAATATGTCAAAAGGAGCCCATTCCCACTTGAAATAGAAAACACTAATGCACAAAACATAGAGATACCCCAATTTGACAAGTATAATGGTAAAGGAGACCCCAAAAATTATATATCGATGTATGTGAACTTGTGTAGTGACCTCATTTTTGAGGATACACTTTTGGCTAAACTCTTCCCTAGGTCATTGAAAGGCATGGCTTTAGAATGTTTTTGTTCATTGTCAAATAACTTGATCCACTCATTTAATGAAATTTTTGATGCATTCCTCCATCATTTACAAGTAAAAATTGGTCCTAATACTACCTTAACTTATTTAATGTGATGAAAACAAAAGAAAAATGAAAAGGTAATGGATTTCATAGTTCATTATCAATTGCTTTATTCACAAATCAATCTTACTCTTCCTAATATGGATGTCCAAAGAGTCTTCATTGAAAACCTGCAACCTGACATAAGGGTTTAAATCTTGTTGATGAAATATCCATCCTTTATAAACTTTTGTACAACTCTTTGTGATTATCAAAATTTAGTTAGTTATTATGAGGATATATCTTCATGGACTCCTACTGATAAATCCAAATCTATGCCTCAAAACAACTATCAACCATTTAAGAAGAAAAATAAAAATTTATCGTTACATACACCTCAAACAACCAACCACATTGAACCTCAAGTTTCTACCATAATTTCAACCTATATTAAATTAGAATGAAAGATATAGAATTTACCCAATTACGTGACATCCTCTATTTGATCATGTTACAACTTTTGAATAAGAAATTTATCTGATTGCCTTCCATTAAACTTGTGAGCATGACTAAACCTCTACCAAAAAGTTACAATTCAAATACCCTTTGTCAATATCATCACACAAGTGGACATGATACAAAACATTTCATGTGCGTTAAAGACCTCGTCAATTCTAATCACATCTAGTTGGGAGGTTCTAATGATCAAGGGAATAATTTTTCTACCCTACCTAGCCAAAACTTGAGTTTTTCTACCAATCCAATGCCAAACCATTAATCCAACTTTGTGGGAGCTTTTGATGTTAAGAATGATGAGATGAATATTTATAAGACTGATGATATGAGTGATGATACGAATGATGATGAAAATGATGATGACAATGAGAATGAATTAGATAGCATTATTTCTTTAATAGATGTTCAAACTTGTAAGGGCTAGACCATTTTGTTACCCAAAATTGCTTTCACCCATAGTGACACACCTAAACATGCACCCAATGGTCCTCTCTATATCACCGGATGTATTAATGACAAACTTGTACAAGGAATACTCATTGATCTTGTGTGTGTAGAGAATGTGATCACTAAGGAGTTCTTGTTTGTGCATGAATTTTAACAAGATTCTTATAGAAAATTGAAAGCATGGTTGAAAACTCATGATGGTTTTGCTTGCCCTACAATAGGTTCTATCACTCTTCATCTTAAAGTTGGATTGAAGAAAATAGATGTATCATTCTCTATCATCCTAACATTGGAACAATTCCATGTGAAGCCAAGCTACCCATGGATATGGTCCATGACTATCATCCTATTGGATATTTACAAGTGCATAAAGTTCCCATTTGAAAATGAGATATTTATAGTTCATCACAATGGATTTAATCATTTGTCCTCCTGTGGAAACTTTTCATTAGATTTATTTTAGCCTCAACCTATGGAACCTATTGAACCTCATGAGGACTTCTCTTTCCAATCATACCAAAATTTTAATACAAAGCGCATAACAAAGTATTCTCTTGCCAATATGCCTAAAAATGATAAAACCATCGTTTTTCCTCCTCCTCTACTAGTTATGGATGAACCCTTGCCTGAATAAAAGAATCTTCATAGTAATCAAGGTAAATGTGTCACAATTCCTCCACCCATCTCCTATAAAATACCAAGAGCCAATCAAATTATTTCTTGTGTGCCTCCAAAGATAAAACAAGTATATATACCTAGAGAGATAGTGGTTTCCCAACCCTTAGTGATTCATTCAGTTCCTTCCTTAAGGGAAGAAAAGGTACCAATGGTTGAGAAAATTGCTCCTACCTCGTCAAAAATTAAAAATCATGCAAGAAGAAACCAAAATGCTAAAGATCATAGGCATAGACATCGTATTATTGCTCGGCAATTGGAAGAAAAGAATAAAACATTGTATGATAATCCAACACCTATGGAAACAACTGGAGAAGAATTACAACCTACACCAAAAAAATACATGGAACCAAAACAAGAATTGAAACAAGAACATACAACATACATTTTCATAAAACCTCCCATTGTTATGAATTTGGATGATGAAGATAAAATTGCTGAAATTAACAAGTCCATATTGATATTAACGTGCTATTTTCAAAGAAATTGAATTAAGATGGGGGAAATCGCGATTATCCTTCTAATGAGAGTGGCCTACCACATGCTTAACCTAGATATTCTCCTAGTATGGAACTTGGTATAGTCCCTTTATCTAGTTATCTACCTTCCCTATATGATGAGAAAGATTGGGATGAAGATGGTCTGATTTAGGTTAGCTTGCATGTGTGGTACTCCTTTATATTTGTTTTATGTGCTCTTTGTGTTTTCCTACATGCGATGTGATCTCCCATGTTGTGCTTCTTGGAGTGTCTTTGTGTTTGTGAGTTTTATTTGTATGGCCCTTGTTTCTCTGTTGGTGCAAGGATACAAAGGAAATGGAACTATCATGATCTTCTAGTTGTATCTTCATTCTTCTATATGTTGTAAACTTTGTCTTTTATCTTTTAGCTTTTGTTTTCCTTTTGGGAATTATGCAAGGCATTGAGACATTTAGGTCTCTTCCATGCTGGCCAAAAAATTCATTTATCTTCTCTCTTTATGTATCATTACTCCATTGTTTTTTTTGTTCCATGATTATTTGGGGAATGATGTCAATTCCAAGCTCTATTATATCACTATAATAAAATTTATATTGACTCTGAATCATTGGATCACTTATGTGTTTATATTTTATGTTGTTTGTTGAATTAAATTTGGGGGAAACCCCTCCTTATCATGATGTATCTTCATTTTGAAACATATCATTGGTATAGGTATTTTCAAATAAGCTCTTTTTCTCCTTGCATGAAATTTATCATTTTATACTTTAAAGTAATTTCTCACAACATGGTGTTTCACAATTTCTTTAAAATGGGAGCATACATTGGTATTTTTGCTTCACTTTGGTCACATGTATTGAACTTAGTGCTATGTTGGCATATAATTTTGATCATTTTGTAGCACCTTATCAGAGTTATCAAGGAGTATAACTCTTGGTATGGTTGTCATGGGTACACACCTAGTGAAAAGTGGTCCTCACTAGACCTAGTGTGTTTCCGATTTTTCTACCTTGTCTTGGGGGCTCACCTAGTGAATATCATACTTCAATAGCCTGTGTGCCTTCTTGTTTATGATTAACCTAAAAAATATCAGACTTTTCTATTATGTGATTCATGAACTTATTTTGTGTGGATCCTAGCATAACAAGACTTTCTAGTCCATACCCTCCCTTTGCATTTCATGTTGACATTGTAAGTTTGTGTATGTTATCTTGTTGCATATCATATGTGTTATTTCCTTTCTGATTTATTTTTTTTCCATGCCATATTGGATCTTGGGGGCTTGTGCACTCCCCCTAGATCCTTAGTCATCCTATCTCTTCAAATTTTGGACAATCAAACCCCTCTTGACATAGATTTTCTAGTCTAGTGTGAGCCTAAACATAAGTTAATAGTCTCACTAAATTGGAGGCTAAATGTACCATCCTAAATTGTCACCCTTGACAAATTCACACTAGTTTTTTCTTCCCCTAAATTATTGAGCCTAATTGGGTCACTAATTTCCTAAATTATGCATTATATAGTCCATTTATACCACTTTTTGAGAAATTGCAAGCATTGAAAAAATGTATCCAACTATTATTTTTCCCCTAACACTTAAAATCCCAAAGAATAGGGCTAGGACCCATTTTCCCCAGGGCGAATGGGTCCCCCTATTTTGCCAAGGACCAATTTTTGATATGTCAGAGTGGGCATCTTAACATTCAAAATTAAAATTTCAAATGTCAACTATTAGGATTTAATTCTTGAGAAATTAGAGAAATACTTATAAATACCTAGTTATTGCATAATTTGAAATCTAACAAGAAAACTATTGGTGAACTTATGATCAAGATCACTATCAAGCAAGCCAAGAGAATCATTTTAGAGCTTTATTGTAGAGATTCAAGATGCTAACATCATGTTAAATTCTATGTGAGTTTATGAGTGTTCATGTTATCATTGTTTTTTGAAGGCTAACACTTTTGTAGGTATCCAAAGAATTCAAAAAATTAAGAAAGAAAGATCCAAGACCTTGAGGTCATGTGCATGAATTCAATCCTTCAAGGAAGGAATTGATGGGTTGTGAGTTGCAACACTTTGTGATTTCATCATTCCTTTCCTATCCATTATCATTTTATCATTGAATTTTCCATTATGGAAGTGGAAACACTTGCATGGGATTTGATTGAGGAAAGCCCCTAAATGGAAAAAAAACTCTTCTCCTTATGAATGTACAGATCTTAGGTTTGATGAGGATTGAAGAAAGATTGAAGAAAAAAAATTCATTATTGAACTTGAAGCCCTACATATTATCAACCCATGAAAATTTTCCTATAGAATTATCTAACAATGTTTTGACAATTTTGTAACTGGAAATCATAAGCTCAAATCTATCATCAAAGGACCTCCAAAATAGAGAAGGAAACTCCTACAAGGACTCATACACCCTTGTAAAAATCAGTCCTCATATTCACATTGAAACTAATCTTTCTATAAAGGTACACATCACTCTACCCCTCCCAGATTTTCCTACAAGTTACTGTTTCATTTTGTACATTGTCAGGATCTTGCATTTTTCATATTAGGTCATATAGCTTGATTAGTTTAATGATTGCAAATCAATTCTAAATAATTATAATCCATAATAGGATAAATATTCAAGTCTGATTGGCTCACCTTCATAGTTGAAAGCCAATCTAATCACCTTGTTAATCTCCATCTTAATGAAACAATAAAAATAAAAATTCTGACCTAAAAACAAAAAAAAATTGAATCCTAGGTTTATACATTCGACTTAGGGTTCCTTATTTTCTTTGTTTGAAGAAGAATTCTACATTGAGCAACCAAAAGGATTCTAATGTTTAGATAATCTAGATTTTGTATGTAGAGTAAAGAAAGAACTTTATGGACTCAAACAGGCTCCTAAAGCATGGTACTCCAAATTGGATAGATACTTGCAACAATAAGGTTTTTGGAGAGGCAGTACAAATAGTAATTTATACATAAAAAAAGAGGGTGATAAATTGATGATTGATGTTGTTTATGTTGATGAAATTATATTTTGTGGAAGTAGTGATGTAATGTGCAAAGAGTTCCAAGATGCAATATAGAGTGAGTTTGAAATTTCAATGCTTGGTGAATCATCATTATTTCTTAGCTTATAAAATTCTCAATCAGACAAAGGCACATTAATTTCTCAAAATAAGATAAAATTTTGATCGATTTTAATATGGAAGAATGCAAACTAGTGAGTACACCTATAATTACTAGGTTTAAATTAAGTAAGGATGATGAATCTTCTCCAACAAACTAGACCTTGTATAGGTTCATAGTTGGTAGTCTATTGTATGTGACTCCATCTAGACCAAATATAATGCAAGTGGTTGGGATGGTAGCTATATTTCAGGAAGCACCTAAAGAAACTCATGTCAAGCTAGTAAGAAGGATATTCAGATATTAGAAGGCTATAATGGATTTTGGTTTGTGGTATCCTAAGTGTGAAAAATTTACACTAGATGCATAAACTAATGCAGATTGGGAAGTTATCTATGGGGCGAGGGGCCTAGCTCGATTGGCTAAAGCATCATGTTGTAGGAAATAGGTCATGAGTTCTAGTCTCCCCCCAAATTCGTGGTAATGGAGGGTGTGTCATGCTAGTGCCACCAGTCACGTGAAATTTGTTTACTAGGCATACTGTAGTTTATAGGGGGATAGATACCCGATCGATTCCTACAGTCTACAAATATATATAGATTGGGAAGGAAGCATAGATGAATAAAAGAGTACAAGTGTTGGAGCTTTCTTTCTTGGTGAAAATATTGTATCTTGGCTAAGCAAGAAGTAGGATTCAATATCTTTATCTATTGTTCAAGTAGTATATATTGTAGCAGTGTCGTGTTGCACTTAGGTATTATGGATGAAGTGTAACTTGAAGGAGATGATGATAAAATTTGATGAACCCTCTTTGTGACAATACTAGTTCTATAAAACTTTCCAAGAATCTGTTAATGCACTCAAGGATCAAGCATATTTCCATTAAGTACCTTTTTTGAGAGAGAAGGTTGTAGAAAAATAAGTGAAGTTGGAATATGTTGAAATAAAAGAGTAAGTAGCACAAATTTTCACAAAACCTCTTCCCAAGGAGACCTTTGAGTATCTCTCATAGAAGTTGGGATTTTTTTCTCCATCCTCTTGAATCAAGAGGAAACATAGGCTATGGGGGAGTGTTGACTCCTTTTCACAAGAAAATTTTGTGGTCGTCTTTTAGAATGTATCAAAAGCAATGTGGTATGGACTAAGAGGGATTATGTTTGAGAAAGTGGTTTCTGGCTTGTGTAGTAAGTAGTTGACATTTTCCATTGATGTCAAAGGGGGAGAAATGGTGCTCAAAATTCTAAATCATCTAAGGTGGATCCATGATCCTAACACATTAGATTTTTCTTCTTGTGCCAATAACATTTTTCTATTTTCCATCAATGACAAAGGGGGAGATTTGTGAACATATGTTGTTATTGATATCAAAGGTGTTATGTCAAGGAGTATTTTTCTTGATGTCAAAAGCTTCTCATTGTATAAAAGGTGTAATATCAATAGTTCAATGAGAATTATATGTAATTGTATTGTAATTTCAAATAATTTTTAAGAAGATTGTTTGTTGTATGTGTGTAATATCATGTTTGTATCTATTTTGTTGATAAAAGTAATCTGAAAGGTTGATTGAAAATATTGGAGGTCAGTTACTGAGGCGGAGATATTTTTCTGTCAATAGGTTTATGATTTTTAGTTCCACCTAGATGTGAGTTTTGGTCTATATTTTGGAAGGAGAGTATGTCTACTCTTGTTCTATCTTATTCCAGAGTTTTCAAAATTTATGTTCAACAAGGAATATTGAAGTGACAGTTGGGTCATTATGCTATTGAATTAACCAATTGATGTTCTAAACTTGTGTGGCAATGACTTGTAGTGTGTGACCTCCAAAGTTAGTGTGGGAAAGTGAATTAGGTCCTAGTTAAGATCCGTGAAGGAAGAACACAACATCATGTTCTTTTGGCAGAAACAAATTTGATTTAGGACCTACCCACTACATGTTTCATGCAAATTTTAATTTAGGTCCACCTTAGTTGACCTGGTTAATTGTGGATAGTGTTAAGGGACTCTTGGCCAACATGAAATTTGGTTACTATAATGATATGCATATAATTATCATAGTTTATATCTAGCTTGAGAGAATGCATGTGTGTGTGTGAGAGAAATCCAAGTGATGTAATGAGAGTTCCATCTCAATCATTATGCACCATTATCAGAAGATCATAAGGTGTGTAAGATAGTGTCTGAAGCAAGATTAGATTGATTGTAATTTGTGTAATCAGCATTGAAGTTCTACAAGCTTTATCTTTGTAGTTTGATAGACTGGTGTCTTACTTGTTGATTGGTGCTTAGATCTTTGTATTGGGGATTGGTGTCTCCAGTAGGTTGCTGCCTACAAATAAAGTAGGGGATTGGTGTCTCTAGTAGGTTGGTGCCTACTTCTTAATTGTAATCTATTCATTATTTATGTGATATTGGATTTGGACAATAGCTCCAAGTAGCTCTTATCACCATGGTTTTTCCCATTCCGAGTTTCCAATTATATCTAGTGTTCATTGTGTGAATGTGTGCATATGTGGTGCTTGATTGATAGTAGTTGTGTTGATCCATGTTTTATGATTCATGTGTGGAGATATATGTTGAATTAAATATTTTTAAATAGATTTGATATACTGATTCGATCCCCTCTCAGTATACTATGTGCCCTTCACTTTTTTCCTTTTGGGTTGTGAAATCACTGCTCCTATGGCAATACCAAAAGCGTCTATATTGACATGGAAAGGGTTGTTCTAATATGGGAATATGAGGATTGGTAATTTTGCAATATTCCATTTTAAAGTGTCAAATAAATTTTGAGAATCTTCATTCTATTCAATGTTTCTACTAGTTTTCTTCTTCAGTAGTTCTTATAATGGTACAACAATACTGACATATCCCTTTGTAAACTTTCTATGGTACCCTATATATCCTAGAAATGTCTAAACTTCTAGTGTATTCTTGGGTGGTGATAAATTTGGTATTAAGGAAACTTTCATAGGATCCACCATTAATCCCTCTTTACATAAAATATGGCGTAATAAGGTTTGAAAGGGTATCGTAAAACCAAACTTCTTCAATTTTAATGATATTTGCATACTCCTACATTTGTTCAACATCATGTGGGGTACATATTTATGATCTTTCACTACTCCATAAATATTCGAATCATCCAAGTATACTTCTAGAAATTCATGTATGAAGTCTTTAAATGTGTTAATAATTATCCTAATGAATACCATAGGGGAAATTTTCAACCCAGATGGCATCATTGTGTAAATGAATGACCCTCATTACATGGAAAAAGTCGTTTTGGGCTGGTCTTCCTCCCTTATTTTTCCTTTATGGTATCTAGAAAAGTTGTCAATAAACAATTATATGTCTCTCAATGCAATCAACTCTAATATTTTATTGGTGAATGGAGTGGGAAAGAGATCATGTAGGAAAGCTTTATTCCATTCCATAAAATCTACATAAATCCCTTTTTTCTCTAGTTTTCTTATTTTGGAAAAATATTTGGCTTATCCAATTGACATTTTCTATTGATTTAATGATGTTGATAGCTAGCATGTTATGCAATTCTATTTTGACCTTTTTCTTCATGTTGGGATTTAGTCTATACAGTCTCTTCTAGACTAGATTAACTCCTTCCTTCCGTTCAATTTTCATCACCCCCACTTCTTCATTAATCCCTTTCATCTTTGTAAAAGTTCTAAGGAATATATCTTGAAATTTTGAGAGAGTCTCTATTACCTTATCTACTACTTTTCCATCCTAGTAGTCCTATATTATTGCCACCTTGGGGTCTCCTTCTTTTGTAATATTTTCTTCTCTTAGTTTGATGGGGTCATTATAGTATTTCTTCTTTTTTACAATCTATTATTCTATTTCTCTTTCTCCTTGGTTGATTTCTATTTTTGGATCATACCTTTCTTCATCATTTTGTGCCGCACAACAACTTTTGTCTACATTGGTTGGTTCCCACTCCAACCATTTAATATAATCCCATATAACTTCTTCTTTAGGAGGTGGGGAGGAATGTTGCGGTACCAAAATATTATAATATTCTTCTAGTTTGCATATAATATTCTTGATTTTAAGTAATGTGGTATGTCTCTAAGGATTATCACTATAAAAAGAAAAGGTATAGAGGAAATCTATTGTTACTTCATACTATGTTTTGGTTTCTCCCCATCTCTCCTAGTCAATGTACTAGGTTTTGGCCACTAGGTTTAATGTCTAATACAATAGTTGGATGTATAGTCCTTCATCGTACTCATATCCTTCTTCCTAGTAGTGTATGCACATATATAAATGATGTTATCATAGGATATCACCCTCATATATGTGTATTCCCTCATATTATCCTACCTCTGGTAGATATATTTCTTTTATTAGAGTCTTGAGATTTTCCCACTTGATAATAGTATGATTATGTGTATTATAATAGCGTGTGATAGTGTAGGTGAGGGTATATGATAGGATGTAAGGTCTATGGGCTTCAGTTAGAAATACTTGTTCTATTTATGAGATGTATGATAGTAAGTACCCCACTTGAGGATATTTAGGAAATATTGATGTGTGATATTACTTATGAAATGTGATGGACATGGTGAAATGTTTTGTTAAATGATCCTTCTTATCACTTTCTGTGTTGGTGCCATATCATGCGATGTGTTTTCTATAGATAATTATTCTTCTAGTGTCTTCCTTACCATGAATACCCTTCTAGAGCCAAATATCCTACAAGAATATATATTTGGTTCATCTTGTAGCTAGGCTTCTAGTATAGTCTTGCTATCTATGCTCCCATTAGTTTCATCTATCTCCACTTCCCCTTCTGAGTTGGATTCTTCCCAAATTTCAGTTGTAGGCAGTTTAGTTATCATGTTTATATTTTTTTCATCATCATCATATTCCTCCACATTCACCTCTTCTACATAGGTTTCTTCTTAATTATTTCTTAAGGGGATGGGTACTATTCTCCTATCATTCACAAATAAAATTTCTTCCTTTCTTGCGTCTATCACCCCATGTGGATCTACAAACCATCTTAGTCTTACGAGTGCATCAAAAGAATAAAATGTCTCCTTGGTTGTGAGTACCTTAAAATCTACAATTTGTTTCACTCCTTTGACACTTCTACATTTTTCCAAGTGTCTTAGGTTTTCATCTTGGTTCCATTTTCCAGACTAATGTTGTATGGGGTGGGTACCATTTTGGGTCTCCCTAGATACTCCCATATGTTTTTGGGATTAGGTTTATATACACCCCTAAATCCACCATGACCTTAGAGATATTTCTATGATGAATCTGGAGGTCAATCATGATTGGTCTAGTCTTCTAATGCTTCCCTACTAGCTTGATCTATGAAATAGATTTCTTATTCTAGTATTTTCTAATTTGTTTTAATTTTTTTAGTAGGTCATGTTGCCCTACCATCTGCACCTACTATTTTAGTGTTCTTAATTCTTGTTCTAAAAAAAATGTTATTTTTCCTTTCCTTGTTCTTGTTCAATTATCTTCCTACCATGTTCTAAGATTTGATCATGTTGCTATTTGGTGGGGCAAAATTCCTCTTCCCCCTCTAAGATTTCTTCTTCTATTGTTATCACTTCCTATTTTATATTACTATTATCTTGTTTAGTTACTACAACCACTTTACTCTTTTTCTTTGTTCTAGGCTCTATGTGATACTCATCTTTTGTATTAATTTCTTCAATAATACACCCTTCATATTTTCTTTCCTTGTGGTACTTCCTTGTTTCTTCTTTTGGTTTATTAGGAACCTTCTAAAAGAGCCTTTCTCCCTTGTTTAATTTTTAATTTTGTGGTTCATCATTTTGAGTCTATGGTGTTGTATTTTTCTAATATTGATGTGCCTTATCATAGTTGAAGGAATCATGATCCTCATGGAAACATAACCCACATTATTTTTTTATCTCACCCTAGCATTCAGTTGCAAAGTGTCCCAATTTTACAAAATTGAAGCATGTGGCATCTTATCTCCTTCATCTCTAAAATATACCATGTTATTATTGTATGGTTCCAGATTCTGAATGGAATTTATAGTCTTCTAGTTCTACTACCATGGTGGTACTCTGTACCCACTATCCTAGACATTTTAATTTTTTTCCAATCCTTTTGCATATGCCATATTCATATCCTAATTTTGCTCTTATTTTACTTAGGACATATGGATGGGCACTATGTCAGTTCATGGTCATCCCATTCTCCACAAGTGCCACAATATAAATAGTTTGGATTTCTAACCATGTGAAGGTTTTCCCTTAGTGCATTAGCCTTCTTCTCTCCAATCTCATTGGGACATTTGTTTTTTATATTACCTTCCCTGTCATAATAGGAAAACCATATGTTGGGACTCTACAATCCTATTTCTTGTTTCATGAGGCCCTATCTCATCTACAAATGCTTGATTACAAGTTTTAGTTGCTCCACTCTTTTATTTTCCTTTTTCTCTTCCATATTTTTCCATGATTTATTTTCTATCTGGTAGGTTAGTGTTGCAAATTTTAAATATGTAGAAAAGAATCTACCATCCAAGGCCATCCTTAGCTCAAATTTACTATAGAGAGTAACCACTCTATCTTTTTTTTATCATTCAAATGCTTTGATAACATTCATGTCACTTCTTTGAACCTTTTATCAAATTTGGTGATAGATTCTTCCTCTTGATAGGATAGTTCCTTTAGTTTACTTACTCCTTATGCGAGGAGTTTTATACTATAAATTTTTTCTAGAAATTATTTTCTTAGTTCATCCCATTCCTTTTCATTATGTGGGTATGGCTTGTGGTACCATTTCAGGGGTTCATTTCTTAGGTAATCGATGAAATCAAATAGTTTTGTGTTATTGCATGATTCATTCTTGCTCTACCAAATCGATTCCATTAGGAAAATATGTTTTATGGCATTAGTGGTGTCCTTTTCAAAGATTGCCATCTTCCTCATATTTCTCATCTCATCTTCTTGTGAGATATTTCCTCCTTGACTTTAGCTATTACTTCCTTGCTTACTATAGAGGGATTTAGTATCGGTGCTACTTCTTAAATTTCTCCAATCAATAGTGTGGCCCTTGTTCTCCTAACTTTTCCACTCAGTAATATGATTATCATTTTCTAGAATATCCCAATTCACCATATAGACTATCCATAATCATTTTCTATTTTCTATTGTTTCTCCTTTACTTGTTATATTTGTATATGATGTGTATGGATTAAGGGGTGACTCTTGGTCTAGGGGTGATGTCTATTCATCATATTGCTTCACTTCCAATGGTAAATCTTCATTAATAAATGGAATTGGCTAATACTTAACTAACATATTTCCAGGATTAAGCTTATTCTCCACTGATCATTTGGTTTTTCCTTCATGGCATTTCTGGCTTCTAACTCCTTTATTTTCCCTTTCATATTGTCAATTTCACCCACATCAGTGTTCTCAATAACACCCTTCTTGGTGTGCTCCCCTTTCTTTAAGATTCCTTCTACCATTTTTCTAGCTTGCTCTCTCTCTTTATTTTCTATTTCTTTTTCCCTTTTGTGGTATCTTTCCCATCTTTATTGGTTTTGTTTTTCTATCATTTCTTCAACATTTTTGTCTATTTCTATTTTATTCAATTCCCAAGTTTCATTTCTCTTTTATCTATCTCATTTTCCCATTCCATTCTATTTTGGAATCTCATAAGTCTATATAGCCCAAGGTTATTTAAAATTTGAACAATTGCATCTTTTCAGGGATGTTTTCGGGTCCCTACCACATTTCCATTTGTCATCCCCTAATTTCATACCTCCTCTCATAGAGTTGGCCCTTAGAGCTTAACATAAATTTATTTTTTGCCATCTTTCTTTCATTCTCATGCTTTATACTTTCTTTACTATTCTCTCTAGGGTCCCAACAATAGAACCAATGTTAACAAGAAAAATGGGGAAGTATAGTTTTGAGAACTATACCCTAGGACTTCTTATGAAGGGAGTTTGTACTCTGAAGGACACAATAAGAGAAACAAGAACTTTTGGTAAGCTATTAATAGGAACAAATAACACCTACTATGCTAACAACAAAAGAACCATTTATTCATCCATAATACACATATATGTAAACCTTTATAACCCTTTAGATTGTATTATAGCTTCATACAAAAGGAAAGTCTTAGTCTCTAGTTGTATAATATCTCTCATACATCTCTCTATATTCTCTACATATTATTTGCATTATATGTGCTTTCCCATTAAGGGACGTACCTCCTAACTATATATAATGCCTTATCCTTTCTCTGTAGACCATTTGTGACAAACTACAATAATATTTTATTTTACAATTGGCTTGCTAGTAGTAAATATGCTACAAATATTGATAATAATATTTCACTTCAAGGGGGCAACCTGTTGATCAATTCAATAGGGATATCTTCAATAGTCTTAAATAAGAACACAATAGTCAGTATGTTGATAATAAACTTACCAAAATATTCTATATATACCCTAGTTATACCTTAGATGTCACCTAAGCCAACTTAGATACCTTATTATAACACCTAGGATGACCTAAATATCTGAATGAGAATATAACAGTGATAATATAACTCAATTAAGAGTTAAGGTAGCCATAGTTTTACTACTCATAACCTTATTAACAATATAGTATTATGAATATAGTATGCCACCCTCTTCATGGAAGTGTTATCCTCAACATCAATCAATTATAGATTTTTCTACAAAAAATATTTAAATTCCCACATGGCATCTTCAATTAGTAAATTCTTCCATTGGATGAAGAATTTTGTTATTGTTTGATGTGCCAATTTTGGATCCAAATTGAATATTCCTTGTACATCTAGCTCTAGTAACATTATTTAGAATGAAACTTTGTGTTCAATATCCTTCAACAAGCTAGAGACATTGAAAAATGAATGTCACTTTTTTGACTTAGGTATTTCCAAATTTGTATACTACACTTTTAGTCCTTTGTGAACCATGTTATAAGGTCCATACAAACTGGGTTCCCCATTGGAATCGAATTATGGTATTTAAAGGATGAATTATATGGTCTTTTTGGTATTGAATATGGTCATCGAATAATCTCACATTACTATATTCAGATAAGGTAGAAGTGATGGGTAGTGGTGTGTTCTTTGGTAATTGAAGGGCTCAACTATAATCACTATTGGGATGCAATATTTTTGGAATATACCCCAAAATTTTAACTACTTACAAATTAGGTTAAGTAGGAATATTTGGTTTCACTGTGAATGATAATAATAGAGCCACTATCAAAATCTAGTTTATGCATCTTTTATATCTTTACATCAAATAATATTAGGTAAAAAATTATACCTTAGGAGTGGAAACACACGAATAGCTCCTAAAAATTAATCTCTATTGTTCCTAAATTAGTGAGCAATTGGACACAAAAAAATGGTTTGATCCAACCATGGGTATAAAAATATAGTAAAATGTATCATATATTCTCCTATGGTGAACTTAATAATGTCATTTCCCTAAACACTTGGTTATTCCACCATTTTCAATCATAACCTAGAATTTTTAGGTCAAGTAGATAAAATAATTTAATTATTTTACCAATCTAGTATTGATGAAGTCATTCCTACTCCTCAATTCACTCAATACTATTACCTTCTATTGTTTCATGAAACATCTTACCTTGAAATTTTGTAGGTTCCTATGACCTAAAAGTGAATGACAAGAAATAGTTGGTTGTACATATTTTGAATCTTCTACCGTTAATACAGTCTTCATCTATTTCTTTCTCATAGTTACCATCAATGTAGAATAATTTTTTCTCAACATATTTATATCCTTTTTGTATTTTCTCTAAAAATTGAAATAAATTCCTTTCCCCCTCTTCTCAATTTGTTGAGCTGTTAATCTCATAGGCCAAGGAAATGGTGATGTAGGGGCTCTTCAATCTATTAGCCATTTTAATTTTTTTCCCACCTTGCAATCATAATTATTTGGTATAATAAACTTGGAGATAACATGTGTACCTTATATTTGGCATGGTTCTTTAAACCTCTTAGGAATAATTCCTTCAAGAAAATTATGTAACATTCACCACCCTTAAAGATAAATTTTGGAATTGTTTAGCATAATCCTTAACCACACATAGTTTCTTCAATTTGGTGAGTTGGTCAAAGTATTTATCCATAAAATTTTCTCCATAATGTGTAGTGAGTTCCTCTTGAAAAGCTAACCATGTGCCCACACAACCATTCTTCTTTTTCCTCTTTACAAATCCAATGATACCAAATGAATTGGTATGGTTCCAAGTATAAGTATTCCCTTTCCACCTTAAGTTGAGATGGAATATGATGAAGATTAAATAATTGCTCCATTTGGAAAAGTCAATTGGTTGGATCTTTTATGTTAGAATTTCACATATCCATCTTTAGTATGAAGTTCCTATACATAGATTTATTTAACTACCAATCCATCTTGATATCTAAATAAATAAAAGGATTTATGTACTTTAGAATAATCATATTCTTCATAATAAATATTATTTGAATGCATTATCTTATAGTTCATAAAAATTTCAAAAGAATCCAATATTTTTATTATCACCTGGATATCATCACTCCTCACAAACCCTTCCATTTTCTATGCCAATTCTAACTTGATTTCATCCTTCAAGATTGTGTTTCCTTCCCTTATTTGTTCCCTTATAGATTCATTATCTATGGAAGCAATATCCTTACTTTCCATTTCATCATTTCTTGGAGATTTTATAGGTGACAATTATTTTTGTCTCTTGTTGTAGGCCCCACAATGATGGACAAGAATTATTTTGTAATAAATCACATCAAATAAATAAAAATTATCTTTTTTTTTTAAACTGTAACTTGGGCATATACCTTTTTTGGAATAAAAAATCTTCAAGAAATTTGTTAAATTACAACCTTGAAAATGAATTTTGTGGAAACCATAATTTTGTTATAACTTCCCCAAATATTTTTTAATTTCCTTAAAATTTATTCTGTAGATGAATAATGCATCCTTGTCTAATCCTCCATAAACTAGAAAAATAAATAGTTTAATAGTATCCCTTAGAGAAAATTTGGTGGAAACATTAATTATATAATAAATCCTTTAACTATAATCTAATTAACCTTAAATAATATTGAATAAGATGAAATATATCTTTTACTAACCATAAAAATCCAAGATTTTTTCCCTAAAATTAGAGATATATATGCTTCCCACAAGGACCTCCAGAATAAAAAGTTACCTTGTTTCTTGTCTTCATAGTTCCAATATTATGCTCTAATACCACTTCTAATGAAATAAATTACATAATAAAATAATATAATAGGAAATATGCTACAAATAATTGATAATAATATGCAACTTTGAAAGAGTAACCTCCTAATCCACTTCTAGGGGGATACCTCCAATAGTATTCAATGAGAACAAAATAATCAATAAGATGATAATAGCCTAACCACAAGATCCTATATATCATATTTATGTCTTTGGTATTACCTAGGCCAACTTAGATACCTATTTATAACACCTAAGGTGACATAAATATTTAGATAAGAAGATAATAATGATAATTTAACTTAATTAAAAGTTGAGGTAGCCACACACTGACTATTCATTACCTTATTAACACTATAGGATTAAAAGAATAACAAAATGCATAGTAATATCTTGAAATGTTCCATTACTTATGTCAATAAAACTTCTCCCATAATACTAAGTTGGAGTATCATTACCCATAAAAATATGTGGCATAAGACTTCACTTCAAGGAATTTAAGATCATATTTATCTAAAGACATTTGGTGTGAAGAACCTAAATTTAACAATCCATTTGGATAGTGGAGATTCATTTGCAACAACAACCTCATTCATTTCTTCCCCCTTACTATTTTTCTTCTTATAAAAATCCTCCTATGATGAAATTTGATTGAGTGAATCAAAATCCTAATTTTTTTCTTCTCAAGAATATGTGAGAGGTGATCAATCTATTTGTTCATTCATTTGTTCTCATCATTCCTAGGTCTTTTATAGTAGACATATTTCTCTTTCTTAGGATTATTTCCTTTATAAGAGGATGCAAAGTTTTAGAACCATTAGAATGTTTGTTTTTGATTAGATAAGTTGCATTTACTAGGTGAAATACCCATTACACAACAAGCCTGGAGGGCCAAAAAAGGACCAACATCAATAGTACATTATAGAGTCCAAACCAAAAACAATAGAAACCAAAAATATAACAAATACAACATACATACAGCAGAGACCCAACACACACACAGAGACTAGCCTACTAATGGGTGACACCTTCCCATTTATGAAAGAGGAAATTTAAAACATCATCCCCACCCCAATTAGGGTCCTCACCCTTATTCTTTTTGTCCACCTCATCCTTGATGAAATCAGAGAGAGAAATGACAGATTTGTGTATGATCTTAATGGTAAAACTCGTTATCCTGGCAAACTTTCGTTCAAGTTTCTCCATCCACTCCCGTAGCTTGTTGATGTCCTCTTCCTTGTCACTCTTCCTTCGAATCATCTCTTCCTCCATGGCCCTAGGTTCTGAAGAGTGGGTGGAGTCTTCTTTGAGAATTTTTTTCAGGTCTGAGAAATGGTTGGGACCTTCCACAAACTCCTCTTCCTCCTCAATAGTGTCCTTACACTCATCTCTATTTCCATTCTGCTTCAAGTTGCTAGAAATTTCATCCACTAAAATATATTTTTTATTCTTTTCCAATCTATGTGACCTCTTGATGCTTATTTTTTTTATTCCCATTTCAATACTTGCAACCACAACAGTGTCCCATTTGGAATCCTTTTTCGTGGCACTCTTACCCTTGTTGTTTGTGCTTGACACCTCCACCTAGCTCATAGTGTCTTTTTAACCCTTCTTCTTTGTCATTGGTCTATTTTCCAACCTAGTGGTGATATTCTTAAGCTCAACCAGTCTAGCCACCACCTTGGAATGGGCCAACCAAACCCCACTTCTTTTTTGTTGGGGGTTTAGGTTTAGGTGTGTCATGGGGTTAACTAGGGTACCCAGTGGGGGGGATTTTCTCTTGGGACCAACAAAAGCAATGGTGGATGGTTATTCATCTTCTCATTATCCCTAAAAAAGGCATTGAGGCTCTCAAGGTCCTGAGTTTTAGTGTGCTTCTTGTACTTCTTTCCATTGCAAGAAAGTCCCATCGCCTTGGCTATCACCTCCTTGTTAACCTAAAAAAAAAATCCTCCCATAGTAACTCTCATGTCCCTCTAAGAGCCAACAAATTTCATTGACATCTTTTCATCATGACCCACCATACTTTCTAATAGTGGCACCAAGGCCCCCTCCATGTAGATGCACCACACGATTGGGTCCCTACAAAAATTTTCCCAGTTGTCAGGCTTGGTCCTGACCCTATCACCACCCATCTCAACACACTGCTCACAAAATTTACACCAAAAAAACCAAGTTATCCAAGAAATCAACTAGCCACCAGTGGTAATACCCAACCTTATAACACCTTTTCCAAACAACCATGGACAATAAAGCATAATTAGATTTTCTAGAAGTTTACATGCATTGATGGTCATTCCCAAGGAAATCATCTTCATGGTGCCATAAACTCTCCTCAAGTACAAGAATCTAAGATAGAAATCCATGATGAAATTTATCGTATAATTAATAATTGACGTGTTAGAAGTCACTTTGAACTTACACATTTTCTTGGACCTTTTGGCCACGGGGCCAAATTTTAAATTCCTTAAGTACATCAAATTAAATCTTATGGTCATCATAAGATATTAGAATATAAATATTCGACAAGTTGGATATAAACATTGCTAACCACATGTTCCTAAAAATTTGATGTGATATGTGGTACTTGCGACAAGACAACTCATAAAAACTAAGGAGAACCAAACCATACATAGTCGTAATTACTAAAAGCCCCTCGACACCTTGCTTAATCCTCACCACATCATCTGACTTAGTCCACATCATCAAAGGCCTTGACGTGTAGAGCCACCGATACCCACAAAGAATCATATTGTTGGCCACCATTTTAAAAGTTATATTTTTCTGCTCATCAAGGATTAAGCCTTGGATATTCACTAGTAGAGCCCCAATTCTTCTCCAACATTTACAAAGACTCCATGAGGAACCTAAGTTGGCCAGGGCATCTACCACTTGATTTCCCTCATGAAAGTTGTGATTCAAAAACTTCCTTTCCAATTTTGAATAAAAACATTATGTCTAAAAGGATATCCCTAATGCTCCATCCTTGAAAATGACAATTTTTAACAAAGTCAATCACCATCAATAAAATCCCCTTCTATGTGTAGATTTTAATTCCCAAAGTGAAAACCAACTCAACACCCCCATTATAATATTTGTTAGGAATAAAGTGTCTCAACCTTTGATTTCCTAGAATTGATTATTTAATTAATTAATTCTAATATATTATTATTTATGTTCCAATATGGTTATTTATGTTTATCCAATGATTTAATTTTTGAGAGTGTTACTTTGATTTGTCATATTACATGTGAAGTGGTATGAGTGACATGGTTCATAATTTTTAGGAGATGAGTGTCCCTCTTTGTATGATTTGATTGAATTCATTATTGATTATTTTTATTAAAGGTAAAATAGGTTTTGAAGGGACTTGAAACCCTTTACAAAAGAGACACTACCAAAGAAAAAAATAACCAACACCCAATCATCAGCAAACCTTTAGAAAACTAGACACAAACTAAAAAAAAGAAGCCTACTATAAGTCCTTGAGAATCTTGGTTGCTTCTAAGTTCTACTTGTATAGTTGGTTGTGAAGGTCAACCACCTCCAACAACTCTTTCTTTTGAACATATAACGGCTTCTTGGAGTGAGTATGAGTTTGAGTACTCGGGCCCACCACATAAATCCGAGAACCCTATTTATCTTTATCTACCCAATCACCAACAACATCAAAATCCTTTAGCATCTTTGCTAAGTCCTCAACTTTCAAATTTTAACTTTCTCATTCAAGATGCAAATCCCCTTAGAATTTTTCTAATGAGTAGATTGACTGACCTACACCACCTTCTCAAGTTTCTAATAGACTTTTAAAATTTTACCCTGAAGTACCCCGATATCGGACTCATATTCATTCTTAATCAATTCCACATCCTTTGCCACCTCTTCAAGGATAGAAAGTATTTTGTTGTTCTTGACCTTATTTTTGGACATATCCTCATTGGAATCCTTCTCAACCTTGTTTTACAATGATCAAACCTTCACATTAATTTGATATAATTCCATGAAAAGCATTTAAACATTGTGAAACAATTCACAACACCCTCCTTAGCTAGACCTAGAATATTGTAAATTTCATCCCTGATATAGTTAAAAACATTAAGGTCTTCAAAAAAGTCCTACGTAGGCATAACCCTATTCCTCCTATAGGATAAAATCACCCATAATCTTTTTACCTTTGGCTTTCTCTTGCATTCTACCTAGTTTTTCTATCAATTTAATCTTAGGCTTGTCTCTCTCCATAATTCCACTAGGAGAGGACTTCTTTTCCCCTTTTCTGCACAAGGATTCTTTTCCTCCACATTACCCTCAACATTCCCCTTAAATTTTTTATCTTTCTTCATTTTAGAAGTGGAGGAGGGAGCATTAGTCTCCAAAACCTCTTCCTTAATAATGGAACCACCATACTAGGGGATTTGAGGCTTTTCAAAAAAATTAGGGACCTTCTTGGTTTTGGTAACATCTTCAGAGGGAGGGTTGGAATAAATCTCCATGGATTCCCCCTCTTCATCATCTACAACCCACTCATCCTCCTCCATATCATCTTCAATCCCATATGAATTTGATGAAATCTCAATATGGGGAAGTTTAGTCGAGTGCGGTTTAGATGACTTCTTCGGCTTAGTCAAGATTGATAAAGTTTTAACATGCTCCATTATTAAAAAAATCAAGCCTTCATAGAAAATAGGAAACTTGAAATTTTTCCTATAATCTCTAATACCACACTTCAAAGAAGAAATTAGGTAATATGAAAATGAAACTTTTTATTTATTCCTAAAATGATTAAGCAGGATGAAATGGTAGCCAAATAGAGCAAATAATTGATCATCCAAAGTAAAATATCACATAATTACCTTGAAAAATATTGACTTAGATAGGCTTGATGGAACTCCTATCATACCCACTAGAGGAAAATTCAGCCAATTTATCATGCTCATCCCCCTTAAAGAAAATGTTTATGACCACATCGGATGCCTCTAAAGATCTTTCTCCCATCAGTAGACAACCCATAAATGTGCCCTATGAATTTCTTAGAGGCCTTAATTTCAATGCCATTCACAGTGAGGAATGATTATTCCAACCATAAAAAAGGCTTTGGACACCTATGGATCAAAACCATGGATTTTTTCAATACAAGGTGTCATTCCACCATCCTCCAAAATCTTCTAGACCTTTACATTACTCTAGGACTCTTCACATGAGATCAGCTCCACCCTACTCTAGTACCCACCCATATCTAGATAAGAAAAATAACAGAGAAGATAGTAGAGAAAACCCCACCACATATCAAGATGGTCTAAGAAAATGACCAAGCCCCGCCACAAGAAAAGGATAAATGAGCACAAAAAATACCTATAATAAGTGAGAGTCATGTTGAAATGACTACCTGTAACCATAACACTTAACTTCCTATATTCCTTAAATTTTTGGGATATCATGATTAATAATGGTCTTAATATTGAGTGGGAGGGGTTCATTAGAGTCCCATTATTTAATCATAGCAATAAAAACCCCTAGGTTGGAAAAAAAATCAGCAAGCTTATTTCCCTCCTAAAAGATGTGGGATATATGACATATAATGAAGGAATTAACAATAGAAATGGGGTCCATAATAATATTTTAAATTGACCAACTTGGGAATTGAAGTTCTTTGAAGAAGTTAATGATATTCAAAGAATCACCCTCTAACCACACCTTCCTAAATCCTTTAGAATAATATAATTTCAAATTATGGTAGGTAGTATAAGCTTCCGCAAAGTGGTTTGTCTAGTCTCCAAATGGGAGTTCCATAGCTAAAATAAAACTACTAGAATAATCTCTCATCACTCCCCCACAACCAGCAACCCTTGGGTTACCTTTAGCAGTACAATTGAAATTTACTTTAATCCAATCTCTTCTGGAGGAGGGGGTAGACTAGAAAACATTCTCCTAGAAAACTTATCTTTAACAATAGGAGTAGAGATGTTAAAAGGAAGAATCCAATTCTTGGCAACCTGGATATTATACTCAAAAATATGGTCTTTAGGTCCACCTTGGTTAGCATTAAATAATCCAACTAAGAAATTATCCTTGATAGAGGAGAAAATTTTGAAGTAAATTCTAAGAAGAGATTAAAAATCATCCCTAAAAATCCTATTTTTCCTTTCAATCCAAATCCCCCATGCAATATGAGGAATAATCAAAGACCAAAGAAAAACAAGAGAAATATTTTTAGTCGAAGCAACCCATTGACACCAAACATCAACAAAGGAAGAAGGAAAGATCTAACTTAAATTCTAGAGAGAGAGAACATGAGCCAAAATTTATTTAACAAAGTTACAACCAATAAGAAGATGAAAGGAATTCTCAGAGTCCTCTTCACAAAGAAAGTACCTATTAGGCATTGAAAAGCCTCTCTTTCACAAAGTGTTAATAGTGAGCACTTTATTTTGACCCATCAACCAAAAGAAAATATTAATTTTAGGGACCAACTTTGGATTCCAAAGAGAAGTCCAAAAACAAGGGGGATTGAAGATCAACCTACTAGAAGAAAGAAAACATCGTGAAAAACTTACCATTGGAGGAGAAGTTCCATACTACTTGATCAAAATGGAAAGAATCATGAATGTGCACCAAAGAGAGTAGCTTTTGAAGGTCACCTAGACCCAAGTGGACACCAAGGAGATTTGTCCATCTACAATCAACAATATAATTAGCTATTACACAACTAAAATATCTAATGCATAAATCATTTTAGAGGCCCCCCTACAACACCTCTTTGAGAGGACAATTTCCAATCCACCAATCATCCCATAAGAGGATATTAAGCTCATTTTGCAAAGACCATATAATCCACTTACAGATAATAAATCTAGATTTCAACATGAAATTCCAAAGATTTGAACTATGAGGAGAATCTTGTTGAGCCAAAAAAAGGTCTAAAAAACTATCAAATCCTCTAAGCTATTTTCTGATAATAATTGCAACCATTTAGTTTTCTCTGAAAGAAGTCTCCTTGAAGATGTTTAGCAAGTAGAGCATGATTAAATTATTTGATTCTTTTGATTCTGAGACCAAAAAGTTTCTTAGGTTTTCAAACTTCTTCCCAAGCCACAAGATGCAATATTTTCCTTTCTTTATTCCCAATCCACAAAAAATCTTTGAATGCTCTCTATCTTATCCAAAAAAAATCAGGATCTTGAAAAGACTCATAGCGTAGAATGGAAGATTCTGAAGAGTGGCTTTAATTAATTTTCTCTTACCAACCTAACTAAGGCCCCTTTCTGGCCAACAAGCTTGGATTGAAACTTATCAAGAATTCCCATACAAAAGGATTTAGGGACATTGTTAGAACATAAAGGCATACCCAAATGAGAGGATGAAAGTTCACGACCATCACATTGAAGAATTCTAGAAATTTCTATCTTCCTGGGTTCAGGAGTGTTCAAGAAGAATATGGTACTTTTGGGAAGGCTAACTTTCTAACCAGACACAACTTCATTGTTTATGAATATATAATTTAACATCCTAGCCTCCCGCACTGAAGCATCCCATAAGATAATCATGTCATCAAAAAAATATTGATGAAAAAAACCTAATTACTAGAGGAAGGAGACATCCCCTTCAACAAACCTTCATTCACTACTTTTTTGATTGATCTGCCCAGAGCCTCAACCATAATTATGAAAAGGAAGGGAAAAATAGGATCTCCTTTTCTTAAACCCCTCAAATTATGAAAAAAATTAGAAGGAGAGTCATTGATAGTAATATAATATTTTAGGGAGGTGATCAACTACCAAATAATCTAAAGCAACTTATTTTCGAACCCAAAGTCCTTCGAAATTTTAACTAAAAATTGCTAGTTAACCTAATCATAAGCTTTCATGAGGTCCAATTTTAGTAGAAAAAAAAATTTCTTGTTAACTAACAAGGAATGAATATTCTCATTCACTATGAGGATATATTCAAGGATTTTCCATCTAGGGAAAATCCATTCTGTTGCAAAGGGATAATATTAGGAAGGATAGCTTGTAGTCTAGATGTTAGCAGCTTTGAGAAAATTTTGTAAATAGATTTGCACATAATAATTGGATGAAAATATCAAGGTGAAGCCACATGATTCTTAGGAATGAGGACAATGAAAGTAGATTTGATCTCCTTAAGAAAATTTCTACTACTAAAAATTCTTTTGTAGCATCAAACACATCCTTAGATACATGATCTTAAAAAATAGGAACAACATAGGAAAGCCATCTAGACTAGGGGCTTTGTTTCCCTCAAAATAAAACATAGATCTCTTGACTTCATCCTCTAAAGGAATACACACAACTTTCCTATTTAATTACTCAAAAATGATACTTGGAAGAACATTTAGGAAAGAGTCTCGGTAGTCTAGATCTAGGGCTTGATCAACCGAAAGTAGGTTAGAGAAAAAAGCTAAAGTAGCCTACATGATATCCTCCTCCTTAACTAAATTCAATACATTGTGATAGATGGACTTGGTAAGATTAGAAGCTCGATACTTAAATGTAGAAAGATGGAAATATTTTGTATTCATGTTACCACTTTGCAACCAGATGGCCCTCAAGTGCTATTTCTAGAACTCCTCTTCCGTATAGATAATAACATGAAGCCGAGATAGAAGAGAATTATCATGATCAATGAGGGGGATTAGAACCATTGGATGAATAAGCCATTGAACCTTGTCTAACTCATCCTTAATCAAATCCTTTTCTTGAAAGATTTGACCAAAAGAAGACTTTTTCCATTGAATAATATTGGTTTTAACAAAAGTAAGCTTTTTGGTCATTCTCAACATGGCAGAACCTTCAACATTAATATCCCACTAGGTCTGAATCTTATTTCTTATATATAGGTGAGAGATCCACATTTTTTCAAATCTAAAAGGAAACTATTTTTTTCTTCCCAATAAGTCCATCAAGAGGGAAATGGGAAAATGGTCAAACCCCAACCTAGTAAGAGTTGAGAGTCAACAAGAATAAGAAAAAAACCACTAAGGGGAGATAAGAGTGTGATCAAGTTTGACCTGAATAAGAGTTTCTCCCACCTACCTATTAGATCAATTATAAGAATCCCCTTGAAGATATAAATCCAACATAGCATGATCATTAAAAAAATTCATTAAGTCAAACCTGCTATCAATCGAAATTTGGGAGCCCCCTATGTTTTCTTTGAATTTAAGAGGGATATTAAAATACCCCATGACCAACCATCCGTCATCCTGAAAATGGGATTTAAAGCTACTCAAGTTGTCCCACAACCTCTTTCTCACACTTTTTTGTTAGGAGAATAAATATTTGAAATAATCTAAGACATGGCATCTATCAAATGAGTGAATCTAGTAGGAATTTTATTAGATTTCTTAAAAAGGGCCACTCCCTTAATAGTCCTTAGGTTCCAAAGGGTAGAAATACCACCAAAGGCACTCTCAACATTGGATATATGAAGACCATAGTCCTCAAACAAATGATTTTTGATCTTATCTAACTTATCACTTAATATGTTGGTCTCTTGAGTAAGTAAGATAGCAGGCCTATGATCTCTAATTAGATTTGATAGGATATCATGCTTATGAAGGTTATTTAACCCATAAATATTTAATGAAATAATCTTCACCAAGTTTTTTGGGTGTTCTTTTTAAGCATATCTTCAACAAGGTTTTCTAAGTACCTTCAACTATCTCTAACTTACTCTCTTTTTCCCTATTTTGTTGAGAAGAGGGCCTACCTTTTCCCCTTTATTCCAATCCACAATTAGATATTTTCTTATTTTTACTGATCACCCCCTAACTTGGAGAATCAGGTTTCCTTCTATTTTGTGCTTTCACCAAAGTAAAAGGAGGATCTACCTAGAGCACAAAGGAAGGAACCATATAAATTTTAGAGGACTTGACCATCTGTTGTATCATCTAGTCAGACATCTCTAAAATCATATCATCTTGAGAAAACTATCCAAAAATATCTTGGGCATCTATCCCTTCAAAATTAGATGAAACCATTATCTAAGAAGGGGAAAAGGATTCTTGGGCTGGTTTTGAGATAAGTTCTTGAACCTTAAAATTTAATGTTTTTTTGGGGGGAAAAGGAGTGAGTCCTCTACAACTTTCTAGGGTTTCCAGCTAGAAGGAAGATGACTTTCCTTTCATGAGGAGCATTAAACCTTGTGATGGATTCAATACTAGGGATTGAATATGTGTTGAAATGTGCTAAATACTCAAATGTAATATTGAAACCTAACTATTTTATCTAAACTAAGAGAACCTATATTGCTGAAAAATGCATGATGTAATGCAATAATGATAAAATGAAAACTAAACTAAGCAATGTAACTTAACAGATCAAATGGGTGCACTTGGAAACTATTGTAGACCGACGAAGAAGTTGTGGAATCCTTAGGAAATCTGAAAAATCTGAGTTTTGAGCCAACTGGGACACTTATGCCAAGTGGGGCAACCTAGTCCCTTTCCTGGAAAACTACTTTGGATTCCATTTTAGCCAACTGGGTGCTCAAATCTACAAAAATCCTTGTCAAGAACCTCCAATGGGACTATGTCACCACTATGGGTGACCTAGTCCCTTTTAGCTTTTTTGGAAAGCTGAAAGTGGACACAAAGGCCTATGATTTGTGTATTGTTCCTCCATGGGAATCCAAGCTCAAACCTAAAAAATAAAAGATATTTGGGTTTCTAATGTGGGGTTTGCCTTGGTCAAACCCCTAGTTTGTATTTAAACTTGTAAAGAGATAGACAATCTGCATAAACCCTAGCCCTAAGTGTGTCTAGAACTAGGAAAACCTAAAATAAGACAAAACCCTATTCTATTGTGCTAGAATAAGATGCATGCAAGAGATTTGGAGTGATGCAAGACTTCAATCGTAGAAACCCTACAAAATTACAAATGAGTGTAAAAAGGAATACAAATGGGATGCAAGCCTAAAATATGAAGATGGGCTGAACATAGAAGATTGAGTCACTTTGAAAATAACCTTTAGGTGTGATTTGGTGGCTAGTTGCACCTTCTCAACCTAGATTTCTCCATGAATATCCATACCCATCTATGTTCAACCTTTGGTAATGTATGATCTTGAATGTGGAGTGAGCTTGAAGACCTGCAAAAAGCCCTAGTTTGTTGTCTAAAAGCTTCAACTTTTATTGTGAGAGAGATGAATCTTCTTGAGGAATACTTTTTGCACTTGATTCTTGAAGTTGGGTGTGAAAAATGACCTAAAAACAAGTATTATAAGCAACAAGACCTGATTTCCAGTAATTTTGACCTAAGAGGCCGACACCCATCGGGAATTTTTGACAAAATATACATTTTTCCGCTTAAAATTGCAAAAATCCTCAAAAAAAATTAGGTTGCCAACTTGGGCGACCTAGTCCCACTAAGGGATTTTGAAGTGGGATTAGTGCTTTTTGAATAATTTTAATTTTTTTGACAAGGGTTGAATGATTCCTTAGGTATAACAGGCCTCAAAGTCAAAAATAATGAAGCTTAGGGGCCTATAAATGTTGTTTTAGGGTGATAATTGATGAAAGGGGACCTAAAGTAGGACCAAAATAGGCACAAAATTGTCCTTTTCTTCAAAGGTATACAATTTTTGGTGATACATTTAGCCACCAATTTAGTGCCCATATGACTCTACGTGCATATTTAAGCTAAAGGACTTAGAAAAACAATCCACCTAATTTTCATAAAAGGATACTCATTTAAAAGGTAGGAGAATGAAGCCCCCAGTTTAGTTATTTGTAAAACCACAATGTTAGGAACTGCATACTGCAACACAAATTCATTAAAAGTCCTAAAAATCCTCTTATTTAATCCCTAAAGATCAAATTTGAGGGTAGATGTATGCCCACCCTTGATTCCACTTGCTTTACAGAGGTGGAATCAAGGTAGTAATCTAACCACGTCAAATGAGAGCACTCCTATCAGGGGGAATTTCCAAGTACCATGCCTAATAATGGTAGGTGAGTGATGATGTAGGGCATGGAAATGTGATTCTGATGCAACAAACGACATAAAAAATGGAGCTCACTAGCACCCAGTATGTTGATGTGAATGAAAAGCACACTAAAAAGTCTAACATGGTAAAAGGTACAAATGTGCACATGTGTAGAATGAGATAGTTAAAAGGAATGAAGATAGAGTAATTTGTCACTTACTTTCTCATTTACCTTTTGTAGTGTTGAAGAATGATAAGGAGAGAACAAGAGGATGTTGAGCACACATGGATTCATGCCAGTTAGATTGGACATGCTACGGGATTAGGTAGCCAGTGGCAATTGACAACATGAGGTAAGTTGATTATGGAGCCTTTGCTTTGTGCTTTTTCAATTATGGGATGAATTTAATGCATGTTTAGATTAGATTAGGGTCTTGTAATTTTTTTTTGCAAAGTATCTTGTTTCTTTGCGAAGTGTCCCAAAAGGGTTCTAAAGTGTCTAGGGCCTTAGGAAAATCACACTAGAACAACATTAGCACACTTGCATGATGAATTAAAGTAGAATTGAAGAGATTAGATTATTTAGATAACATATTTTGATCATTTTTATAGGTACCCACCCGATCCCATCAGCATCTTAATGGAAGATAATTGAGTTTCCTTAGAGACTTGGCTCCTGCTTTATGAGAAGCAGAGATAGAGCATCTTCAGGCGGTGGGGATATACTAGGCATACCTCATGCATCCCATGAGGTACCATGATGCCATGTTGATGGCATTGTGCGAGCGGTGGAATGCCGACACATGCACCTTCCACTTTCCTATGAGCGAGATGAATATCACCTTAGAGGACGTTCATTGTATAATCTGAGTCCCTATTCGAGGGGAATGGGTGCATCTTCAGAGGGTTAATTCTTTCCAAGAGTAGCGAGTAGACATGCAGTACTACCTCAAGAATCCAGGGCATGATGATAGGGTGGTGGGATGGATCGAGCTAGCCATGCTACTCTACTCATGAGCGCCAGTGGCTAGGAAAATCATGATGCATACTATAGTGTTGGTCCTTCTACTAGATGGACAAGAAACACACCTTGAGGGCGAGTTGGTGCACCTAGTATGAGGGATGGCAGAGAATCAAATAGTTTACGCCTAGAGATGGTGGATTCTAGCCCATTTTTACTATGATCTAGGTCGATTTATCTTCTGGGAGCTTGATAGCATGGTACATTGCACACTCCTATAGGTTTGGTGTTTAGAGCATATCACATGTACTTGATCGGTTGGCTTCCCATGTTCGAAAATGGTAGGCTATCCATGAGAATTTGGTTACCCACTTTGATGACTATGGCAGTATGGTGATCTACACTTTTGGAGGGTGCAATTCGACCGAATGGATTAGGATGATATCTTGTGGAGGCCATACCAGCTTGTACTTCAGTGGCCAGATCACACTAGATAGATGACAAGACTATAGTTGGACAGATTTTGGGTGGGATGACATGACCACATAGTGCATCCCTTTTATTATGATTGGGTTATGAGGAAGTTTGGATAGTTATAGATACCACCCCAGGCATGATCATCTTTCAAGAGATCCATGCGAAGTGCCTGGAGGCCAGGTGATACAACTTGGTTCACACTAGATGATGTCATCCAGAGTGACTTTGACTATTCTAATCATGATCAGCCACTGGTGGATGATGTAGATGATGTTGGTGCCTCATGGGATCATGACTAGATCCAATGTTTTCGATGGATGAGTCAGTGGGAGATGCAAGACCTGTACTAGATGAGGGTGATGAGAGAGAGAGGGAGGACAAAACCAAGGAGACATGCTACAGGGTTGCTGATATATTTACTAATATTATTAATGAGGAGTATGATGAGGATGTAGACCCAGATTATGATAGATAGGAGGGAGAGGAGGAGGAGGAGGATAGAGTTGAGGAGCCACCCCAGAGTGATGACAATGAGGTAGTAGCTAGGGACCAATATGAGTAGGGAGAGGTCTCGCTTGTATATATGACTAGATCCTGGACAAAAAAAATAGTAGGTGCCAACACATACAGTCGAGCGGAGGTGAGTATGTCATCCATGCCCCCTACATAGGATGAGGTGGACTTTGTACATTCCACCATAGATATAGGTGATGATATTTAATTTTGATATATGTATGTTTATAGTTTTATGTATGATTTGATGCATATATATATATATATATATATATATATATATATATATATATCATGATGTGTACTGATTATATTTTTTTTCAATTTTGCAAGGTCCTTAGAGGATTGGCAAGAGCTCTACCATTAGGTGGCCATGGATATAATGTCAAAATATTTCGACTAAGAGGAGATGGACTCTGACTATATGCCCCCACCAATCATGGAGTGAGATCTAGAGATACTGAGACCTTTCATGATATTACGGGAAGCTTATGAGGGCCTGAGGAGATACATACTTTGTGTCAGAGCTACACCATAGGCACAACCGTCACAGACTCCAACAAAGGTGGATAGACTAGAGAGAGAGGTAGCATGACTACAGTCCTTAGTGACACTGTATACTATGATGACATGTACAAAAGACTTTTGATATATGTATATATATGCATTTTTAATTTATCTGGTGTAATTGATTTATGTGGATGTTAAATGGAAATGTGATTAATTAAATAGCCTTTGTGAGATTATTTAATTAATGGAAACATGATTTAACAGAATGTATGTGATCTAGTTAAAACATGTTTAGAGTGTATGTTAGATACAACATAAAGATTAAATATGTTATGCACTTATGATGTTAAAGTAACATAACACACAGGAGGGAAAATTGAATAGTATGAAATCCAAGCATAATGATTTGTCAAGAATGAAGCAATGAGAAAGCTAATATGATAGAATCCAATAGCTTTAACAACACTGCTCTATAATTCATACCATTCAAAAAGGGATTAGACATAATACCTATGAAAATGCATGGAATTAATAGGGTCTTTAAGAGGAGTGCCATCACGCTCGGTTAAGGTATAAGCACCAGATCCATAATTCATATCAACCACATAGGGGCCTAACCAATTAGGACTTAAATTACCTTTTTTGGTGTAATCAGTGGTAGTGTTATGTTGGTTTTCATATAAAACCAAATCACCTTTGTTAAACATCCTACGAATGACACCAATATCGTGTTTGCATTGTAATTATTTATCATAGGCTTGAAGATGCTTGAGAGCGTTAATGCATTATTCATCAAGAATTTCAAGTTGATGTAATCGTTGTTCTGCATAAGTGTCATTATCAACAAGACCTTGGAGAGTAATCCATAATGTGGGGATTTCTAACTCTAAAGGAAGGATAGCCTCAGTACCATAAACAAGGTTGAAAGGTGTATTTCCCATAGAAGAATGAACACTTGTGCAATATGCCCATAATGCATATTGCAATTGTGTATGCCAATATTTCTGGTTTTGGTTAACAATCTTCTTAAGGATTTGTTCTAGGATTTTATTAGTACTTTCAGCTTGATCATTAGACTGTGGGTAGTAAGGTGTTGAAAATCAATGTTGAATATGGAAGGTCTCAAGAAAATTATTCACATAATTTTTCTTAAATGGTGTACCATTGTCCAAGACTAATGCAAAAGGAAGGCCAAAGCAAGCAATGATGTGTTCCAATAAGAAATGGCATATCACCTCAGTAGTTGTAGATCAGAGGGGAATAACTTCTACCCATTTGGTGAAATAATCAGTAGCAGTAATGATAAATGTATGTCCAGTAGAAGAAGGTGGGGAGATTTTTCCAATTAGGTGCAATCCCCACATAGAGAATGGCCAAATAGGTATTTGCGAACGTAGCTCAGAAGAAGCTGCATGGATCAAATGGCTATGTTCTTAGGATTGATGACATCATTTAACATACACATAGCAATCTTTTTCCATGTTTTTCCTATAATAACCCATGTGGAGAAGTTTTTTCACTAAGGTTTTTCCTCCAAAATGTCCCCCACAAGTACCAAAATGGGCTTGTTCGAGGGAAATATGAGTTCCTGCATCCTTGAGACATCATAGAAGAATGCCATCAAAGGATCTTCTGTATAATGTATCAGCAAGGATTATATACTTAGTGGCTAAATTTTTGAGGTGAATGTGAGTAGTTCTAGTTGTAGGTTTGGGAATGGTACCATCCTTGCGATAATTATAGATGGCATCATATCATTCACATGGATTATCCAGAAAATTTAGAACAACATCATCAGGTGTATCGTTGGTGGAGGGTTTCATAATGGGGTGGATGGTAAAGATGACTTTTTTGGAAGGATCTGTAGGAGATATGAGAGATGTTGCACTAGCCATTGCATCTACATGGTGATTATCTTTGCGAGGGATGTTATTAATTGAGAACAAGTCAAACTGCTCTAACAAATTGAGAATGAGATCCTTATATTGCAATAGTTTATCATGTTTAGTTTGATAGAGACCATTGATTTATTTAATCACTAATTGCAAATCACCATAGATATTGATATCTTTGACCCCCATGACTAAAGCAATGCATAATCCAATGATTAATGCTTCATACTTAGTTGTGTTATTTTTACATAGGAAATTGAGATGATAGGATAAGGGAATAGGCTTACCTATGGGTGGAATTAAAATAACTCTAGCACCAGAGCTTGTTCGACACTTAAATCCATCAAAGTACAATTCCCATGTAGGAAGGTATATAGTAAACACAATGTCATTAGGGAAAGAGTTATTGGTGGGTAACACTAAGGGTGAAGGAGCATTGGCTAAATAGTCAGTTAATGCTTGGCCTTTGACTGATTTTTGAGAAACAAACTTAAGGTCAAACTCGGTTAACAACATGACCCATTTAGCAAGACGTCCTGAAAGATCTGCTTTATTGAAAAGATATTTGAGAGGATCAAACTTTGTCATTACTTGTACTTCTACATTAAGTAAGTAATATCACAACTTACTATAAGAGAGGGGGACCACCCACTACAAGGCCCCAGGTCATGAAAGGCCAAGAGCAGAAAGGTTGCCCTAACTTACCTTAGTTCAAAGGAAGGTTAGGATAGAAAGGATGAGAATGATGAAGACTAGGTGTCCTTTGATCATTCTGCAATCCCAGGAATTAAAGGGGGACTAGACGAGTCACTTTCTAGAGTCAACTCTACTTCACAGGTAGCTCTTTTTTAGAGGATAGAAGTATGGTTCTCAGATGACAGGATGGTGCATTAGCATCCGTACGGACAGAAAACCAAAGAAATGAGGTTGGAATCTTGAGAAAGGACTGATATTCTAGTCTAGTTTTTTTTGGAAGTAAAGAACAAGACTAAGAAAAGAGAAAGGTAAATAAGGATATGATAAAAGAAGTATATTACCGTGAGGGTGATGAAGATGATTTCGTAGAACAGTCCTCTTGCCAGTTTGTTTTGAGATCTCTCAACCTACACACAAAAAAGAGGGAAAGTGTTGGGGCTATTTAGGGGCCTGCCTTAGTCAGACCCCCATCTTATTGTTTCCACCTCCACGGACAACCAAGTTTACAAGGATAGAAATAACGATAAAGGAAGGAAATACAAGCTACGTATGCAATAAACTCTACAAAATAGTATGTGCTTACTAAATTGAATATGATAGAGGAAATGAGAGGATCTTATCACCTCCATCCAAAGCGCTCAAGGCTTGTGGAGGAGTGAATGAGAGGAACTCAAGCCTTTGTTGTTATGGTGTATGTCTTGTGCTCGCACTATCAAAGTGATGGAGTGGTACATTGCTATGGCTAGAAAACCAGAGAAACGAGGTTGGAATCCTGAGAAAGGATTGACAGTCTAGTATAGTTGTTTTGGGAAGTAAATAAGAAGACTAAGAAAAGAGAAAGGTAAATACATATATGATAAAAGAAGTATATTACCGTGAGGGTGACGAAGATGATTTCTAAGAACAATCCTCTCACTAGTTTGTTTCGAGATCTCTCCACCTACACACAACAAAGAGGGAAAGTGTTGGGGATGTTTAGGGGCCTACCTTAGTTAGACCCCCATCTTAGTGTTTCCACCTCCATGGATATCCAAGTTTTCAAGGATAGAAATAATGATAAAGGAAGGAAATACAAGCTACGTATGCAAGAAATACTACAAAACAGTATGTGCTTACTCAACTGAATACGATAGAGGAGATGAGAGGAGCTTACCACCTCCATCCAAAGCCCTCAAGGCTTGTGGAGGAGCGAATTGTTAGGAATAAGGTGTCTCAACCTTGGATAATTCCTATTCTTATTATTTGTTTTGTAAAAAGTATTTCTTGCAAATAATGTAATTAAGTGTGAGTGTACATGTCTAGTTGGCATGTTGATGTATCACTCCACTTGATGTGTCAGCATCTTGAATTGTGTGTAAGGAGATCATGGCTGAAACGGTTATGACGGATTCCTATGACATGTAAGAGCTATTTCTAGAAGATTCAATGACAGGTGAAGACATGCAAGACATGTGGCAACTGATAAAGTTGAGTAGGGTTCCTATTTTCTTGAAGAATGGTAAAACCCTAATACGGCTATCTTCGGAAGTTGCCCTAAAAAGGAAAGCGCATGATATAAGCATTTTTTTGGGTTACAGACTGAGATAGCAAAAGAGTGTATTGTTGGTATGATCGTGTGTTACTGGATTTGTCTTTGAGTGTCGATTGTCTCCTAAAAGAACTTGCATTGCAAGTGTGTTGTAACCGTTGTGTTGAAGATAATACATTGTGTAGGTTTTGGAGTGTTGGGGTTTTTTACCAAAAGGTTTTCCCCAGGGTAAATCATTGTGTCATTCTCTATTTTCTGTATGCATGGTATATGGCTGCAATATCTTTGTTAAAGTAGTTAACGAATCTGAAATTGTAAGGATTTAAAAGAATTTTCACAATACTTTCCTTTAGAGATTAGTGTAGGAAGTTGTTTCTGCACCTGAGTTTCCTTACATGAATGAGAGGAACTCAAGCCTCTATTGTTGTGGTGTATGTCCTATGCTTGCACTATCAGAGTGAAGAATGTTGCTACAAAGATTGAATGGATATTTGAAAGAGTGGAGAAAATGTGAAGTGATGAGCTCAAGATCTCACAAAACTTGAGAATGGATGGACTGGTCAAGAATATGAAGGAGAAGATGAAAAACGACCATATTCAAGTCAGCCAGCCGAAGAGGGACGTTAATCTTTGACTTCCAATCAAAAAAGTAACACCTTTGTAGTCTACAACCGTAGGAATTTGCCAAGGACATAAGTGCACTATGTGGATGTATGCACACCATGTGGGCATCCTCGACAAAAATTCCCCCACTGACACACAAATAGGGTGCCAAGTGGAATGTAAACAATGGGCTTAAGTGGAATTAAACCTCTACATTCGGTTCTCTAAAGTGTAAATGGGTGAAAGGGGAATTTGCATTAGGGTGAAAATTCACACTCATACATTTTTGCTCCACTTTAGCGAGCATGAATACTGATGAGCACTTTGATAAAGTAAAGTAGTAGGAAATTAACAGAGTAAGAGATGTATACCTAAACTGACGAGGAAGCAGAGCACGATCTGGCTAACCTAAAAGTGCAGGAAAGGATTTCATAGTTCTGTGGAACCACAAAGCTGAAGTATGAAAGTACCTTACAGGCTCACGATCCTACAAGGGAGGTATCCTTCAAGAACTCTCACATGACGGAAACTAGGAAAAGCACGTTACAACCCCACAAACCTGTAAGGAAGGTATCCCCCAAGAACTCTAACATTAGGGAGACTGATTAGAGTGTCTTACGGACTCATAGACCTGTAAGGAAGGTATCCCCCAAGAACTCTCACATGAGGGAGACCGAGTAAAGGGGACTCCACATAGTCAAAGATAGAAAAATATTTACCCGCATATAGAACACATCAGGAAGCGGATGCACAGGCTAGTGAACAGATAGTCACACAAACCATCGCTAAGTTGTAAGACTTTCAAAGGGGTCCCTCGAGGACCCTTCAAAAGGAAGGAAGGTCCACTCAAGTGACGTGTTGTTTGAAAGGTGAAGTCTAGTCGGGCTTCCACCAAGCTAGATGTAAAGATGTCAAGACGGTCTAGTTGGGCTGCCCTAGACTAGATACAAGGAAACAAAACCGACCTAGTCAAGCTACCCCTGAGATAGATGCCATAGAACTTGTTAAAATATTTTGAATGGGTCCCTTGGGAACCCAATATGAAAGGGAGGGGTCCACTCAAGGGACAAACTGTTCAAAAGTTACCATCTTCCTTCTCGAATCAACTCGTCACCAAGGAATCCTTTTGAAAGATGTTCACTTCATCAAGGAATTCGAAAGGAAGGAGATGCGCTCATGCGAGGGGAAGAATAAGACCATTCCCACTTTGGAGGAGGATTCCCAAGTCCTTTCTTTACAAACCCATGATGAAGAAAACATGTTTCGTTAGAGTTTCAAGTTGAGAATGCAATTCTAACAAGGAAGTGTGCGAAGGGTCTTTGAGAAAATATTCATTTGGAAATGAATGCATTTTCTAAAGACCAAGTGATATAGAAGAGCATTGTCGCACATGAAAGGGGCAACTCAAGCAAAGAAGAGAGAAAGATAAAGAGAAAGTAAAAGAAAGTAGATCACAGAAAAATGGCACAGGGGGATCTGGTTTCATGGGGTCAGATCTACCTTTATTTATATATGTTACGTAACCGCGATAAGTGGAAAGAGATCATCAATCCCCAAGAAGATTAGGAAGAATGCACAAAAGACAAAGTAAAAATACAAAATTAGGTTAACATGGAAGGAGGCCTAAATGCTCCCAATTCTTTGCATCGTCCCCAATTTTCTAAAAGTCAATCACAAACATGGAAGAATAGGGGTACATATAGAGGAAGGTTTACAACACAAACACCACGTCTATATCCAAGAACCAATAGGGGTGACGAGGGTCATCCAGGCACATGTAGCATGATTATAGGGGAACACACCGCAACACACATATATCTAATCTAAAGGTCAAGAATAGGGTCTCCCTCTAACACTAGTCGACCAAGAGGTCATTAGCTTCCCACTCTAGATCATTGAAGGGGGAAGGGTGACGAGCCTGCAATGGTGTAATGTTAAGGGGATGAGCTTCCGATCCTCCCACCAGAAGGGCCAAGGTAGAGGGACCTATGAGGTCTCCATCACTCAACTCTTGTGGGTCCAAGGTCAATGAATTTGCAAAAATCACTGACAAGGTCGAAACTTCATTCACCGAGTTAAACATGCATTTAATGAGAATTTCATACTTCACTTTGAGGGATGGAGGATTTTGCACCCGAGGTTCGCCGCGGGGCTCATTGAGAGACTTAAGAGTGGTGACAAACTCGAGGGAGGCTAGGACTAGTTCTATTACTAGGATAGAACAAGTCAACTTGGGGCCACCTTTTGGGGCAGGTGGGCTCTTCTTACATCCTCCATTGCTAGAGGGGCCACACTCTACCTTCTTCTTCATCGAAGGAGGTGAACTCCCCACAAACGAAACAAGGAGGGTCAAGGGAGAAGAGGGAAGAACCATAGTGGACACAACTAAAGTGTTCACCGTTTCCATAGGCTTTGGGAAAGGTAAGACATCTAGGATGGAAGTCAACAAGGGTAGCTTTGTTGAAGGAGTGATGAACACTTGCACCCTTCTAGGCGCATGTGTGCTCACAGTAGGAACCTAAAGAGATTCAGAGACGGAAGGATGAAAAGAGGATGATGCAGTAGGAGGTGCAATCTTCTCCGCCTCCTTCTTCTGTAAGGAGGCTTGCTCAAATAGGAGAGCCTTTCACCGATGCTTAGGCTCACGCACAAAGCAGTTTCTATGGCTCTTCAAACTAGAAGCTAGAACTTGCAAAGGGATGGATGGATTCTACTCAACCATGGGAGTGTTCTCCACAGTTGTTCCAGTGGAAGGGTGGACTCTTGAATGGGAGAAGGAGGGCCAGGTTCAGAAATGGCGGGAGGAGTTGACTCTAACGCCTCAGTGGTAGGCCTCTTCCCATTCACTATTTTGGGAATAGGAATAGTAGGAGGCCGTGGAAGCCAAGATAGAGAAGACTCTCCATGAAGGGCTTTCTGCCTTCCATACTAGATGGGCGTAAGCTCTGATGGTAAGACAAGAAGCTCAAATACAGGACACTTGGCCTTTCATCAAGTGGGCGCCCTAGGATTCTCTCACAAATGCGAGATAGTAGTAGATGGTGTTGTGGTAGGGCGAGAGGAAGCATCGGGCTGAACAACAAAAATGGAAGGAGGAGGATCTCGAGACCACTTCTCTTCTTCTCTTCTACGTGCAAAACAACATGAGCTGACAGAGGGTATCTCACTTTCGGCCTAGTGCACCCCTTCTTATAGTTTTGATACATGTGATGTAGGAGGTCCTTCCTAGGTGAGAGAGGACCAAGGGATGCGGGCCAAAAGTAATCCAAGGTATAGCTGCCAAGTGCAACCGGTGGTCTATAACTAGTGTCATGCATAATGTGTAATGAACCTCCATGAACAAACTTCAAAAATTTATGTATAACCAAGCGAACTACATTCATAGCTACTAGTTAGGGGATACCTACCTTCACTCTGAAGAGTTCAAACCCTAGGATGATGTCAATCTTAAGGCTCATAGATTTAGGTCCAACAAGGACCGATAGTACAATACTCCCTATAGGAGGTACTAAAAGTTTGTCGTGTGTGTGGACGGTACTTTCAAGTGTATCATACCTATCCTTATGTAGGAAGTTACTTAGCATGATCTCCTCAGTTATGATATTCACTTGTGATGTCAGATCAATGAGAACACCTACTACAGTATTCTTGTTTATTCTTGCAGGAATGTAAAGAGGAGATGGTTCCCTATTGAATCCCATTAGTAGGTCCTATGAGGTGAAGGTTATGCTAGTACCACCACCCACAATCTACACAGAGGGAATAGGTTGATTTAGGAAAGAGGCCATCATGCACACCAGATGGTACTTCTATATAGCTTCCTAAGGTTTACGAGATAAAGTAGTCACCCAATTAAGGTTTCCTTATGCAATACTTTGGAACCTTCCAACTATGCCTACTAGGGGTCGCAGGTTGGTTTGTGAGGTGAGAACCTCAAAAATCTCACACCTACAACACTCCTAGGATATGAGGAATGGAGCTTTCAGTATCACAGAATGGAACCAAAATGGTTCACGTCAGGTTCACCAAAAGTGTAAGAGAGGGGGACCACCCACTGCAAGGCCCTAGGTCATGAAAGGCCAAGAGCGGAAAGGCTGCCCTAACTTATCTCAGTTCAAAGGAAGGTTAGGATAGAAAGGATGAGAATGATGAAGGCTAGGTGATGAGAATGATGAAGGCTAGGTGTCCTTCGATCATTCTACAATCCTGAGAATTAAAGGGGGACTAGACGAGTCACTTTCTAGAGTCAACTCTATGTCACATGTAGCTCTTTGTCTGAGGACAAAAGCGCAGTTCTAGGATGATAGTGCAGCGCGCTAGCGATCATATGGCCAAAAAACCAAGAAACAAGGTTGGAATCTCTAGAAAGGATTGACAGTCTAGTCTAGTAGTTTCAGGAAGTAAAGAACAAGACTAAGAAAAGAGAAAGGTAAATATCGATATGATAAAAGAAGTATATTACTGTGAGGGTGATGAAGACAATTTCTTAAAACAATCCTCTCGCCAATTTGTTTCGAGATCTCTCCACCTACACACAAAAAAGAGGGAAAGTGTTGGGGTTGTTTAGGGGCCTGCCTTAGTCAGACCCCCATCTTGGTGTTTCCACCTACATGAACAGTGAAGTTTGCAATGATAGAAATAACGATAAAGGAAGGAAATACAAGCTACATATGCAAGAAACACTACAAAACCATATGTGCTTACTCAACCGAATATGATAGAGGAGATGAGAGGATCTTACCACCTCCATCCAAAGTGCTCAAGGCTTGATGAGGAGTGAATAGAGGAACTCAAGCCTCTACTGTCATGGTGTATGTTCTATGCTCGCACTATCAAAGTGATGGAGTGGTAGATTGCTACAATGGAGTGAAGAATGTTGCTATAAAGCTTGAATGGATGTTCAAAAGAGTGGATAAAATGTGAATTGATGAACTCAAGATCTCACAAAAATTGAGAATGGATGGAATGGTCAAGAATATGAAGGAGAAGATGAAAATTTTTCATATTTGGGTCGGCCAGCTGAAGAGGGATGTTACTCTTCGACTTCCAATTGAAAATGTAACACCTCTGTAGTCTCCAACCACAGGAATATGCCAGGGACATAAGCGTGCCACCTAGATATTTGTGCATCATATGGGAATCCTTGATAGAAATGCCCCCACCAACACACAAATAGGGAACCAAGTGGAATGCAAACAACGGGCTTAAGTGGAATTAAACCTCTTCTTTCAGTTCTCTAAAGTGTAAAGGGGTGAATGGGGAATTTTTTTTAGGGGTGCAAATTCACACTCATACACTTACTAGTAGCGAATATAAGAGCCATAAATTATTTTTCAATTGTTGTGTAATGGGTCTCATAATCGAGGAGCGTTTGATCTATATAATAAACATGATGCTCTTTACCATTGGTGTCTTGTTTAGCTAACAATGCAGCAAAAGCATGGGAAGAAGTAGCTATATAAAGGATGAAAGGTTGGTTTGGTATAGCAGGTTGTAAAACAGGTGGAGTTACAACGTATTGTTTCAAACTCTCAAAGGCATGTTTACAATCATCATTCCAATCAAAATTTATATCCTTTTTTAGGAGATGCGTGAAGGGTAACATACGATCGACTAAGGATGCGACAAAATGATGAATGGCTTGAATCCATCCTTGCAATGTCCACAATTGGGAGATGTTACAAGGAGGTGGCATATTAATTATAACGTCAATTTTCTTTGTATCCACCTCAATGCCTCTATGAGATATGATAAACCCTAAAAGTTTACCACTATCTACTCCAAAGACACACTTTTTGGGATTTAACTGAATGTTATATTTACGCATGCATTTGAAGATTTTTCGAAGGACATTCACATTATGTTGACAGGTTAAGGATTTAGCAAGAATGTCATCAACATAATCTTCTAAGATTTTGTGGATGTAGTCATGAAAGATTAAGGTGATTGCACATTGATAGGTAGGGCCAAAGTTCTTTAAACCAAAAGGCATCATAACCCAGCAAAATTTTCCCCAAGCGGATGTAAAGGTCATCCTATATTGATCTTGTGGGTTGATGAAGATTTAATTATATCCAAAAAATCCATCCATAAAGGATAAAAAAGCATTTCCAACAGTGGAATCCATGATCATGTTGATGTTAGGAAGAGGAAATTCATCTTTTAAAGAGGCCTTATTCAAGTCTCTAAAATTTTTCCATATCCTAACACAATTATCGGGTTTGGCCACCGTGACAATATTTGATATCCAAGGAGAATAATCAATGGGGCGAATGAAACCTACGTCAAGTATTTTTTCAAGTTCTCCTTTAACATGCAAGGCTATCTTAGGATTCATTTTTCAAATATTTTGGTGAATGGGCTTAGCATTTTCAGCAAGGACAATGTTATGGGTAGCTATTTGGGGATCTATTCCAGGCATATCAAAATATTTCCAAGAAAATATTTTAGGAAAGGTATGAAGCAAGGTTGCAAGGTCCTCTTGTTCTTAATTGTCAAGACACTTCCCAATTTTAGTGACCTTATATTTATCATCTATATCAATTGGTATGTCAAGGGTATCTCCTAAAGGGAGTGCACTAGACTTAGGTATCTTGGGATCATATGGTTCCATGCTTGCAGGATTATCCTTAACATCACTAATGGTAGGTTCATCATTATCATAGCACAAGAGGCATCTCGCTTGGAGTGATAAGTCTTATTTGAAGCACCTAAAAAGTGTTTCAAGTCTTCATCATCATGAACATAAGTGAATAGGGGAGAAGCCACATCAAGAAATTCAGGATGCTTAAGTGTGAGTTTGGTTCTCAATGTTCATGTGATAGTGTTGATGTGGAGAGAAGATCATTGATTGGCTTTGATAGCTTTAGAAAAGGAAAATCCTAGATCGGTCTTAGATCCTTGCATATTAGGTTCAATGGGTACATGTATGCCTTGCTCATGCTTACCACATCCTTTACCATTGTAGCCTAATTGTTTCACAAGATAATAACCACATCCATAAAGTATTTCCATTTCTTGTGGGTTAAGTGGTTTTTGATAATTTATCTAATCGAAATTTGTTGTATATGTTGCATTTTCTTCCAAAAGAGATGAGGTAGATGTGTGGGAAGGGTGTTCTTCTTGTTCGGTAGAGAGGAAAATTGATTTCTCTTGTTGGGTATCCTCCTTTTGTGTGGCAATACACTCACCCATAAAGGAAGGAGTAAATTCTAAGGATCCCCAATCATCACCAAGTAAATTAAAATTGGGTTTATCTTTTGGTTGATCTTTCTCAGAAGGGGAAATATTGGAGGTAGGAATTAAGGTATTGAGAGGACTTGAGGTGCCCTTTTCATGTTGTAATCATCTCTCAAGTTCAGGTTCTATGTCAATTTGATAAACTTTGTTATTATATACATATTTCATTTTACAATGAAGGGTTGAGGGTATTGCATGCATCTCATGGATCCATGGTCTTCCCAAGAGGATATTGTAAGAAAGGTCATAGGGCATGACATGGATAGGATTTTGTAGCATAACCATTTCGACAGTAATGGGTAAGGTGATGACACCAAGGGGTTGCTTTATAACATTGTCAAATCCTTTAATAGATAAGGAATCAGATTGGATTTGCAATCTATCCACATGTAACCTATCAATAAGTTTCACACTGCATGCATTTAGGGCAAAGCCATTATCAACGAGGATCCTTTTGATGCCTATCTACTCATATTTGGCTATGATCATAAAGGCCCTTCATTTTTTTTCTTAATTCTAATGGAGGGAGCTCATGTTGATAGAAATTAATTTCCACATTAGTTGTGTTCATTTCATCTAGGAGAGCTTCCACATCATTAGCATTTGTACTAGGAGGAACCACTATCTGTTGCAATGCTATTTGAAGCATAGAATGATAGTTAGGGGAATTATGAAGGAGATCCCAAAGGGATATCTTGGTGAGGGTGTTCTTAAGTTTCTCAACCAAATCATACTCCCTAAGTTGTGAGTTTAAATGAGGTGCAACGGGTAAGATGGGGTTGGGAAATGGTAGGGAAGTGGAGGTAGTTGGTTGTTGTGGATGTGGGTTATTTCGAGTATAATGAGTGTGAGCAATGGTATCATGCTTAGGAGGGAAGAGGGTAAAATCAAGTTGGTAGGGGGTTGGAGTTTGATGGGAAGGTGGGTAGAGAACAAGTTGAGGTTGGATGACATTAACATCTTTTGTTTGAGGTTGTTCATAAAAAACCATAGTGGATGAAGTAGGCGAGATGAAATCCTGAAGAACTTCATCTAACATACCCATATCATCACATCTAAAGGGTTTGGAAGGCAAGGGAGGGGAGGTTTCGACTGTATCATCACCAACCTCAGTGGATGAAGTGAGTGAGAGGAAGCCTTGAATGGATTCATCTAACTTATCCAAATCATCACTACTAAAAGGTTTAGACGATATAGTGTTCCTATAGTGGAGAAGTGTGTGTATTGTATCATGTGAGGTTTCTATGTTTTCAGTTTCATGTTCTACTTAATTTACTTTGAAAGAAGTAGGAACTAATGCTGAAAATGAAACTTGTAACTATCTAATTTTATTCATAAATTTCATTTTAAGCTAATGATAACCATATAACAAAGAATAACAAAACTGAAATAGAGCATAAATTGAAAGAAATGGAAACTTCAGAAACTAGAAAGCGAGTTTAGAAACTACTGATGCAAAATGTGTACTGGGACTAGGTCACCCAAGGTGGTGACTTAGTCCTGGTATGGCTATTTTTGAGTTTTTTCTATGTTTTTTGATGAAAAATGTAGTGTTCTTGAATGTAAGATGCAACACTTTATGATATATGCAAAAAAATTGTAAGATACAATGAAATAAATGCAAAATATGAGTCTTTTTCTCCAATACAAAATATGAAATCCTAAGATGCCTTGTTAAACAATGTAACATTCAATGCAATGCTAAGGAAAGAGTTCCTAGGATGCAAATGCAGATTAAATCAGAAGTAAAATATGTCTAAATGTAGGTTCACCAAAATGAACCACAAAATTTAATGATTTTTGGTGGGGAAAAGGAGTGATAACCCTACAACATTCTAGGGTTTTCACCTAGAAGGAAGAGGACTTTTCTTTCATGAGGAGCATTAAACCATGCGATTCATTCAAATACTAAGGATTGAATATGTGTTGAAATGTGCTAAATTACTCAAATGTAATATTAAAACCTAACTATTTAATCTAAACTAAGAGAACCTATATTGTTGGAAAACACATGATGCAATGCAATAATGATAAAATGAAAACTAAACTAAGAAATGTAACTTAATAGATCAAATGGGTGCGCCTGGAAACTATTGTAGACTGATGAAGAAGTTGTGGAAGCCTCAGGAAATCTGAAAAATCTAATTTTTGAGCCAACTGGGACACTTATGCCAAGTGGGGCGACCTAGTCCCTTTCCTGGAAAAGTACTTTGGATTCCATTTTAGCCAGCTAGGTGCTCAAATCTGCAAAAATCCTTGTCAGTAACCTCCAGTGACCTAGTCCCTTTTAACTTTTTTGGAAAACTTGAAAGTGGACATAAAGTCCTATGATCCTGGTATTGTTCCTCCATGGGAATCTAGGCTCAGACCTACAAAATAACCTATAAAACAAAATATATTTGGGTTTCTAATGTGGGGTTTTCCTTGGTCAAATCCCTAGTTTGTATTTAAACTTGTAAAGACATAGAGAATCTTCATAAACCCTAGCCCTAATTTTATTTATAACTAGGAAAACCTGAAATAAGACAAAACCCTATTCTATTGTGCTAGAATAAGATGCATGTAAGAGATTTGGAATGATGCAAGACTTTAATCCTAGAAACCCTACAACATTACAAATGAGTGTAAAAACAAATTCAAATGGGATGCAAACCTCAAATCTGAAGATGGGCTAAAAAATAGAAGATGGAGTCACTTTGAAAACAATGTTTAGGTGTGATTTGGTGGCTATTTGTACCTCCTCAACCTAGATTTTTCCATGAATCTCTATAGCCATCTATGTTAAGACTTTGGAAATGTGTGATCTTGAATGTGGAGTGAGATTGAAGACCTACAAGAATCCCTGGTTTTTTGTCCAAAAGCTTCAACTTTTGTTGTGAGAGAGATGAATCTTCTTGAGGAAGATTTTTTTCACTTGATTCTTGAATTTGGATGTGAAAAATGACCAAGAGAGAGTGGAAAAATGACCTAAAAACAAGTATTTATAAGCAACAAGACCTAATTGCTAGTAATTTTGACCTAAGAGGCTGACACCCATCAGGGATTTTTGACCAAATATACATTTTCCCGCTTAAAATTACAAAAATCTTCAAAAAGGACTAGGTCACCAACTTGGAAAACCTAGTCCCACTAAGGGATTTTGAAGTGGGATTAGTTCTTTTTGAATAATTTGAATTTTTTTTTTCATGGGTTGAATGATTCCTTAGGTATAATAGGACTCAAAGTCAAAACTAATGAAGCTTAGGGGCCTATAAATGTTGTTTTAGGGTGATAATTGATGAAAGGGGACCTAAAGTAGGAACAAAACAGGCACAAAATTTTCCTTTTCTTTAAAGGTATACATTTTTTGGAAAGACAGTTCTACAACCTATTTGACAACATCACCATTGATAAGGCCTTCCTTAAGCTCTCCATCAAATCAATAGGCTTAGAAACCTCATTGGGAGTAGGATCCTCAGCAAACCCTACATTAAGCTGACATTAGGCACTCACTAGAAGAGGGGATAACACTAGAGATTAGAAAATCCATACCCGAGGTTGCTATAGCATCTATAGTTGTAGACAAGAACTCGACCTGATCACCAATAGGGACCTCTTTTTCGTTTTCCATAGATGATCCTTTTTCCTTGCATTCCTTTCGAGGGTATTTTTGGAGTTTGTTAGGAAATTTCTTAGCCTAATGACCAACCTTCTTACACAAAAGTAGGAAAATAGAATGGACTCAAACTCAATAGCCTAATTCCACACCCCAAGCTTATATTTAATCTTTATTGAGGAAGGAAGGTCTAAATATTGCTCCACATTCACACAAATGTGAGTATACATCAAGAATTTCTTGGAAGGAATCATGTAATTGATAGAGATAAAGTGAGAAAAGGTACTCACAATACCTATAAAAATATCCTCATACCAAAATTGCATGGGAAGACTAGGAATCCTTACACAAATTGGTGTTATACTGAAAGACAAACTACTGGGATTAAAACTAGACTCTCACTTTTTTAGAGCAAGAGTGAATTTATCCAAGAACTAGAGGCCCCTAGTTAGGACATTTAACAAGTCATCTTCACAAGTAAAAGAGAAAGAGAAGAACCCTTTTTCCATGGCAGCAACATCCACCTGCCCCTTAGTCCATTTCTTAAGAGTAAAAGACCAAACCAGTTCAATATTTGGATGAGGACTCAAGAACTTCCCAACTAATGGAATTTACATACTAGAAACACTCTTGTAAATGAGATGGTTAGGAAGAAAGATAGATAACTCACTAGTGGAAGGGTTAGAATAATAAATAATTAGAGAGGAGGATATTTTACCTTTAGGTTTAGCACCAAAAATATTAGACCATTTCAAACTTGAAGCAAAGTCACAAGAAGCATATAGACCATTTGTATCTTTTCCAAATTCTAAAGAATCACTGAGAGTACTAGATGATAATTTCCCAAACAAAAATTTAGGGGTCCCCTCAGAGACAAGGTGGGTACCATCCACCGAAACCACCAAAGGGGAAGACCCAAAATCTTTGGATTCCACAAAAGAGGGCCTACTTCACAAACCATCAACATGGCATCCACCTTGCATTCTAACACAAGCAACATACCTTCTACTATTATTGATTCTTCACTCATGTCAAATTTTTAATTAATAGAGGTATGAACTATAATAGAGAAGAAACCAATTTCGGAAGTTTCTAAGACAAGTGGAGTTGTGCATGTTAAGTTGATACCTTGTATTTTCTATTTATAGTTGGTAAGTTTTAGTTTGCATGTAAAATCTCCATCAAAGCTCTTAAAGTGCATGAACTTTCTCTTTTCCTTGGTCATGTGAATTGATCACCCACTTTCAATGGTCCATAGGTTCTTCTCCTTTTGATAATGTAGAGAAATGTGAGCCACCATGGATTTTTCTAATCTTTCCTCCTTTGAATTATTCTTTCAAATTTGTTTTTCTTCATTATTCTAACATTCTAACTTTTCTCCTTTTGAATCTAGTATAGGAGAACTTATAAATTTACTTATGTATTTTCTAGTAATATGCCCAAAATTGTTGCATTTGTGAAAATAATATTAGAATTATATAAAGGTGCAAATGTATTCTACTGAAAAAATCATTTCTTCTTCAGGAGCCTTTCTACAATTCACAACCTTATGACCAAAATGATTGCAATTAAAATAGTAACCAGAAAAGGAATGATAGAACCTAGTATTGTATTCTTGTCCTCTTGAAACTTTTCTTTTGGATATTTTATTTTATCTATCCACTTGGATGAATCTTTCATTTAGCACATTGCTTCCATTGATTGCTACAACATTCTTAGACTTTGAAATTTGAGAATCATTCTTTTCCATATTCTCAATAACAACCTCCATAGTCTTCTTAGTCACCTTAATCCTCTTCTCATTAGTAAATACAAGTATAGTTTTGATATATGGTGATATTTCACTTTCTATTATCTGATACAATATCTCTATTATTTTCCAAAACTTCAACTTCAATTGATGATTATCATTTTTAAGGTCTTTCCTTAGTGACACAATCTTTGCTTTAATCTTTTCACAATCCATTTCTCTTGAGAGAAATATTTTAGTTAGTACTTCTTCCATCCTCTTTGAATCTTCCACTTGAACCTTTATATAAATGATCATCTTCTCTACCTTCTCAAGATTATGAGATAATTTGTCTTTAGCTTTCACTTCTTTTGTAATTCTTTTCTTTAGCCTTTTTATTTCCTTACCAGCACGGAGTAATTCTCCCACAAGGTTTACTTTTGCATCATTTTCAATTCCAAACTTTACTTTTGCATCCTCTTTAGATGTTTACATAGCCATGAAAAGAGCCCTTTCTCCTCCATTCCAAGAGGTTCCTTGGTCATCGTCATCAGATGAGTAGCCTTCCTCATTGATGAAGAAACATTAAATTTTTCTAAAACTCTTTCCATTTTCTAAATGACTTATTTTCACCATTTTTAGATTTCTTATATGGAAACTTAGCCATGAAATGACCTACTTCACCAGAATTAAAAAATTTCAAAGGCAACTTACCTTTATACTTTCTGGAACCTCTTTGAAGCTTTTTGAAAAAGTTTACTTCTGACAGATTTGATCCATCTTCTAAATATATATCATCTTGCTCCATGGACACCTTGAATGCAACCTCTTTCCTGACACAATTGTCATTCTCAATTTTGATTTCATAGGCAGTCAAGATTCCATGTAACTCATCAATAGTTAGAGTATTCAGATCTTTGGCTTCTTCAATAGAAAAAACTTTTGCATCAAATTTTCTTGGAAGGGATCTAAGAACCTTTTTCAAAATCATACCTTCCTTCAATTATTTCCCAAGATCTTTGATATAATTGAAAATCTCATTAACCCAGAGCAAGAATGTAGCAATGTTTTCCTCTTCCTTCATTTTTAGACTTTCAACTTGACCTCAATGAGTTTAAAGCTTTTCTTTTTTGACCTTATCATCACCTTCATATATTTTATGTAATTTACTCCAAACTTCATTTACTATCTTGCAATGCATGATCTTTTCAAATTCAGATTTAGATAAACCACATAAAATAGCATTCCTTGCTTTATAATTATTTTCACAAGCCTTCTTTTCGGCCTAATCTCTTGGAGGAATTTTAGGCATCTAATATCCATCCACAAACGATTTCCAAACCTCAAACCCTAGTGCCATTAAGTATGATTCCATCCTTACTTTTGAAAAAGCATAATTAGATCTATCAAAGAGTGGGTCCTTATTTGAAGATGATCCTTTTTGAGCCACTAAATGTGCCATCTAGAATCTACCTCAAGTTGTTAAGCTTCTTCAAAGGAGCCTAGCTCTAATACCAATTCAAGGGCACACAATATATTGAGAGGGGGTGAATCAGTATATCAAATCTATTAAAAACTCTTTAATTCAACAAGAGTCTCCAAACATGAATCAAAAAACTATTATCAATAAAGAAAAATAGATGCACACATTCACATATTGAGCACTAGATATACATGAAAACCCAAAATGGAAAAATCCATGGTGATAAGAGTTTCTTGGAGCTACTATCCAAATATAGCCTCACAAAATTAATGAATAAGTTATAATCATGAAGTAGGAATGAACCTATTGGAGACACCAATCCCATATAGTATTTGTAGGCACCAACCTACTAGAGACACCAACTCAATAGGTAAGACACCAATCCTACCATATTAAAAATATAAATCTTGCAAAGATTCAATGCTAATTACATAGATTACACTTGATCTTAACTTACTTTAGACACTCTCTCACATAACTTATAATCTTTTGGTTATCCAGTGAAAAATGATTGAGATGCAACTTTGATTGAATTACAAGTATTCACACACTTGCTCTTACACACATACATATATATCTAAAACTATGATTATTATTCAATATATACACATATAATTACATTAAAATTAATTCAAGTCAGGTCAGAGTCTCTTAACACCATCCATAATTAGCCAGGTTGGCTAGGGTAGACATAAAATCAAATTTGTATGAAACATGTAGTGAGTGGGTCCAAAATTAATTTTTTTGTTGCTAAATGAACATGATACCATGTGCTTCCTTCAAGGACCTTAACTTGGACTTATTTAAACATCCCGCATTATCTTCAGAGGGAACATGCAACAAGCCGCTACCACATAGTTTTGAAACATCAACTAGTTAGTTAACTAGTGTATTGACCCTTTTGTCACTTCAAACTTTTCTCTTCCTAAACATAAATTATGGAAACTCTGGAATATGATGAAACAAGTGTAGACATTCTCTCCTTTCAAATCATGTACCAAAAATCACATCCAGGAAAGAATACTAATCATGAATTATGTTGCCAAAAAAATATTTCTACTTGAGTAACTAACTTCCAACATTTTAGATCAAACTTTTGGATTGCTTCTATGAACATATTAGATACAAGCATACTACAAGCACTTTTCTTTTTTGTTCTCAAAATTTTATGATATAACAATATGATTACATTTAATTCACATTGGTTTTCTTGTTTACATTACTCCTTTTACATCATTCACAACATATGTTCAACAATGAAGGCATTTGAGAAATAAATCTTAGGGGATTCCATCGGAATGAGGTTTCCTTGATCCATTATGAGAGAGACAAAATGTTCATCAAATTTAGGCATGGTGAAGAGTGAGCTACCCTCTTTCACCAATGCACTAGAGATAGACCTTGTTCAATAGATTTGGGCATTTTGTACCCTTAAAGATATCAAGGAAATCCCTTAGAAATAATTTTTCAACATAACTAGAGAACTCGTTTTCCATTAATAAATTATGATACACTAGTAAGTAATTAGCCTTGGGAATTTACTCATCATGTACCTATTGGAAAGATGGAATGCATAATTTAAAGAATGGTGTGGTGACTCTCCTTCCAACTAAAAAAATTGGTAACACTCTTGGGAAATGGGTGACCTAAATTTAGATTGAATCTCCAAAAAGGGTTGGTTTCTCTAGTGTAACACCTAAAAAATAACTTATTCAAATACTGCAATAGAGAAAATGGATAGAAATTGAACATAAAACCGAATCTAAAACTTGAAATGAGGTGATACACCAAGATATTTAATGGTTTATGCTTGATTAAAAATACACAATAATATTAATGAAGCCAAAAATTATACACAACTCATAATTTGACAAAAAAATTAGATAAGTATTTCATAAAAAGGACTAAAATTTATAACAAATTTTAGGAGGAATATAGAGTGATCTTTGAAAACTCAACTAATGATTTTTCATAGTTCAAAACTTGCATAAATTCTACAAGACATATGTTAGCATATAGTTGTCATTGATGTCAAAAGGGAAAAGAATGTGAGGCAGATTGCTAGCATGATTGAAAGAGGATCAGAGATGGAATGGAGTTGTGTGTCATTCATGTTAAGAAGAGATAAGGTTTGCAATGAATATGTAGCATTGGTATAGGTTGTAGATGAATGCATATGATACAATATTTTTGTTGATGTCAAAGGAGTGTGGAATTGATCATGCAAGGGAGATGTTGGCATGATGATAGATCAGTGGTGTGCCTAAATTCTATGAAGCTTAGAGGATGAACGTGAGAGTAGTGAACCTAGTTTTGGAAGTGTCTGTGGTTGGTTGATGATGTTAAAGTGCATATCTTGTAAATTTTGTCATGAAGATGTAGAGAGTCTTCCATACAACAGAGGAGAAAACAAGCTACAAATTCGATATGGATTTTTTGAGAGAATTCCAGTGATGTTCTCTATAGGTCAATAAAGTGGAGGATGCATCTAGAAATGATTTATTTCTGCTCTCGGGTGATTGTAGGGTTTACAGATAAACCCTAATAGGTTTACAATCATGGCATCTTCACAAATGTTCTATTTTAATGATGACTTGTGTTTCTCGGTTGTAGGAAGCTTAAGTAAGGACTTAAGACTAGTATGTTCAGCCCATGACTAGCCCCTCACATCTTGGCAACCAGTTGACAAGGTTTGAGGTTCACATCAATGTGATAGTGTGTGATCAACGGATCGAGGAGTTAATAAATTTAAGAACTTGGTGACTTGGTTAAGAAATTTGAAGTTCCTCTTACAGCCTGATGACCATGTCATCAGTGGGACACTAGTGGGTCAGTGGGAGTCAAGTTGGTGTCTCTCTAATAGCATAATATCTATATGTCGGCATATCACATGTTTTCATAACTTAGTAACCTCTGACAAAAGGTTCTAAAGTTCAAGTTTTTGGCAACTTAGCGATGGCGTGATAAGGGGTGTGGTAGTGTCATCGACAAGATTGGATGGAATCAGTGAGACCTTTGGTTGTGTCTCTCTGATAGAGCGATGAGAAAGTAGTGTTCAGTGTGGGACCCAGTCATAATGACATGGGTGACAATGATGAAAAAGTAGATGTGTGGCATGATGGGATTGAGAAAACGATAATCCACATCCTTGTTGTTGATTACGGAGTAGTGACATGGTGATGAGTTGGACAGGTGAAGTCATCAAGTGTTTTGATTGGAATGACATTCCATCATTGGTCAGACTCTTAAGGTTTTCCCTCTGACACAATGATGACCTTCCTATTGATGTGACAGTGTGATATCACTAAGACCTTGAAGAAGGTATCCCCAATGCAATGATAGTAAATCATCGGTGAAACAGTGTAGTGTTGGTAAGACTTTGAAGGATGTCTCCCCGACAACCCAATGAACATCTCATCAGTAAGACATTGGTGTATCACTAGGACTATGGAGTTAGTCCCAACAATAGGGTGATAAGTGATTGGATGCAAACTATGGGACCCAGTAAGGTGAACATGGCAGTGAGACTCAATAAGTGATGTGCATTATGTTATAGTAAAAGGGAGGATGATAGAACGACACATGGAAGGAAATGACAATGGATGGTGGCATGTGGTGACATGATGGCATGGGGACCACTTGTCTACAACATCGAATTGTATCCGCGTGACAGCCTTATGTCATTGGGAGTGGATTATATGTCTCATCAATAACCCAATGGGTATCTCATTGGTGTCAATTTTATGTATTGGTGGGAGTTTGAAAGATGTCCCTCTGACGAAGTGATAAGAAGATAAGCCAATGGAACTCGATTGTGATGAAGGCTAACAGGTGGTGAAGAATGATTGCTCATTGTGCAAATTTGCATCATTGTTGTGAATCAGGTGGCGATGATATGGAAGACAGATAGAATGTGGGCCATATAATCAAAGTCATTTCATATCAGAGAGAATGATGGATGTTAGTAGGACTATGGGATATCTCTCCCCGACAGAGTGACATGTGATGCACCTTAAAACTAAACCCTATGATCAACAGTGGAGATCAAGCGATAAAGATCAGACAATGATAAGTGACTAGAATGAGATGGGGATCAATGGCAATAGTCAAACTGAAGCTAAATGAATGGTGGTGATTTAAAGGTGTCGAGATGAACAAAGGTTCTTGGCGTGAGAGAGAAGATCAACAACCAACATTCAAACTTGAAGATATACAATGGTCTGGTCCGTGTGAACAAAGGTTTCATTTGATAATCGACACAAAGGAAGGAGTTAATTGGTCCAACTACACCAAGAGACCAATTGAATGAAGATTTAATCTTCAAGATGATAGCACAGAGAGTCATGTTGATCAAGATCAAATCTGATCACGTAGACAAAAGTATGTATTCAATGTGTATCAGATTCTAAGGTTGGAAAAGAGATAATTTGGGAAAATTATTTGTAATAGAATTAAATTTTGGATGATGGCGTATCACTTGAGGTGAATAGGTTGCTTGTTGGTGAAGTCAATGTGTGAAGAAAACCCTAACAGTAAGCTAGAGATGATCTAGATGGTTGAGAGAATCTCAAGGAAGAGATAGCAAGTAGTGGAGAAAGAAGATAATCAGAGAATTTTTCATGTTAGAGAATCTAATGTGACTGAGCAGTGTGTGTATTCTACAATCATAGAGAGAGCTAAATAGAGTAATGCATAATTGAGTTATAGTATACAAGAGTAAGAAAAAGTAACCTAGACTGTAATATAGATAATCATCTAGGTGAGTATATGTGAAAGTGCAGAAGAGCATAAAGAGAGGGCTAGTGATAGAACATTGATTGTTCTATGTGAAAAAGAGAGAAGTGTAGAAGGATGTGTTTCTGAAACTTCAGTAGCTAAAAGTGAGTTGTAGTGTGTGCAACAATGTATTGAATGTAATGATGCATGATTAGGTTTTTTAGAACCAATTTTTATGCATACTTGTGTTTTTTATCATAGAGGTGGTTACCTCATTGTACTGTGTTGTAGCATCCTTGAAGTTGTAGCTTCTAAAGTAGGGAGTTGTTGCTTCCTTGGAGTTGTATCTCCTAAATCAAGGTGTTGAAGCATCCTTGGGTTGTATCCCTAAACAATGTAATAGAGATTTATTTTGTGATGTTGGATTTGAGCAGTAGACTCAAGTAGCCTTGATCACCATGGTTTTTCCCATCTTGGGTTTTCCACATATATCTGGTGTTGTGGTTATTTGTGTTGATTGTTGCTTTTCATAGTTATGTTTGCATCTTTAGTTTACAATCTACACAGTAAGAGTTGAGTAAGAAATTTGCACAAGGTATTTTGAGTTAAGGAAGTAATCTGCTTAAAGGTTTTGAGGGCCAAATTTTTGAGTATCTACTAATTCAACCCCCTCTCAATAATTATGTTTGAACAATTGGTATCAAAGCCCCAGGTTCCCTAGGAGAAGTTTAATCAGCTCAAGTAGATCTTGGTGTGTGAACACAAAAATGGACTGTGAAGAATGCTCATGTACAAGAGAGGTATTTCTCTTTAATGGATTAGACTATGAGTATTGGAGCTTCTTAATGAAGTTTCATTTCGGATCCATAGGATTTGATGTGTGGATGTTAATAGAATATGGATATATTGCTTTTGGTACATTTCCACTTATTGAGTCTGAAAAGAAGGCGTATAATGATAATGCTAAGGCAATGGATGCAATTCTTAATAGGTTGTCAAGTTATCTATGTGTCAAAATCATGAATTGTAAAAGTGCACATGAAGTGTGGAGTAAGTTGAAAAGGATGTATGGAGATGATGAGAGTTTAGTGCAAGCCAAGATTTAGACATATGGAAGAAAGTCTAAAAATGTGAAGCTAAATGAGGATAAGAAGACCATAGATATATCCAGGAGAGAATGTGTAGCTAGATGTAATGAGGAAGAAGAATCTACTTCCAGATCTTAGGAGTCTGATGAAGTGGAAGCTGATTACATTAGGAGATTGAGAAGAGGCTCTGGAAAATAAAGAGGTAAGCTATTCACTAAATTTTTTAAGTCTAGTAGAATAAGTCCTATAGCTTCTAAATGCTTTCATAGTGAAAATGATAATCCTAAGAAAGAAGAGGATAATAAGGAGAATGAGAAGAAGGATCTACATGCAAGTGAAGAAAAAGGGTCATCTAATGTTGGTGGTAGATCAGATGATGAACATGGAAGTTTCTATGGGTGTGACCCATTTGGAATGACTTTTGATGAAGAGGTTAAGAGGTCTGATGAAGAAGAAGAAGTGGACCTTGAAGGTAAACTTATCAGTGCTCTTGATGAGATTAAAAGTTTGAAGAAAGAGAATGATGAACAAAAGTTGGATGCACAAAAAGAGATGGAAAAGTTGAATAAGATCCTTGAAGAATCTAATCAAATGGTGATTGGCTTGAAGATTGAGGTGGAAGAAGAAAGAAGAGAAAATTATATAGTTTAGATTGAGTTGCAATCTAAATCAGATGAGTGCATGAAGCTAGAAGCAGAGAGAGTTGATCTGAGAAGAGATTTGGAGAAAGCCAAGGAACAGATTGATAAAGGCCTAAATATGAAAAGTAACACTGAAATATTAGATGAGCTAGTAAAATCACAAAATCCATCACAACCAAAAGAAAAGGTTGGCCTTGGTTTTGAGAAGGGAAAGAGTCCCTCCACCATTGCTTCTACAAAAATTTATGATAGATTCAAATTAGAAGGAAGTTGTTGTGCAAAGAATGAGAAATCATGCACAAGTTGTTCCAAAGAAAATACCTTTCGAAATGGAAGATCAGAAAAAGGTATTGCAGAGATGAAGAAAACAGAAGAAGAAAAGAGCCCTAGTGCAAACAAGGAAAATAATAATTATTAAATTCCTTCTTATCAGAAGATGACCACAACAAAGAAGAAGTTGAAGAAATCAGTTCAAATTCACCAAAATAAAACACAAAACATTAAGGGACTTGATTCAGATAGATCCATCAGGATGAGATATGCCAGGAATCCAAGACAAAGAAGACCTCCTCATCCTATTCAGAGGAATGCTATGACCAAGTACAATTCATTTTTTAATGGGTTTTTCTATGTTCATAATTAGTATGGTCATAGAGCTAGAGATTGTAGGACTGCAAATATAAGGATCACAAAACATGTAAATAGAAATTCATTTTCTCTTGTAAGGAATATGTATGTAGTATTCCACAAGTGTGACAATTTTGGTCACATAGCTAAAGACTACAGATTAGATATTGTAAAACCAACAGTATAGAGAAAGAGGAAGAATACAAGGAAAGTTACATCTTCCAGAGTGAACAATGGTTCACATGTTGTTGAAAATAAGGTTGATGTATCAGAGAAGGTTCAGAAGATGGTCTTGAGAGAGAATGAATGGCAGGAAACACTCCATATGGCTGCTTCTACCTTACATCACTAATTTACAATGATAGGGCATGAGTCTAGGGGGAGCTAAATTTGTGTTTCATTCATCCCTGGAAATGAAGGAGATCAATTCAAGTAAAATATGTTTTACAAATTTCTAATGACTTGATGGTTGCAAATTTATGGTCACATTCTTGCTCCTTGAAATTCTTGTCAAGGTATAAGAAAATTAGCAATTGGTGGATAGTTTGTTGTAGAAATTGATATCAACTATTACTATCGGTCATTGAAGAAAAGTGATGTAGATGCTTTGTTAAGATAAATGCTTCTTCCTTGCAAGAAGAAGACTTATGGCTAAAAGGAAAATATTATGTATATTTGTTTTAAAATTGGTATCAAACCATTACATATTGGTTCATAACAGGTTAGTTGGTATAGAGCCCCTAAAATGAAGCTAGTAAATAATGGAGCACAGTCTAAGGTGGAGTTGCTATTGGTAGCAAATCAGTGCTATACTTGATAGAGTGCAATCCTGGATATCAATTGGTACATATCATAAAGTGAACACATTCACAATTGGTATCAAAATGATAATCGATATTAGGGCATGATATCATCAATTGGTGTCAAGTATGTGATATCAATTGGTACAAAGCATGAATTATACTATCTATAATCGATATTAGACTTGGTTGGCATTGTGCATGTAATGGAACTTCAACTGGCATCAGGTATTTTTTTTTAATTGGTATAGAGAAATTGAAGCATATGGTATTGCCATTGTAGTAAAAGGATGAATGCAACAATTGGCATGAGACAAAAAATTGTTTTCAATTGCTATCAGTCAAAGGGGGAGAAAATTCCCTTTTCCATTGCTAAGAAGAAGTGAAGGTTGCGGCAATATGGTGACCTGAGATAAAGAAGAGGAGAAAGGATGAGAAAAGGAGAAGGAATTTCAGTGAAGGATATTAGAGAATGGCCAGACCCTTTGCACTACTTGTCAAAGGGGGAGAATGCTTTTAGAGGAGTGATCCCTTTTCCATTGATTTCAAAGGGTGAAAAAGTCATGCAAATGCTCAAGAAGGAGCATTGGAGAAAGTAGCAATAGAAGGAGAAAAGTAAAGATGATATTGGTACAAACGTTGAATTAGTTAATTAGTATCATTGAGCATTTAAGTTTTTCAATCAATTACAAAGGGGGAGATTGTTGGCATATAGTTTTCATTGATGTCAAAAGGTAAAAGCATGTGATGCGGATTTCTAGCATGATTGAAATAGGATCATAGATGGAATGGAGTTGTGTGTCATTGATTTCAAGAAGAGATAAGGTTTGTAGTGAATAGGTAGCATTGGTATAGGTTGAACATGAATTCATATGCTATGATGTTGTCATTGATGTCAAAGGAGTGTGGAATTGATCATGCAAGGGAGATGTTTGCATGATGATAGATCACTAGTGTGCCTAAATGCTATGAAGCTCAAAGGATGAATGTGAGAGCAGTGAACCTAGTTTTGGAAGTGTGTGTGGTTGGTTGATGATGCTAAAGTGCATATCTTGCAAATGTTGGCATGAAGATGCAAAGAGTGTTCCATACAACAGAGGAGTAAACAAGCTACATATTAGATATGGGATTTTTGAGAGAATTCCAGTGATGTGCTCTGTAGGTCGATAAATTGAAGGATGCATCTAGAAATGATTTAATTTTTCTCTCAGGTGATTCTAGGGTTTATAGATAAATCCTAATAGGTTTACATTCATGGTGTCCTCACAAATTTTCTATTTCAATGGTGTCTTTTGTTTGGCAGTTGTAGGAAGATTAAGTAATGGCTTAAGCCCAGTATGTTCATCCCATGATGGACACCTCACATCTTGGCAACTAGTTGACGAGGTCCTAGGTTCACATCAACATGATAGTGTGTGATCGACAGTTTGAGAAGTTAATAAATTTAAGAACTCCATGACTTGGTTAAGAAATTTAAAGTTCCTCTGATAGCCCGATGACCATGTCATCGGTGGGAGTCAGGTTGGTGTCTCTTTGACAACCTGATATCTATATGTTGGCATGTCATGGGTTTCCATAACTTAGTAACATCCAACAAAAGGTTATAAAGTTTAGATTTTTGGTGACTTAGCGATGGAGCAATAAGGTGTGTGTTAGCATCATCAGCGAGATTGGATGAAATCAGTGAGGCCTTTGATTGTGTCTCTCTGATAGAGCGATGAGAAATTAGCATTTAGTCTAGGACCAGTCATAATGACACGGGTGACAATGATGATGAATCAAACGTGTGGCATGATGGGATTGAGAAAATAGTAATCCACTTCCTTTTTGTGGATTAAAAAGCAGTGATATGGGGATGAGGTGGATAGGTGAAGTCATCAATTTTTTTCATCAGAATGAAATTCCATCATCAGTAGGACTCTTAAAGTTGTCCCTCTGATGCAATGATGACCTTACCATCAACGTGATAGTGTGATATTGTCAGGACCTTGAAGAAGGTCACTCTGATGTAGTGATAGTAACCCATCAATGAAATAGTGTAGTATTGGTAGGACTTTGAAGGATGTCTCCTTGACAACTTGATGACCATCTCATCAGTAATACATTGGCGTATCTCCAGGTCTATGGATTTAGTCCCAATGATAGGGTGATAAGTGATTGGATGTAGATTGTGTGACCCAGTAAGGTGAACATGGAAGTGAGACCTGATAGGTGATGTGTTTTTATGTTATAGTCAGAGAGAAAATAATAGGATGAAACGTGAAAGGAAATGACAATGTACGATGATATGTAGTGACATGATGGCATGGGGACCACTTGTCTACAAAAGTGAATGGTATTGGCATGACAACTTATATCAGTGGGAGTGGAGTAGATGTCTCATCGATAACCTGATGTGTATCTCATTAGTGTGACTTTGATGTATTGGTGGGAGTCTAAAAGATGTCCCTCTGACGGAGTGATAAGGCAAGAAGCCAATGGGACCCGATTTTGACAAAGGCTAAAAAGTGGCAAAGAATGATTGCTCAGTGTGAAAATTCACATCATTGTTGTGAATTAGGTGGAGATGACATGGAAGATAGATGGCATGTGAAAATTTGCATGAGATTTCAGTAGGATTGTGGTATATGTCTCCCTAATAGAGAGACATGTGATGTGCCTTGAAACTGAACCCTATGATCGAAAATGGAGATCAAGTGATAAAGATCAGATGATGATAAGTGACTAGCATGAGATGAGGATCAATGGTGATATTTAAAATGAAGCTAATTTAATGGTGTAAATTTAAAGGTGGCGAGATAAATAGAGGATTGTGGCGTGATAGAGAAGATCAATGACTAATATTCAAACTTGAAGATCTACAACAGTTTGGTCTGTGTGAACAAGGGTTTCGTCTGGCAACTAGCACAAAGGAAGGAGTTAATTGGTCCAGCTAAACCAAGTGACCAATTGAATGAAGATTTGATCTTCAAGATGATGACACAAATCATCATGTCGATTAAGATCAAATCTGATCAAGTATACAAAAGTATGTATTGAATGGATATCAGATTCTAGGGTTGGTAGAGAGATAATTTGGGAAAATTCTCTATAAAAAAATCAAATGTTGGATGATGGCGTATGACTTGAGGTGAACAAGATGCTTGCTGGTGAAGTCAATGAGTGAAGAAAACCCCAATAGTAAGCTAGAGATTATCTGGATGGTTGAGAGAATCTTGAGGCAGAGCCGGTCAGTGGGGAAAGAATACAATCAAAGAATTGTCAATGTTAGAGAATCTATCATGAGTCAAAAGTGTGTGTAGTCTGCAAGCATAGAGAGCTAAATAGAGTAATGCATAGCTGAGTTGTAGTAGACAAGAGCAAGAAAAATTAACCTAGACTGTAATGCAGATAATCATCTAGGTGAGTATATTTGAAAGAAAGAGAAGAAAGAGAGGGCTAGTGATAGAACATTGATTGTTCTATGTGCAGAAGAGAGAAGTTACGAAGGATGTGTTGTTGAGAGTGCATATTTAGTTGCTGAAAGTGAGTTGCAATGTGTGGAAAAATGTAGCTCAAATCAAACTATTGTAGCATCCTTGAAGTTGTAGCTTCTAAAGTAGGGAGTTGTTTCTTCCTTAGAGTTGTAGCTCCTAAATCAATGTGTTGAAGCATCCTTGGGTTGTAGCCCTAAACATTTTAACAGAGATTTATTTTGTGATGTTGGATTTGAGCATTAGACTCAAGTAGCCTTGGTCACTGTGGTTTTTCCCATCTTGGGTTTTCCACGTATATTTGGTTTTGTGGGTATTTGTGTTGATTGTTGGTTTGCATCTTTAGTTTACAATCTACATAGTGAGAGTTGAGTAAGAAATTTGCACAAGGTATTTGGAGTTAAGGAAGTAATCTTCTTAAAGGTTTTGAGGGCCAAAGTTTTAAGTATCTACTAATTCACCCCCCTCTTAGTAGATCATTGTATTCCAACAACATAAACAATGACCTACAAAATAAATGTCCTACTATATAGAGGTAAATAAATGAGATTTCAAATCAAGGATAACCAATTTTATCAAAAGATAAGATCAATTATTTCATCATGTTACACAATACACAATTATGAGAAGGTAAAAATGGCTTCTTTATTAATAAAAGGGTACATACAATTGATACAGTCCTTTATATAGTTGTTTTCTTTTGAGAAAAAAAATTATTTTATTAGATGAGAACTCCCAGCCTATCGATGATCCCAAGGTATCTTTATTTTGTATATCTAATAGTATGAGGTAATATAAGGCATGTTCTCTTTGAAACAAATGTCATATTTTTACTCTTTGTAATGCTCCACCAAGGCATTGAGGGGATCAATCCTTGCTCTCTCCAACTTCTCCTCCTTTGCATGCTCCTAAAATAACTCAAGCTAGTGGCCTCCACTCTCCTAGATGTTTTCAAACTATTAAAACTATTGTTACAAGCATTGCTAAAGTGATAACTACTTCAATCTACTACAACCATTAGCATGCATACAGGGCATGTTTCTATTGAAATACACAAGACAACTGAGAGGGGGGGTGAATCAGTTGTATCAAATCACTTTAATTTTAAAATTAATCTTTTCACTTTCACTTCAATATGTGATTAAGTGTAAACATGAAATGCAAATAATAGAAAGAAAACACCAGAGGCATCGAATTTATATGGAAAACCCAATGAGGGAAAAAACACGATGAGGATTAACTCACAATATAATAGTAATGCAATACTAGATACAATGGCTCACTTCCTAGATACAAAGGCTCACTACCAACAAAGGACTCACTATCCAGAAGAAGGCTCACTACCAACAAAGGACTCACTATCCAAAAGAAGTATCACTACCTACAGTGAAAGAAAAGATAACTGAAGATCCACCACTAGGGTTCAACACATTCACAACTTGATCAGAATATTGTAGACACCATCAGCTCACTGCTTTTAGGAATCTAACACCTTAAAGTACTATTGCCTCAATTCACTCTTCCACACTCTGATTTTTACACTTGTTCGCACACTTCACTTACTTGCTCGAATTGTGGATGGATGGATATCAAATTCGCTACAACTCTATTTTCTTTTATACCATCTTCAACCCTAGAAACATTCTCCAAGGTTGGTTATACAATTTCATTTACAAATTCAAACTAGGTCAGCTACTCAACATTCCTATGGTAGATTAAAATGAGAAAGGACCAATTACATATTTAATTTAGGACCCAAACAACATCTTGGAACAATTGCATGCTTCCTCAAATTGATGCAAAAAATTAATGTAATGTGTAGACACCAGGTCGGCCAAACCTAATTAAAAAATCAATTATCTTTGAGGTACATGTATCTCTAGCTAGATGATCACACGTAGATCACATAATATGATTCACCAGGCATTTTCCATCTCTGAGAATACCTCAGGTACATCCATAGTAATTACAAGAAACTTAATTTACATAAAACTCTTCAACTATCCAACCAGACCAACTGGAAAAACAAAAGAGCTCTAGAGTGGGTCTTCCAGAGCGCCAAACCACAAGCAAGTTTGTCAAAACACATAAACCATCAAAAAGAATCATCTCCCAGATCCACAAGATCTGAAACCAAATATTAGAAGACTACGATGCCAAAAAAATTCTCCTAGTCCACAAACAAATAGTTCTTCCAAACCAGTTCACACACTGGTGAACATATCTTTTACACTCCATCGAACCAGAAGCTAAAACTCTAGATATATTATAAATTGAAGCTCATGAACACACTTACAGATCCGCACATGCATATGATCAACACAAAAGAAATGCAAAGCACAATACTAGAGCACACTAAGAACAAACACTTCAACACTACCTTCATTATTTCTCAAATTTTCTCAAAAGCACTTGGCAAAAACACAACTACAACTTCATAAATATAGCTCCGTGTACTCTAAGCACTTCTACAATAACTCAACTATACAAGTACCATTTGTACACAACTTGAACTATGTTGACATCAATGACAACATTAATGACAACACCATCAAACACATCCATACTTGTAACAATCTCCCCATTTATCATTGTTGGCAACACATGAAGTGAAAAACCATCAAATATAGCATACATTATTTTCAGAAGCGACAACTTGCACAAGCATAAAATTTTCACATGGTTCTCTCTCCCCCTTTGACATCAATGGCAAAGGAAATTATTTCCATATAGATATATGTTCACTCCCCCTTAGGAGTACACCCACATCACATACCGCAACAATGCACTTTTCTACTGCCCTAAGGAGTAGACCTCAATCATCAGTCTCAATCAAAAGAGTCTATGAATCCACTGGACTGATGCACCTCCATGTGAACTTAGTTCAAAGAAGGATGGGTAGTAACCCCTAACTTCCCTCTGAGATACTCAAAAGTATCCTTCGGAAGGGACTTAGTGAATATGCCAGCAATTTGTTCCTTCATAGGTACATATTCAAGTCTAACTTCATTCTACAATACCTTCTCCCTCAAGAAGTGATACTTAATATATATGTGCTCTATTCTAGAATGCATCACTGGATACTTCAAAATATTTATAGCACTTGTATTGTCACATAATATAGAGATAGGTTCATCACTCACCACAACTATGTCCATCAAGGTTTGTTTCATCCAGAGTACTTGTGTATAGCATGATCCTACTGCAATGTACTCTGCTTCTACAATGGATAAAGAAATTGAATCTTGTTTCTTGCTCAACCATGAAACTAATCTTCCTCCAAGGAAGAATGCACTGCCACTTTTGCTCTTCTAGTCATCCACACAGCCAACCCAATCTACATCAGTGTAGGAATTCAATATGAAATCATTGTCCTTCAGATACCATAGCCCATAATCTAGAGTTCCTTTAAGATATTTGAATATCCTCTTCATAGTTGTAACATGTTCTTCCTTAGGTTCTGCTTGAAATCTTGCAACTAAACATACTACATGCATGACATCCGATCTAGTAGCAATAAGTTACAGCAGCCCACCAATCATGGATATGTACATGCTCTGATCAACTTTAGCAAATTCATCATCCTTACTCAGCTTGTATCTGTTTACCATAGGGGTACGGACCAGTTTGGAGTCATTCACTCCAAACTTCTTCAATAATTCCTTAGCATACTTAGATTGTGAAATTAATATCCCTTTGTCAGTTTGATTAACTTGAAGTCCAAGGAAGAAATTCAATTCACCAATCATATACAATTCAAATTCTTTTTTCATTTCTTCAAAAAATTTCTTACAAACTTTCATTTCCACCAAAGATGATGTCATCAATATATACCATAATTATCAACATTTTTTTTCTCAACCTTGAAGTAGAGATTGTTGTCAGCAAACCCTTTGTTGAATTCTTGCTTTGTCAATTATTTGTCCAACCTTGCATACCAAGATTTAAGAGCTTGTTTAAGTCCAAATAATGCCTTCTTTAACTTACAAACCATGTCTAGTTTGTCAAATAGTTGAAAACCTTCCGGTTGCTCCATATATACTTCTTCTTCCAGTTCTCCATTCAAAAATGTAGACTTGACATCCATCTGATACACTTTCAAGTCTTTATGAGCTGAAAATTCCAAGAACATCCGAATGGCCTCCATTCTTGCTATAGGTGTAAAATTTTCTTCAAAATCTATTCCTTCAACCTTTGAATATCCTTTACATACAATTATTCCTTTATTCCTTACCACTTCACCATTTTCATTCAGCTTGATTTTGAATACCCATTTTGAACCAATTGCATTCTTGTTTGTAGGTCTAGGGACTAATTCTTATGTCTCATTCTTCTCTATTTGTTGTAGTTGCTCTTTCATTTCTCTAACCCAGCTTTCATCATTACATGCTTCCCTCACAATATTAGGTTCTATCTTAGAAAGTAAACACAAGTTTACCTCAACCACTTTTCTTCTTGTCTTCACACCTTCACTTATGTCTCCAATTATTTGGTTCTCCTAATGATTTCTCTATACATATTTAGGAGTCTTAGGTGCATGTTCTGGTATTTTTTTTTATCACTTTGTTCTTTCTCTTCCTTTTCATCTTCTTGTATTTTCCCATAGATAGGATCATTAGATTCAACTTCATTTATTTCCACTAGTCTATGCATAGCTTTACCAACCTTTACATTGGCACTTTCAATTATTTTCCTTGGTCTCTTATTAAAGCATCTATATGCCTTGTTATTTGAATATCCAAGAAAAATTCCTTCATCACATCTAGCATCAAACTTTCCAAGATTTTCATCATCTCTTCTAATGTAACATCTACTTCTAAATACTTTAAAGTATTTAACAATATGAGTCTTACCATTCCATAACTCATAAGGAGTCTTAGTGTTGTTAAGAATGTAGATAAAAATATGGATTGCTTCTCTCCAATACACATCAGGAACATTTTCTTCTTTCATCATAGTTTTGGCAGCCTCTTGAACAGTCTAGTTCTTTCTTTCCACAACTCCAATCTACTGAGAGGTTTTAGGAGCAGAATAATGTCTCTTTATGCCATTCTTTTCATAGAATGCATTGAACTCAACAGATGTAAATTCTCCACCTCTATCAGACCTTAAGCATTTGATTTTCAAGTTTGCCTCATTTTCTACTCTTTCCTTAAACACCTTGAATCTATCAAGAGACTAGGCCTTTTCTCTAAGAAATGTAACCCATGTCATCCTAGAGTAATCATCAATCAAGAGCATAAAGTACCTGTCACCATTTAGGCTTATTGTTCTTTTAGGACCATAGAGGTCTTTATGGATTAATTCCAACATTCTGGTAGATGATTGTTCCTTCCCTTTAAAACTATTTCTTGTTTTTTTCCCAACTCGAAACTTCTATAAATTGAATTTGAAGACTTTGTGATTCTAGGCAGATCTTTGACAACTTCCCTAGAACTAATCCTGATCAAATTATCGAAATTCACATGTCCCATCCTTCAGTGCTAGAGCCAACTCCCATTAATCTGAGAAACAAAACACTGACCATTACCACCCTTAAGTTGATATATATTTCCATGAGTTCTTCTTCCAACTGTTGCCACAGTTCTGGATCCTTTTCTGATCTCACAAGTGTTATCCTGAAACACAAGCTTAAAACCTTTGTTGCACATTTTTCCAACACTTAAGAGATTATTCTTTAAACCCTTTACATAATAAACATCGTCAATATTATGTTCTCCATCAAAAATAATTTTTCCTTTACCAACAATCTTAGCACTAGACTCATCTCCAAACATAACTATTCCTCCATCATACTTCTCAAGTTTAGTGAACTTACTCTTATCTCCAGTCATATGATTTAAACATCCACTGTCAACTACCCAAAATTCTTCATCCTGTCTAGCATGAAAAGAAGTTACCAAAGTAGTTTTTGTTTCATCCTTCTTTCTCTCCAGACCATATTCCTTCGCACATCTTCCATGGTTAGTAGATACAACTTTATTTTCCAAGGCTAGAAACAAACATTCATCTTTATCCTCCTCAAATTCAGATTCATCATCAGAAATTCCTGCATCTCCTTTGACATAATATAATTTCTTGAACTTCCTATCCTTTTTATCTTTTTGATTATTGTTATTGCCCTTGTTCTTCTTGTGTGTAGCTCTATTAGGACAGCTTGATGCATAATGACCAATATTTCCAAAACTAAACACTTAAAAGAAAACTTACCTTTGTATTTACCAGTACCTTTCTTCAATCTCCTTGTGAAATTTTCTTCCAAATCTTCTGAATCATCGCCATCCAAGTCATCTCCTATCTTCATTGCTTTAAAGGTTGTTTCAGCCTTCTCCTTCTCTTTTGCAAATTTTCTCATCTCGAATGCAATCAAGACACTGAATACATTCTCCTTATTAAATGTCTTTGGATCATATGATTCTTCAAGAGAAGATACTTTGTGTAATGCCCCGCCACGCAACCCTAGAGGAAGTTTCAACAACTACTTAAACAGGCTAATTTTTTTTTTGTTTAATTACAAATAATAAGTAAGTTCATTAACTAATGCCAACAACCTCTAAGGTTATGAGATAGAGGTTATATAGAACCTCAACAAAGAACATGAATAAAAACCATGTCGATTAATTAAATTCTAAAATAACACATACATTCCAAGAAAGATGATTTTACCACAAGCATAATAGATAAGACTTTTGATTTCATTAATCCATTCATTAAACAATAGGGATTACAACACTCATTCTCTGAATGAGGCAAGTCCAATAAATCGGGTTACAATTACAAAATTTCGCCTCGATAACATAGAGGGGTAATGATTACAAGAATAACTGAAATGGAAACAAGTAAGAACTGCATCAGAAACCATGAGCTCTCCAACTAGAAGTCTTGTCCACATGAACAAGAAGAAAGATCCCAATGGATTAAGGTGCATGCCACCCAACCAAGTGGAACCCAAAGGTCCACCCCCCATGCTAGGAGATAGTAACAAGAATTTCTATCCAAGGACGTCTACTTCTAGACATAGGCTAACATAACCATACTGAAATAAATACAGTGACATCAATGACACAAGGTTACAATGCTTCCAGAATTACATAATCAACTGCATCACTGATGCGAATATACTATCGACCTAGGAGAAGTGTCATCACAATGTTACATGGGTTACCCTGGTGAGTCTTCCTAGGCCCCGGCCCCCATCTCGGGTTACTCTGGTAACCTCTAATGACTTTCGGCCCCTCATGTAAACCAATGCGGAATCAGTTATCTTTCCTAGAGACAAGATAATGATCTTGCCATTCCAGGCCTTCCCGTCTCAACCCAAGTCTTTACAAGCCCTTGCGATCCTGAGCGAGGCATAATTATCTTATTAAGTGTTTGATACTACATGAAACTCTAATCAGTTAATTAAGTTATCATTGGATTAACTAACTTACAACGAGTTACCTTGGCACCACTTCGTGTGCTGGCCCTCGTTATAAGCCACTCCTCTAAGATGACATGTGGAACAACTCCACAACCCAAGGGTACACAAGTGCGACATAAGGATTCCACATCTCTAACCATGACATATAGTCAACCATGACATACAGTCAATACCCTCCCGTTCATGATAACCGGGGAACAAACTGGTTAAACACACTACCCAAGGCCATCTATGGTTGAATACACAGTACGACAACCCACAGACTGAAATCCCAACTGGAAGACTTGTTAAATATTAAAACCCACATTTCCCAATGATAACGCACGTAGATCAATGCCAAGACAAGAATCAAATTCTACTTTGGGTTCACTAAACCCATTTCCTCACTAGCATTCAGTAAACAGTGCATTAAATAAATGAAATTAATTATGCCATTTAAAAAAATCATTTTTATTTCCACGCAGCATTTAAATGCATAAAACATTAATCTGAATCCCAATAATTCAAATAAAAGCATAATCCCATATTAAAATAAAATATTTATTCCACAATCAATTAAACTTATTCCTTAAAATAAATAGTAATCCCCATTTAAATAATGCAATAATAAAATAAAATAATCCTTTTCAAAATGTTAATACTAAAACATTTAAATTATAATAATTATTCAAATTCTCTCGTAGTATTATGAAAATCATAATATTAACCCGCTAAAATCATTTTAATACCCTCATGAATCATAATATTATATTATTAAAACATTTAATATTATTATACTACATAATATTAAATGAATATAATATTGGGTTAACAAAATATTATAATGATTATCATATTAGAATATTATAAAAATAATAATATTAAAATATAATAAAACATTATAATATATATATTTTATTTTTAAATTTTAAAAAGCCCAAGGCATGATCCTTGGTTCACGCGCCAACCCTAGGGTTGAGCCGCATGACCTCGGGTTTTGTGCAGATGGCTAGGTTTAGGTTAGCCGCGGCTACCATGACTGGCAGCGGCGGTGGCTTGTTTTACGGTGGTCGCAGGAGGCGGCGCCAGCGAAAAGCTGGACGTGAGCGGAAGGAAACCCCGCACAGGCAGGGGATGGGGAAGGGCACCGCTGGCATTGGCGCAGGCGGTGATGCCGGCCACCACCCGTGGTGGCATGGGCAGCGGTGCCGGCTACCACCCGTGGTGGCGCGGGTTGCGTGTCCGCCCAGGCTGCGGATGGGGAGGCTACTGGGAGCGCTCCCCCATCACGCTTCCTAAGGAAGTTTCAGTGGGGTGAGCCCCAACCGCCCCTTTTAAAATTTCATTTTGTTTTTTCTTTAATTTCATTTCTTTCACAAAACAAATGACTGTATTTTTTTTTTTTTGAGATTTTTATTTTCTTAAAAAAAAACCAGAGCTTAAAAGGCAAGGAAAAAGGATTAAAATTCTGGAAAAAAAATATTTTAATAAAATTTTGCCAGCATAACCATACAATATGAAATTATAAAAATAAATCCCAACCTTTATAGATTTAAATATATAATTAAATAACCATACAACCAAGTGGATGCTTCAAATAGATTGAAGAACAACATGAACAAAGTAAAATTGAAATAACAATAGCAATTTAATCTTCCATTAACACCACACTATTGAATCAACAAAATTTCCAATTAAACAAGATGAGAACCCAATTCCCTTGAAGTGTGCTAAAGATCCTGCTGCTACTTTGAAACCCTCTTGAGTACTTCAGATTCCACAAGCTTTTCCTTTAAACCCACAAAATTAAGCAATCTTCCTCTTTTCTTTTTAATTTTGCTCCAAAAACTCCATTTTTGATTTTGTGACGAAATTTTTAGGATAATGCAAAATTCCTTCCAAAATCCTACAACAACCCTCATCAATTTTTGAAAACAGAATAGCAAAAGTCTTTCTTTTGAATTTTTGAATTTTTGAATTTCAAAATTGACTTTTAATTTATTTTTCTAATTTTTCAATTCCAACTCAAATTTGCATGCATTTTCAAAATGAATAATCTAAATCATTTCCACATAAATAACTTAATCAATTAATAAATAAATCTACCATAAGATTAAATATTAAATTAATTAAATTAAATTACTCAATAATTAAATCACAATTCCTACATTATCCTGACTCCCCAAATAAACTAAAACCGGGCAAACTGAACAAAATAGAACAACTACATCACACTATGACTGACAACATACTATGACTAGGGCGATGACTCGGCATGGAAATCCTAGCTACTATCTCCCAATAAAATGCCGTTGGGCATTGGACACGCTAGAACTTGTGAAACCAGGTGGATTCAATGTCCTGTACCTGTCAGCCTGCAAACAAAGGATATGTCCACATGCAATAATATGTCATAAATAAGGCACACCATGAAGAGGAAATCATGAGATCTTAAGGCACTCGCAAGCGATTGATGTGATACCGTCCTCTTCACCAATACAGTAGTTCTAACTGACGCATCTAACATAGCAGCATAATCGAAAGCATGAAACATCATAAATTAAATATACACTTATGCTAATTCCAAACATGCCATAATAATCATATCAAAATATAGTATCATCACATCAAGATACATCACGATAAAATAGTGATCCACTGTAACCAAGTACAATGTCAAAGTACAACTCAAAACTAAAGCATAAAGAGGAAACAACATAGTTCACACAAAAGATCAAAACAGAGGGGTGTTACACTTTGTCACTATAATTATCTGGTAGGGTCATCTAGATCTTCTCAATTATATCTTCATATGACATGGTACCACCTTGATTCTTGATTTCAGCTCCTACAATTTCAACTCTCTGATAATAGCTTGCAATATCTTCTTTGTCTTCCATTCTGAAAGTTCTCAAATTTTCTATTAGCAGCTAGTTTCCTTGACAAATTTACTCTATCATTCCCTTCATAAATGTCTTTGAATTTTTCCCATACTTCATGAGCAATAGCTATAGAAATAATTTATTTTTCTTTCAGTTTTAGATAGAGCACTGAAGATAGCATACCTTTCCCTTTCATTCTCCTCATAAGCTGCAATATCATCAGCAGAGGAAGGACCATCGATTGGTAAAAGATACTTTGTCCCCATAGCCTTCTAGGTCTTGAAACCAAGTGAAATTAAATAACCTCTCATATGTTCTTCCCAGTCACTGTAATCAACTCCATCAAAAATAGTGAAAGCAAAAGCAATAGTTGTGGAATACGCTTTCCTAATACAAAATCCTCAGAAGAGAAGTGCAAAAACCTTCATTTAACAATTTTCTTGCATTTGAGATGCACATTCACAATATAATAGGAAAGAAAAAAATAAAACACACACATAGAGATAACACCAGATATATGTGGGAAAACTCTTATGGGAGAAAAACCCATCACACCAAGTAAAGTCACTTTGTATTACAGTAAACAATTACATATAGAGTTAGAAACTTCACTCTCAAATGTTAGCTCACAACACCAGCCCTTATATGACCTCCTCATAGACTTCAGTTTCATACATTCGTAGTTACAATGCTTCTTTAGCATACAATGAGTTCACACACCGTCTGCCACCTTCGTCTCTATGCCTTCCTTTTTTCTCTTTTTTTAACCAACAACTATTAGGGTGCATTTAATTACATGCTTCATCGACAAGCTTTCTCGATCTCTGATCAAACCACCTTGCAACATGCATCAGGCTGCCCAGCATTAAATCTAGCTACAAAGAATTACCAAATATGGACTCTATCAACCCCAAATCAGATCATACATTTAATGCAAATATATCATTGTCAAAGAATAAAGCTTTTGGCCAATAATCGTTGATTTACAACAGTGATGTCAAATCAATGAATGAGATCATGCCACATGTCATCATGCCATTCATCCACCGCTTTGAATATCAAATTAGATTGGTCAACTATGCCTTGAGCTCCTTCTACCACGCTACCGCTAGCCGTCCATCATATCCTTGAGGTAAGGCGATATACCATGCTACCATGCCCAGGTTCACAGGCACTCGCGGTATGGTGGTGCCACCGTGCTACCGTTCTAGGGTTGTAAGACCCCTGTGGTAGGGTGGTACCACTGTAAAACCTCTCCAAGAATAGAAAGCACGTGCGGTATGGCGGTGTTGTGCTATCATGCCAGGGCTGTAAGACCCCCACGGTATGGCAGTGTCACCGCACTACTGTGCCATAGCTGGTAGACCTCAATGGTATGGTAGTAACACCACACAACTGCCAGTTGACCATAAGAGCCTCATGGTAAGGAGGTAAATTCCCATTTGCTAGATAGCCATGATTCACTATGCTACTGCCAAGGAAGATGGAGGACTCCGTAGTATAGCGGTAACACCGCACAACCTCTCTTCAGCCGAAAGGGACTCACGGTAAGGCGGTAACACCACACAACTGTGCCACTTCCAAATTTGTCTCTAGTGGTAATGAGGTAAAGGCATGAATGAAAGGTAAATTCATTAAGTCTTTAATAGAGGTTCAAGCTAGCAAGTTGAGGCACATTTTCCATCAAGTTCCAAATTGACGAAGACTTACTGGCTTCCTCCAGACTTTGAATTTACTAAAGATCATAGGCCCCAAGGCCCATAAAAATTTCACACCACTTGAACTTGTCCATGCTCACTGGCTTTGTCAATTCATTGGCAACATTCTTTAGAGTATCCACCTTTTCTAAACAAAACTTTCCATCCTCCACCATATCTCTAACAAAGTGATACTGCACATCGATATGTTTTGTCCTAGCATGGAAAGTTGGATTTTTTGCTAGACAAATGGCACTCTGACTATCACAACAAATAATATGCCCTACATCAAAACCAATATTAGAACACAAAAGACTAAGCCAAACAGCTTCTTTACAAGCATGTATTGCTACCATGTATTCTGCCTTTGTAGTGGACAAAGCGACTATAGCTTGTCGCTTTCTCATACAACTAATCACACCACCATTCAACATGAAATTATATCCACCGGTGGACCTTCTGCTATTGACGTCCCCTACCCAATCAGAATCCACATATCCACGAACGTTGAGAGTCCTCTGTGATCCAACCAAATTTCCATGGTAACATAGAGCACATTCCGAAGTACCCCTCAAATATCTAAACACTATTTTCATAGCATCCCAATGTTTCCTTCCTTGATTTTCCATTAATCGGCGAAGTACTCCCACTACTTGGGAAATGTCTAGCCTTGTATAGATAATTGCATACATTAAACTGCCAACTACACTTGCATAAGGCACCCTAGTCATGTCTTCCATCTTAGTAGAATATTTTGGACAATCTTCAATAGATATCTTTGTTCCCTGCAAAATTGGAACAACTAACTGCTTGCAATCATTCATACCAAATCTCTCTGAAACAGTGTTAACATACTTACTCTAGCTAACCCAAAGCTTTCTTCTCTTTCTGTCTAATGGGGAAAGAACGGGTCAACTTACAACGAAACATCTAAGAACAACAGTGCCTTAGTGACTTTAATTTCTTCAAATCACCTCAAAGACACAAACTACTATGCCATAAAGTGGAAACAAGCATAGTTGTTCTCCCCCATTAACCCTTCTGAGAAAAGTACATACAGCTCAACTAGATAAAACACATGCACAGATTCAAAATTAAAGAATCAAACAACATGAAAGACAAACATAGATTTACATGGGAAAAACCCTTTCGGGTAAAAACCCCACCCTCCAAAACACTCAGCTCAATTGTATTAATTAACAACAAAAATAGTTACAATATAATCTCAGAGCTATGCTCTTTAGAATTTTACATCTTGTCCATCTAGAGAATATAGGCAATATCATTGTTCAAAATCCTCGCACTATTACAATGTCCTCACATGACATATAGTGCAGATTCATTTCATCTCACCAGCCCACTCTCTCAACCAGCCTTTCAGCTAGCACAGCGTCGTGGCCTCTCATGTTCACATTCTTTCCTATTCTAAGTGTCTCAATGTTCACGGTTACAATGCTTTGTGCATACCGTTCAAACACTTACTCTCTTGTATGATCAGATCTCACATCTCAATCATCACTCACTCTCTTTTTTCAACCAACAACCATCAAGGTATTTAATTACCTCACTGACAAGCTTCCACCATTCTTTGGCAAGACCGCACTGCAACACGCATCGAGCCACCTAGCATTGAATTGGATTACAAATATTTACCAAAACTGCACTCTGTCAACCCCCGCATTTAATCACTACCAAAGAATAAAGCTTTCATCCAATTAGCGTTGATTTACAACAACGATGTAAAATCAACAAATATCATCATGCCACATGTCATCGCACCATTCATCCACCACTTTGACAATCAAACCAGACTGGTCAACTGAGCCCTAAGGACCTTCCACCGCACTACCACTTGCCATCAATCATACCCCGAGGTAAGGTGGTAAAACATACTACCGCTAGCCAAGTGTGAAGCCCTCATGGTATGGCAGCATACACCGTACAACCACGACCCAGCTTGCTCGCACCTGCGGTATGGTGATGCACACACTGCACTACCATGTCAAATCTGGAAGACCCCTACAGTATGGCGATGCCACCGTGCTATTGCACCATAGCTAATAGACCTTCGCGGTATGGCGCTAAAAACCCATTCACTAGACCACCACTGTTCACCGTGCTACCCCCCAGGAAGAGGAAGGACTCCGCAGTATAGCGATAACAATGCCCAACCACCAGATAGTGAAAATTCCTCCATGGTATGGCAGCAAGCCATAAAACCACCAACTACCAGACTCCTCGCACTACCACCAAGCTATATGAAGGATCTCGTGGTATAGCGGTAACACCACACAATCGCTCCTCAGTCGGAAGGGACCGGTGATAAGGTAGTAACCCCACGCAACCATCGAGTAGACCAAATACCTCTATGGTAAGGAGTTAAACCACACAACCGCGACACCTCCAAAAGCTCCCAACGGTATAGTGGTAAGGCATGAACAAAGGAGATCCGCCAAGTCCATTAACAAAGGTTCAAGCCAGGAAGTTGAGGCACATATTTTCCAACAATCTCCCACTTGGTGAAGACTTATTGGCTTCCTCCAGACTTGAACTCAAGAATCTAACACAATGCTTTCGTGATCCAACCAAGACACCTGCAATGACATCGAAGATGTCCACCAACTCAGGCAACAGTTCCAAACATCCACCATAGGAAAAAGGAATGAGCCAAGGCGTATATGCACCAGTCTCAAGAACACAAGCATTAGATCCTACAAATGAAAAAGGCATCAAATTACCACCACTCCATCGTGCTCACCAGCCATATAGAAGAAATACTACTATAGCTTCAAAGCTCTCAATCATGAACATAATGAAGATCTTAGGCCCCTCTTATTTAGACCCTGTTTAAAGGCATCCAAGACACCCAACCAGACGTGTTTCCATAGATAAAATTCTATCAAACAATCTACAACTTAACTAGGTATCCAATTGTAACCAGCTATTTAGCAATATAACCAAACACAGCCTTCAACCATTCTCTAGAAACAAGATAGAACACTAGTTAGAATAACAACCAGAACACTGACTGTAACCATCCAACTGATCAAACCCACACGACTGAAAATAGCACCCATAGCCCATGATATTTCATCCAATCACACATACCTTCAAAGTATCCACATTAGTAAACTCATGCCAGCAGCATAGCCAGCCCGTCAACCAAAGATACAAGCACCATGCATGCCAACCAGTCAAAGAAGACCAAACACATACAGGTACTCCCACTGCATGGGTAATGTCAAATCTGAAAGATTAATGGCATAACAATTCTACCAATCACAGCACATAGAAAAGCATAACCATGTAGTACCAAGGAACACCCACAATGATATGCAAAACCTGCAAACCAAACGCCTGTAGCATGCCATCCTACACACACCTCTAAATGCCAGTTGTGTCAAGTATGATCTCTTTCACATCCCAAAGGAAAATCCATAATAACACCCAACCATTCAAACTTAACAAATCATGGATGTAAGCCTCTCAAAGAAGATCAAACTAGCCCATATAACTATCTCCTACTAGTTCTCATCAAAAGATGATATAACACAAAAGCTCAAGGAGATAAACTATGTTGTCCACCTTCCATTATGAATCCTCCAAAACCTTAAGACAACAATTCAAGATTCATAACTATGAAAGATAAAGCATATAACAGATCTGAAAGATATAATGGAAAAATACCTCTCAAATAAACTTCACCACCAAGCAGACCAAGGGAGGAAAAATAAAAAGCTCCTCCAAGATATACAAGCCACCATGACTCATCCAAAAGAAATCTCCTCACTGGTCTTTGTTGAACTTGTATTCAACTAAGGTGTAGGCTACTCAGACTTTTAGTTGAAAACAACACCTTTCTCATCTCATGAGAATCACAGCCTCACCTCATTCTCCATGTATCCATGAGCACCAGCAACCGATCATCTCATGCTAAACTCCAAATTGCATTACTACACTTAACATGAAGTTCTCAAGCATATGACCAATGTACTCAAAACATAGAGGATAACCAGACCACTATCAAAGCTCCAAACATTTGAGACAGGAACTTATCATGACATCATGATCTACACATCCCCCTTAGGAGATACCATGCTTCAAGTGAACTAACTATGGTCTCAAGAGCAATGCAACATGTCGAACCTCTAATGCTCAAGCAAGAGTATACATGACATCAAGCAAACAAACTCTAAACCAACATCACTTTTCAAGCACCACCAACACCTCAGCCAAAGACTTCAAACATCCTCCATGGTTCCAAGATGTTGTACATCCTCAATTAGTGTTCCTACAAATGCGAAAGAACTCTTCTGCAGCAACAGGATCAAAGAGTCCCTCCTAGTAACATCTGCAACACCAAAGAAGACAATTCACCACCAAGTGATGAATCCATAGTCACTGCTAAAGCTCCCACTGAATCATGACACCAAGCTTTCCAAGCATCATGACCAAACATCTTCTGATCTAAAAAACCTCTAGGTACAAATGACAACATGTCCATCTAATAATAATGCCAAACACCACCAAGATCTCCAAACCACGCAGAGCACACCATTACTGTCAAAAGCTTACACTATAATGTGTACCAAGCTCTCCATGACATCATGATACACATGCTACAAGTCCCCATAACCAACTATTCAAATACTCAACACCATCTCAAAGTAGCCACGTCAATGCACAAGTGACCACAGACAAGGCCAACTAATAGATCTGTACCACCACTAAAGAAACCTCGTGGATATTGATTGTCCACTTCCAAGTTGTCCCATAGCAAACATGTAGGTAGAGATAGCCCACAAAATTGCACAACTCGTAGATCCACTCAATGAAGCCTGCAAATCTATCATTGCACTGGAAACTACAAAATTGAGATCTCAAAGAGAACAGCCACATAGACTAACTTGACTCGGACACCAGATCAAAACCAGATCCAATTTGCCAATCACGTCCACAACCCAAATGCCATAGTCTAGGAAACTAATAGGAAACACCACAAGAATGTTGAGTGAAAAATCACATACCAACACTCCCATTCAGAGAAAACATCACACCTCCTCAAAACCATGTCGAACTGCAACTATCTCATCCAGTCACACCCCAAAGGCCAGGGTCTAGAAAATATCTTAACAACAGCTCCACATAACCACAAGTTTTTTCTTGATCGTGAAAAACCTACAAAACCACCGTGTTACCAAAACACCCATGCACATACATATCCACTTCTCATCTAGATGACCCAAGAGTTTTCACATAACCATCATGGTTAACCAAAACAATGAAAAAATAACATGAATATGCATCATAGACTTTTTGGGAAAATCTATAAAAAACCTTCAAAACCAAAGAACATGAATCTGAAACATGCTAGTACAAGGTACAAGTAATATACGAACTTCAGGCCCATTTCAAACCAATTCCAAAAACCACACACATGCACAAGAATATAAGAGATCCAAGCTATTCAGAAGTTTTTAGACCACCCAAGATCAACTTCGTAGCCTTCAAGCAATCAGACTAACAGAGAATAATGCCTTCAATGCCAAGTCAAAGAACCCAACACAAGCATAATACTCCATGGATGAATAACAGCCCAAGCATCTCCATACCATCAAGGAGCCCTCACACAGACACCCAGTATGAACCATGCTCTACTACAACACAACCATAAGTATAAACTCACACCCCTTGCATCAGGGTTATTCACTACCAACTAGGAGCCTCAGACCACATCATCACAATATGATCAACTCCATATTCTACATCTTCAATGTCTTTCATGTTGTGTGTTGTCTCAAGAGAGCAAAGACTTTTACTCATCAAAGGATCAATCATCAGTTGTTTCCTCCAGTTTTCCTCAAGCCTGACAGACTAAGAAATCTTCACAGGAGAAATACCCAAAACCAGCATCTAGAAGAAGGCTCTGATACCACTTGTTGGTATCATGAACAAACCTTGGCTTCCCTTAATTAGCTCTGATACCACTTGTTGGGGAAAGAACAAGTCAACTTAGAATGAAACATCTAAAAATAGCAATACCTTAGTGACTTTAATTTCTTCAAATTACTATGCCATAAAGCGGAAACAGGCACAGTTGTTTTTCCCCATTAACCCTTCTGAGAAAAGTACATACAGCTCAACCAGATAAAACACATGCATAGATTCAAAATTACAGAATCAAACAACATGAAAGACAAACATAGATTTACGTGGGGAAAACCCTTTTGGGTAAAAATCCCCACCCTCCAAAACACTCAACTCAATTGTATTAATCAGTAACAAAAATAGTTACAATACAATCTCAGAGCTATGCTCTTTAAAAGTTTACATCTTGTCCATCTGGAGAATATAGGCAACATCATTGTTCAAAATCCTCACACTGTTACAATGTCCTCACACGACATACAGTGCAGATTCACTTCATCTCACCAACCCACTCACTCAGCTAGCCTTCAACTAATACAGCCTCACGGCCTCTCAGGTTCACATTCTTTCCTGTTCTGAGTGTCTCAGTGTTCACAGTTACAATTCTCTTTGCATACCATTCGAACACTTACTCTCTTGCACGATCAAATCTCACATCTCGATCAACACTCACTCTCTTTTTTCAACCAACAACCATCAGGGTATTTAATTATCCCATCGACAAGCTTCCACAATTCTCTGGCAACACCACCCTACAGCATGTCGCCCAACATTGAATTGGATTACAGAGACTTACCAAAACTACACTATGTCAACCCCCGCATCTAATCGCTACCAAAGAATAAAGCTTTCGGCCAATCAACATTGATTTACAACAGCAATATAAAATCAACGAATATCATCATGCCATGTGTCATCGCACCATTCATCCACCAATTTGACAATCAAACCAGACTGATCAACTGAGCCTCGAACACCTTCCATTGCACTACTGCTCACCATCCATCATACCCCAAGGTAAGGCGGTAAACTGCACTACCGCTAGCTAGGTACGAAGCCCTCATGGTATGGTGGTAAACTTGCTCGCTCCTACGGTATGGCGGTGGACACACCGCACTACCGCATCAGAGCTGGAAGACCCCTACGATATGGCAGTGCCACCGCACTACCGCACCATAGCTGATAGACCTCCATGATATGGTGGTAAGTGCCCATTCGCCAGACCACCATCATTCACCACGCTACCACCCAAGAAGAGGAAGGACTCTGCAATATAGCTATAACACCACCCAACCACCAAATAGTGAAAATTCCTTCGTAGTATGGCAGTAAGCCATAAAACCACCAATTGCTAGACTCCCCATGCTACTGCCAAGCTAGATGAAGGATCTTGCAGTATAGAGGCAACACTATACAACCACTCCTTAGCCAGAAGGGACCCGTAGTAAGGTAGTAACCCCACGCAACTGCCGAGAAGACCAAAGACCTCCACGGTAAGGAGGTAAAACGTACAACCATGCCACCTCCAAAAGCTCCTAGTGGTATAGCAGTAAGGCATGAACAAAGGAGATCTACCAATTCCATTAACAAAGGTTCAAGCCAACAAGTTGAGGCACATATTTTCCAACACTATCCCTAGTTATTTCCATCCCCAGAATATACCTTGCTGCACCTAGATCTTTCATTTCAAAATTTGCAGACAACTGGGATTTAAGATCAGAAATCATAGTCTTACTATTTCCTATGAACAACATATCATCCACGTACAAGGTAATAATAAGCAAACAATCATTTTCAGATTTTTAATACACACAATGATCAAATTTTGATCTCACAAATCCCATTGACAACACAAAGGTGTCAAAATTTTGGTACCATATTCTAGGCAATTGTTTCAAACCATACAGAGATTTCTTTAACTTGTAGACTAGGCTTTCTTTACCTTTTTCAACGAAGTGCTCAGGTTGGGACATGTAAATTTCTTCTTCTAGTTCTCCATGGAGAAACATTGTCTTCACATCCATCTGCTCGATCTCTAAGTCATACGTGGTTGCTAGTGACAAAATAAATCTGATAGATGTCAGCTTAGCTATAGGGGAAAATATTTCTCCATAATAAATTCCCTCTACCTAGGAATATCCCTTTGCAACCAACCTTGCTTTATACTTTTCAGCACTGCCATCTAGACCAATCTTCTTCTTAAATACCCATGTATAGCCAACCAACTTTCGCCCTTCAGGGAAAGGTACCAAATCCCAGGTTTCATTTCTTCATTCATAGCTTCCAACCAAGAATTTGAATCAGACATATTAATCACCTCTTTAATAGTCCTAGGCTCATTAGTGCTAGTAATCAAAGCATAGGCATAATTTGAATCCAATATAGAGAAACCATACCTATCAGGTTAATGCCTTTCACGTGTAGACCTCCTCACTTGTTGAGGCTAAGGTTGTGGTTCTTCTTCTTCAGAACTCTTAGAGCTGCTAGAAATCTCCTTAGTTTCAGGTACACCATGTAATTCCTCCTTTCTTGGAGTTTGAGGAATCTCAACTACATCATTCTTCTTTTCCCTTTGATCTGTCTCTAACTGCGATAAGCTATTGAAGGCTTTAACTCACAAATATTACACTTTTTTTGTACAAAACCTTCTTAGCATTAGGATTCCAAAGCTTGTATCCTTTCACACCAATGCCATGGTTGATGAAGATACATTTAATAGCCTTGTTCTCCAACTTAGATCTTTTCTCATTTGGCACATATGCATATGCCTCACAGCCAAAGACACAAATATGTCTCAGAGAGGGATTCTTACCAAAACATGCTTCCAAAGGTGTTTTGTCAACAAGAGCAGAACAAGGTGAATGATTTACCAGGTAACATGTTGTAGCCACGGCCTCAACCCAAAAAAAAATCTCTAGACCAACACTGTTCAACATACTCCTCTCTCTCTCCATTAGTGTCTTGTTTAACCTTTCAGCAACTCCATTCTGTTGTAGAGTATAAGGTGTAGTTTTATGCCTTTTAATCCCATGGTCTTTGCAGTACCTTTCGAAATCTGCAGAATAAAACTTATTGCCATTATCTGTCCTCAAGCATTTGGTTTTCCTTCCAATCTGATTCTCTACCAATTTTTTAAATTCTTTAAAATGACTAAACACTTATGATTTACTCTTAAGAAACTATACAAATGTCCTTCTCGAATAATCATCAATAAAGGAAACATAATATCTAGACTTCGATAACGAAGGAACATTCACTAGACCAAATACATCATAATGAACATAATCCAATACACTAGAATATTTATGAGGACTCGAATAAAATGAAACACGATGTTGCTTTCCATAAATGCAATATTCACAAAAATAGAACTCAAGGTTGCAATCAACAAGCCCTTCAACAAGATTTTTATTTTTCAGTGTTTTTAAACCTTTCTCACCTATGTGACTGAGTCTATGATGCCACAAAATGGTCTTCTCCACTAGGATTTTCACCTCCAAGGAATTTGCACCCATAAGAGCTTCATCCTCCTTCTCTACACAAGCAACTTTGCTTGACTTTACAGAGACATTGTTATATTGAATAGGACGTGCATCCAACTTGTATAGAGTTTTAGTTTGTACCCCCTTAGCCAACACCATTGTGCCTCTAGTCATCTTACATCCTTTACTTGAGAAATAAACTTCCACACCAACATCATTTAGCTTACTAACAGAAAGTAAGTTACCAGCCAAACTTGGTATGTGTAGTACATCACCAATCCCTTTGATTCTTCTATCAGGGAATTAAATTTTGACTATTCCACGACCAACAATCTCCAAAGTTGAATCACTTTCTAGGTACACCTTTCCACCATCATACTTTTCGTACTTAGTGAACCATTCTCTGTGAGACATCATGTGGAAATATGCACCTGATTCAATCAGCTAGACATCATCTGATGTTTGAGTCGCCAAGGCTACAATGAAGGCATCTGCATCACTCTAAGAAGAGTCATTGTTTGAAGAGTTATTGTTCTTCTTCTTCTCGTTACAATCCTTTTGGATATGGCCAGGCTACCCACAATTCCAACATTTCACCTTAGACTTTTTACCAGGAGACTTTGATCTCCCTTCAAATTTGGATTTAGACTTCTTGTCCTTCTTTCCTTTCTCCTTTGATCTACCTCGAACAAAAAGAGCATCCTTGGCCATATCAGTATACTTCCTCCGCATTTCTTTTGACAACAGCGAGGCAACCACGTCTTTCATCTTGAAAGTAGTTGTTGTACTTCCAATAGCCATTACCAAATGGTCCCAAGTGTCAGGTAAGGAGCATAACAGAAGCATGCAGAGATCCTTCTCATCTATCTTCACACCCACAGATGCCAACTATGCAACAATCATATTAAATGAGTTCAGATGGTCTACCAAAAATTCACATTCTTCCATCTTCAAGGAGAACAACTTCTTCCTCAAGAATAACTTATTCACTAGAGACTTTCCCTGATAAATTTCACCAAATTTCTTCCATAATGAAGTTGCAGTCTTCTCCTCATGGACATTCAGGAGTAAAGAATCATCCAGACAAAGTCTTATCAACCCTCTAGCTTTTCTATATGTGAGGTCCCATTCTTCTTGCTTCATACTTTGTGGCATAGTTCCAGACACAGCAATCTAGAGGTCTCTATCCACCATCAAGTCTTCCATTTAGAGTTTCCACAACTCAAAATTGCCACCATTGAATTTTTCAATTTCTACTCTACCTTATGTACTCGCCATCTCAAACAGTAGACTCAATAATTGGTTCTCCCTTTGCAAGACTCCCACTAAAATAGGATTAGTAGAAAAAACCAACCCTACTCACAAGGATAACACAACTGGTTTGGCTTTGATACCACTTGAAAGGAAAAGCAACAGTTGCGGAATACGCTTTCCTAATGCAAAATCCTCAGAAGAGAAGTGCAAAAACCTTCATTTAACAATTTTCTTGCATTTGAGATGCACATTCACAGTATAATAGGAAAGATAGAAATAAAACACACACATAGAGATAACACTAGATATACATGGGAAATCCCTTACGGGAGAAAAACCCACCACACCAAGTAAAGTCACTTTGTATTATAGTAAATAATTACATACAAAGTTATAGACTTCACTCTCAGATGTTAACTCATAGCAGCATCCCTTATATGACCTCCTCACAGACTTTAGTTTGATACATTCATAGTTACAATGCTTCTTTAGCATACAATGAATTCACACACCATCTGTCACCTTCATCTCTATGCCTTCCTTTTTTCTCTTTTTTCAACCAACAACTATTAGGGTGCATTTAATTACATGCTTCACCGACAAGATTTCTCAATCTTTGATCAAACTGCCCTGCAACATGCATCGAGCCAGCAAGTTGAGGCACATTTTCCAACAAATAAGAATCTGCAACTTGTGTACCATCTGATCTACGTCAAGTGGTTAATATTTTCACCGAGGAACCAGTGCTCTAATACCAATTGTTGAAATGCACAAGACAACTAAGAGGGGGGCTGAATCAGTTGTATCAAATCACTTTACTTCTAAACTTAATCTTCTCACTTTGACTTCAATCTATTATTAAGTGTAAACATTAAATGAAAATAACAAAAAGAAAACACTAGAGATGCTAGATTTACTTGGAAAATCCAATAAGGGAAAAACCACGGTGAGGATTAACTCACAATATAGTAGTAATGCAATAACGAATACAAAGGCTCACTGCCACAGGGCTCACTACCCAGATACAAAGGCTCACTTCCAAAAAAGGACTCACTATCCAGAAGAAGGCTCACTGCCAACAAAGGACTCACTATCCAGAAGGAGGTTCACTACCTATAGAGAAAGAAAATATAATTGAAGATCCACCACTAGGGTTCCACACATTCGCAACTTGATCAAAATATTGTAGACACCATCAGCTCAATGCTTTCAAGAATCTAACACCTTAAAGTATTGTTGCCTCAATTCGCTCTTCCACATTTTTCTTTTCACACTTGTTCACACACTTCACTTACTTTCTCGAATTATGGATGGATGAATATCAAATTTGGTACAACTTGATTTGATTTTATACCATCTTCAACCCTAGAAACATTCTCCAAGATCGGCTATACAATTTCATTTACAAATTCAAACTAGGTTGGCTACTCAACATTCTCACAGTGGATAAGAATGAGAGAGGACCAATTACATATTTAATTTAGGACCCAAAAAACATCTTTGATCAATCGCACACTTTCTCAAATTGATGCAAAAACTTAATGTAACGTGTAAACACCAGGTCGGCCAAACCTAATGAAAACACCAATGATCTTTTAAGTACATGCATCTCCAAAAAGATGATCACACATGGATCACATAGCACATTTCACTAGAAATTTTCCATCTCTAAGAATACCTCAGGTACATCCACAACAATTACAATAAACCATTCACATAAAACTCTTCAACAGTCCAACCGAACCAACCAACAAAACATAGGAGTTCTGGAGTAGGTCTTCTAGAGCACCAAACCACAAGAAAGTTTGTCATGATATAGAAACCATCAAAATGAATAATCTCCTAGATCTAAAAGATATAAAACCAAATATCAAAAGACTACAGATCCAAAACATTTCTCCCATTCCACAAACAGATAGTTCTTCCAAACCAGTCACACACCAGTGAACATATCTTTTACTCTCCATCGAACCAGATGCTAAAACTTGAGATATATTATCCATTGAAGCTCATGAATACACTTACAGATCTGGAAAATCATATGATCAACATAGAAGAAATGTAGGGCACAATACTGGAGCACACTCAGAACACACACTTCAACACTGCCTTCATTATTTCTCAAATTTTCTCAAAAGCACTTGGCAAAAACACAACTACAACTTCATAAATATAGCTCCATGTACTCTAAGAACTTCTATAGTATCTCAACTATACAAGTACCATCTTTACTCAACCTGAATTGTGTTGACATCAATGGCAACATTAATAACAACACCATCAAACACATCCATACTTGCAACAGTTTCTTAACTCTTACAACTATTTTTCCCTTTTTTTATTATGATATAAGGCCCATCTCTTGTTATATTTTAATATATCTTCAAATCCGTATTTATGACCTTTAACTTCATGCATTTACTCTTATTATTCTATGTTGCACCATTCATGACATGCTTCCTTCTTTGTTGTTGCCTTGTTACATTTTTTCTCATTTTTCTTTTACTCCATCTCTGATGCACCCTTTTCTTCACTTATTCTTGGTTCTTGCATGTCCCTCTTTCTCCTTACCTTAGTCAAGGGTTAGAGGTTCACTAAGAATGTGGAACCAATAAAAGGTTCTTGAGCTTCCAAGAACCTCTAGGAGCTCTGACCCCATCTCCTTTATATATATTTTTCCTTTGTTATGTTATTTCTCTCTTTGAGACTTAACTTTTACTTTTCCTTTACTTTGTGGTTGAGACCTCTGTTGGGGCTTAATGAAGACTTAGGAACTATTTAGAGGTTCCCTCAATTCTCAAAACCTATGGGACCTTTGAGTCTTCTTTTTATTTTTATCTGGTCCTTCATCTTTGTGCCTTTTTCTTTGTTGAGACTTAAAGGGGAACTCGGAACCTCATCAAAGGTTCCTAATAACTTTCAATATTCCTTATGCTTTATTTTCTTGGGTTTATTTGAGCTTGGTTAAGAACATGAAATTCATCGAGGGTTCTAGTGGCTTTGAGAGCCTAGAGAAACTCTAATTTCTTACCTTCCTCTAACTTATTTTTCTTCATTCTATCATTTATTTGTTCTTTGTTCTTTGTCAAGGGTTCACTTAGAACTAAAAATCTTATTGGAGGTTCCCATAGTTCTGAGAATCATTAGAACTAGAAACACCTTGCCTTTGTCTTTGGTCCACCTCATCAAGGTTACATCTAGAACCAATAACTACTAAAGGTTCTTAGGGTTTCAAGAACCACCATAATTTTTATGCTTCACTTGTCTTATTTCTTTATTTTTCTTTATTCCCATTCTTTTTTAAATGTCCCCCATGAACTAGGGACCTTGTCAGACGCTCCTATGGTTCTAAGAACCAATGGAACCACTGGAAAATCTCTTCTTTAAAATGGCTAAGGATTAGAGCTCATGGGTAATGGAAGAAGTAGGAACCAAGAACCGATCAAGGCTTCCTATGGTTTTGGGAACCTAGTCAAAAGCTTACAAGGTTCCAAGAACTTGCCAAAATTTTGATTGGCTATAAATTAACCAATTTTAACCCACTTTTATCTAAATTTTAAGTAGGGCTACTTATTTGGGTGCTCTACAGGATTGAAGACTAAATAAACTTTCGCACTTAGCTATTTTCAATAATTTTTTAAATGGTGAACAAAAGGAAAAAGACTTAAGAAAGAAAGAGAATACTTTGCAAGATAAATTATTGAAGGCTGGAGGTTTTCTTCAAGAAGAACCCAAGAACCTAGAGCTTAATAAGGAACTGGTATCTATTAAAGGAGAATTGAGGAAAATCCAAGCTCACAAGGATCAATGGCTAAAGAAGAGGGAAAAATTGAACTGGGAAATGCATGGTGACAAAGGGTCTAAATTTTTCTTTAGGTTATTAAAGGATAAGGAATCCAAAGAATCAATCATCTAGATCTACAAAGATGGGGTCTTGGAAAAGGATCTCAAGGAAGTAAAAATGGTTTTCTCTAGTTTTACAAAGATCTATTCACATTTGAGGGTAACAACCCACACAATGTGAAGGATAGGGAGAACTGCAAGAGGTTGATCCCTCGTAAAGTATCCAATCAAGATGTTGAAGTATTGAACAAGGTATTGTCAAAGGAAGAAATCAAAAGGGATATCCTTGCTCTTAACAATAAATCTCTAGGAGTGGATGGAATACCCATAGATTTTTACAAAAAGAACATAGAGTGGATAAGTGATGATCTCCTTCAAGTTTACAAAGAGGCTACAAAAGTTGGCTCTCTAGGTAGATCCATAAATAAAGGGATCATCAAGCTACTCCCTAACAAAAGGGATAAAACATTAGTTAAAAACTAGAGACCTATTACACCCCTAAATGTCTCATATAAGATACTTGTAAAAGCCATTGCATTAAGGCTTACAAAATTCTTTCCAAAAATTATAAGTAACACTCAAATAGGCTTTATAAAAGGAAGGTATAAACTTGAGAACCCTCTAACTCGTTGGGAAGCAATGGGATGGGAAACAAACTCCAACCAAAAAATAGGGATGTTGTTGGTTGACTTTGAAAAGGCATACGACAAAGTCGAATGGCCTTTCAAACATATGGTTCTTGAGGCTTTTGTCTTCCTAAGGAGACTCTACTAGATGATTAAAGTACTGCTAAAAGATGTAACCGCCCAAATTGAAATTAATGGATATTTTACGGAGTTTGAACTACAAAGATCTATTAGGCAAGGATGCCCCTTGGCCCCTTCGCTATTTTTAATTGTTATTGATGCACTTTATCATATCTTATGAGACGCCTCTTTAAGCTCGAAAGTCAAATGACTCGGTCTTCCAAACAAGGAAGAGCTAATCAATCTGTATTTTTTAGATGACATTGTACTATTCATAATTTTGGAAAAGGAGAATTGCAATAACTTAATGGAGAAACTAAGATTTTTCGGCCAAGCTGCAGGAGCTATAACTTCAAAAACTAAGTCCACACTACTAAGTTGGGAGGACACCCAACTAGATTGGTTTAGATAATATGAGGTCCAATGGGGAGGACCAAACATGATTGTAAGGTATCTAGGAATACCTTTTTCCAATAGCCTCAATTTGAAATAAACTTCAGAATGGGTAAAGAAGAAAATAAAAAAAGAAGCTAAACTGTTGGAACAAACAATACCTATCATTAGTAGGAAGGACACAAGTGTCTCAAAAAATATTGTCATCCTATAATATTTACTAATCCTTACTATGGCTCTTCAACAACTACCAAATTGAAGAGATTCAAAAGAGTATTAGATAGCTTCTATGGTCAAATGACAAAGGGAAAAAAAAAAAGCATGATGTTGCATGGAAAAAGAAAGGGGTGGACTAGGGTTGAAAAACCTTAAGCAGCAAGGTATAGCACTAGCTACCAAATGGATTTGTAAGGCCCTTAAAGGGGAATATCCATGGAAAGTGTTGATCAAAAACAATATAAAAGGTGATGTCTCAAAGAAAGCTAAATCCTAGAGACAAGTGCCTACCTATGATCTGGTTTTTGGTAAATTCATATTTTCCCCCCAATTTCCAATGTATTTAAAAGTATTTGGAAGGCATGGGAGGTCTACAAAAATGATATAATTAATAAATGTCAAGTTGACCAAGATTTAAATAAGATACAATACATGAGATCCATCTAGTGGAATACATTCCACAACAACAAACCTTTAACACTCTTACAAGGTTGCTTAGCAAAAGCATGGCATAGAAAAGGGGTTTCATAATTTCAAAACATTACTAATAATGAATAGCTAAAAGACTAGGACACTCTTAGACAATTATATGACATCCCTCAAACTCAGAAAAGAACTTATGATGCATTAAAGAAAAATATGGGGGCACCAAAAGCTAATTATGACCTTGGAAAAAGTTAATTAAATACTTTGAATGACTAAAAGGAAATAGATTTAAAGGACTAAAAGTTAAGGACATATACAGAATGCTAGATAGCACAATAGATCAATCTGCTTCCTTGAACAGAGGATGGAATTTAAACCTTAATCTTACATAATGGAACAAAACTTTTGATTGTACATATGGAATAATATATTAGATCCTGAAAAAGATAGCTTTAGATGGATGTTATTTTGGCAAAGGCTGCCAAAAGTGGACTCTAGAAATAACACAAGCATATGTGATATCTGTAACAAGTTTGTTTCTATAATACATATTTTCTTTGTTTCTTTGCAAAAGAAATATGGAAATTGTTTCAAATTAATGTGGGAGGAGGGTGAGATATGAACAATAAAAAGATAAATGAAATCATAATGGGAAAAATATAAGGAATCGAAAAAGTAAATGATCTATTTTGGTTAATCCTCTCCTCTAAAATATTATGGCATAAAGCAAGGAATAGCGATAAGTACCAAGGCTGCAGGAGGGATATTACTAATTCTTATAGAAGACTCACCTTACATAATGTCTATATGAAGGTGACTATAACAATCTAGGTGGCCAAAGACAAATTCAAGAAGTTGATGGAAGATGGCAAGGTGGAGATAAACAAGCAGGAAATGGATTTTGTGAACCAATGGCTATACTATAGAGGCTTCACCAAACTTGACATGGGGGACCCCAAGACATGCAAAGAGAATGAACAATTAAAGAATGCAGTCAAAGAGAAGAGAGACTAAACATATAGTAGTAGCAGGACGTTTGTCAGTTATTGAAATAGTAAAATTTCTTTTTCAGCAGCCCTTTGTGTAAATTGTATAATTCAACAATCCCATTTTTTGTAAATAGGGATAGACATGTAACTATCATAGGAATCTCATTTTTATAAAAAAATAAATAATATCATGTAAATGATATTCTTATGTATAGATAGGTGAAATATGAACCCCTAAGGGGTGAAAACTTAGCATGTAATGATGGATCTGCATGATCCTTTTTTTTTTGTAAATTATTATGATTATAAAAATAAACTATATCTCCCTCTTGCATAGATCCTAAGGATATTGCATCCACATCCACAAATATATCTCCTAAATCCTAAGTTAATATCATATACACCATCTATATAAATTATGAGTTGCAAAATACATATCTTCCATAAACTAATAATATCAAATTGTCTTAAATTTTCTCATAAGGTTAATTTTCTTCCTCCTCTATTATAGATAAATATAAAGGGTAGGAACTTGTTTATATTTTAGATTCATGTTTAATGATATGGATCCTTGATTCTAAATCTTCGCATCTTATTACTCTGTCATAGGATATGTTTTCCTAATGTGAGATTCATTATATATCACATTCTTATGAGTAATTTTTTTATGAGTGTATGTGGGAGAAGGTCTATTGACATGAGTGAAGGATCATTTAATAATATTTTTTGAGTTCCTTCTTATGAATTAATCTCCTATCCATATATATTAGATTACATATAGCATGGAAAATAAGAATGTTGAGTTTACACCTAGTTCTATGATCATTCAAGATTTATAGAGTAGTGATATCATTGTAGTTGGGGAGGTAGATTATTATTCTAGATTGTATTCTTTCTCAAAATTTCTTATGATGCTCCATATGCTAACTTTCATACATAGGCATATGGTGTGGACAATTTTGGGATGTGTAATGTTTTAATCTTAACATTCAATTCCTTTCATTGGTTGAGGTTATAAAGATATGTGTTGTGACTCCATAATTACTTTCTACTATCTTTATAGAGTTTAAATTTTCCTATTCGAAACCATATACTCATTCATATGAGAAATTTCATATTAGTCTACCTAATAAACCTCATTGGAACATCTATCTACTAGACATTGAAAATTTTGATATTAGAGCACACTATTCAAGACTTGGCTTTCCTCTTGAGTGATAGTGCTTCCATGGGTGTATTACCATCTTCATCTTCTTTGAAAACTATTTTGTTTTGTATTATACATGGTTTTGTGTTGTTATTTCTATCATTCTTTATTAGATCTTGGCACATTCATTGTTTTCAAAGACATTTGTATTTTTTTCTTTCCTCTTATCTCTTCATGGATTAGAAATGCCTTCTACATGCGCCTATGAGTTTTTTTCTTCCTATGAGAAGAAAAATTGCTAGATAACTATTCATCTTCTTCAATATTTGATTTAAATGTGGAAGGTGACAAAGTTGGTGAGGCCTAAATCACCCTTATTTCTCCTTTCTCTCTCTACTTTGGGAATATTTTCTCTTTTATTCTTTAGAGGAGGTGAGGGGATTTTTTCTATTTTCTTGGAGGAGGAGAATCATATGTATATAATTACTTGATATGGCTACACATGTTCTAAAATAGATCCTTCCCCCACCCAAGCTATGCTTGAAATTGATGTAGATTTTTAATTCTTTTCCATTAGTTTATTTTTTCTTTTCCTACACCGAGCGAATCTTGCTTAGGTAGGCTTATTTATAGGTTTAATTATAGTGAGTGGAACTAATAGGTGTCTTTCTCTTCCACAAGAGTTACACTTTTACAATTTAGATATTGAGGAGTATTCTTATATCCTAGGAGTTACACTTCTCAGTGGATGATATGTTCACCTTTCTTTTCCTTTAAATTTATAAATGTGTTCACTATTTGTTTTTCCTGTCTCACTTTCATGTATCTTTCTCAAGCAATTTAGTTTACTATATATTTTCTTTCTGGATGAATGAGAATTAACATTTTTGAGCCTATTATCTAGTCTAGAGTAATGTTGTGGCTATTTCTATGGCACTAGGTCTTAGTTGATTTTGTATTTATTTTAAATTATATTATGGAGTATCATGGGGGTGTTCTAAAAGGGTTGAAGTTTATGACTTCCTTGCACCTTATTCAATCCCTAGGATCAAGTTAGTATTAAAGGAAAAATAGAGAAGGGGTGGTAATGTATGTTAATATGAAGTTGTAGTTGATGCCACTCAATTTATCAATGAATTTTCTTCATAAAGGTTAATGCAAATTGATGAGTAATTGTGTGAGAATGTACTAGGAGTGTGCTTTGACAATGTTTGTTGATACAAATTGATAGGTTGATGTGATGGATTTGCAAATTCTAATAACATGTTGTAAATATTTTGTCTTAAATGTTGAATAATGTTCTTACATGGTTTAGTTTTTTCATGTGCAAGTGTCTTAGGATAATGTATTTATATATATAATCCAAGATGGATAGTTCAATTTTTTTATGCCTAAGGTGGTGAGTAGCAGTCAATACTCCTAAGATTGTTAGTTTTAGAATGTGACAATTAAATTTTGAAAGAAGGTGGTGTGATCACATCCCCAATCTTGTCAAAGAAACATAGTCACTATTAACCTTATCTACACTAAATAGGCTAATAAAAATTGAGACCAATTCTAAAAAAAAATCATATAATATAACTAAATATTGACTCGAATTTAAATCTTGAATTGACAAATATATCAACTGAAAACATCGACCCAAAATAACATAAAATAAAAACCAAAAAAGTAAAAGCAATATTTATCCACTTATATTGAATTTTCCAAAATGATAGTACCATTGAAGGTCAACATAGACATTATTGCAACATGGATGATATCTTAAGAGATAAGAGGTTTGGAATCACACGGAAAGATTTAAATAATAATTATTAGAAAACTGATATGATAAGTAATGAAAGTTGCTGGACTTAATCAACACCATATGATATAAGCGTTGAAAAAAAAATCCCATTAAAAATGTGGTCAAATTAACAATACTAAACGTGCATACATCATTCCCGTTTCGTTAGGCGTGGCAAGTAAAGAAGCTTTCCCCACATGATGTGCCCGCTAACGAATTATTATTAGGAAAACATCCAAAATGTGACGAGAAAAAAATCTCATCTTTTCCAAACACACTTACAAAATATGTGCATTGTAGGGAATCTTACCAACTACAATGAAAGCACCAAATATTTTAGTTTTGTAATGTGCTAACAAACAATTTGTGATGATTAAAAAAATGATTGTAGCTTGAAATAAGCATCTCCCATCATCATAGGTGGTAGGTAGTATAGTGACCACTGATGTTGTAATCAATATATTATCAATTTTTTAGCCACTAATTTGGTTAGGTGGAGGGGCAAGATGGGTTTCTTACCTCCACGCCTTTCAATGGGTTTTTCTTATGTGGTTTTATGACACCCAAGAGATATCAATAGCTAAGATGGTAATGGGTGGTCCTTGGATATTTGGTGTATTGGTAAAGTGTCACTATTTGCCAGTTTAAGTCTCAATCTCACTTAGTTTAATATAATATAGAAAAAATGTTAATAGATCATCATTTTTAAAAATGTTAATAGATTGTATCACTTTTTACAGGTCAATTATTTAATATTTTGATCTTTTTACGTTCTTAATGGATTTTTTTTTAATTGGGTTAATTGAGAATATTCACTAGCACTTCATCGAATAAAATATAAATTATTTTTAATGTTTGTGTTTAACTATCGGACTTATTTGAATTGAAATAAAAGATACTATTCTTTCTAAATTTATATATTTGAAAACTATATATATTGATTAACATATAAATTAGACCTTGAATTAATGTAAATGGGTTGAGTTACTAATACAAGTAGTAAATTATGAATTGAATAAGAAGTTAGGGAATGATTGCATAGCTCTTTGTTGATGGTGTTATGTGGATGCAATGGGAAAATATCAGTAGTGTGTTTTTCAAACCACTCTTTGATTTTAAAACTTAGAGCTACAATGTTACTTCTCTAATTGGGAAGTTTATGATCTTTGTACTATAGCTATACATAATTGTTGTCGCATTGTTGGCTTTCTTTCCTATGATGGTTTCCTTCATACTACAATCATACTTTAGCAATTTTCTACTCTTGAATTCTTTGCCTTTGATGTGATAATTGAATTAAGATCAAGCCAACAGTAATGAACATCTTTGGGGGTTTGGTTTATGAAGATTAAAGTGTTAGACTTCCTTGAGCCTAATTCAAGCCCCATATTTTTCATTGTTCATAATTTGTGAGAAGAATTTGAGTATGGAAATACAAAATACATGACTTAATGAATGTTATTGTTAATATAATATTATAATTGTAATGCTCTTGTAATGTTTCTTTTTAAAGCAAAAGTGGCAAGCCATTATAGTTATATTTATATTAAATAATAGTAATTACAAAAACATCGTTCAGGTGAATGCTCTTGTAATGTTAAACAATGATTGAATAAATTATATTAAATGCTTTAGAATTCCTTAGGATATCACCTTTAGATATAAAATACTACATATTAAGTTAAATAATTTCATGCACAAACCAATCGGAAACTATCAGTTTTTTAAGGGACTCAACTCATGAAATTTTTTAATTTTTAATAAGATGGAAAATATGGCAGTGGTGATTCTATCTATGAGACAAAATCAAAACTATGATTTCAACTAAGGTGGGAAAACATGTAAAATTTTTGTTAGGTTTGGAAAATAGGGATTGAATCAAGTAAGATGATAGTTTAAGTCATCTTATATTCTCCACTCACTTATATTAAGCACCATAACAACACATTGAATTCCAAGGTTAAAGCGAGTATAAAACAATGGATAAAAGTATAAAGTATGCACTTTCATCCTTTATATTTTTTCCCCACTTTAGTGTACATGTGAATATTCATAAAGCATGCATCCACGCTAAACTAAGACAATTGATATAGGAGCATCCACAGTTGATTGGCAATTTTGCATCAACCAAAAAAATCATATTTGAATTTCATTTCCATTTCATGTTAGGAGGATAATTTTAATAAGTTGATAATAATTCTATTTAATTAAATAAAAATCATTTTTGTTACATGCAAGTTAGCAAATGGAGATAATGGAGGTGTAGTTGCATTTTTGGAAAAATTCGAAAAAAAACAAACTTGGTGTTGGGTTTGTGGGAGTTACAAAATGGCATTAAAAACAATTTATTATTTTTTTCATATTAGAAACACTCATTCCATGGAGGTGGTCGTGACTTTTCCAATGGGAGAGAAAAAATCAGATTTTTGATTTTTGGAGGGGGTTTTGTTCCATTTTTTTTGGGCATTCATTTGTTGTTGTAGGTTTTTGAGAAAGGGAGAGCTTGGTGTGGAATTCTCTAAGAGGTTTTTGGAATACCTTTGTTGAAGGTTGATAATATTATGCAGCCATTAAAGATTGAAGGCTCCATTGTTGAATATTGAAGGGTTTCAAGTGATTGATTGCGGGAGAAGGTGCAGATTTGGAGGTGCTCATGGAGCACATTGGTTTCTTTTTGTTGTAGTATGTTTTGTGAATCATTTTCAGATTTTGTAAGGGGAATATATTGCTTTCCATCAGGCATTTGATGACTAAAATTTATTGTGTAATCAGATTTTCATAATGAGAAGATCTTTTGTTGAAAATTTCAATTATTTTCATGAAAATTTGTTGTTGATTTGTATGCACTAAGGTTGTTTGAATGTTTGTTTTCAGAAAATAGGGTTGTTGAGAACCCTTGCTTCATCAAAAATACAACACATAAAGTATCAAGAATTTCTTTAAAACGATCCATTTATTTAAAAAATATATAATTTGTTAGGTGACCTATATTTTGTTCATGTTTCCCATGAGGTCACATCTCCAAATCTACACACATGAACAATAGAATATTATTATCACCTATACTAACATGATCATAAAAAAATCACAACCTATTGTATTTAAATTACTTGAAATTAATATCATCTCATTATGAAAAAATCAAAAGAATAAAATCATAGAATTATGATTGAGTTGGCCTCCATACAATGACATACAAAATATGTGAATTAAAAGACATCAAGTTGTAAGGTTTTTCTAGGAGTAATAAATAAGTGGCCCCTATTAATCTACACAACTTGAGTAAAAGATAACATGCGTTTAATTTTGTTGGTGAGTAGTAATCTAATTAGTCCCCCTTAATCTACAAAAAATAAAGTGAAATCTTCAAATAGTATCCCCATAAATAGGGTTGTTAAGGAGTAGTTACTAAGTTGGGTTTCTCAATTTATACATAGAAGACCCATGTAAATAATAATAGTTTGTATAATATGCTTATCTATAAATTGATATGGTTATTCCTCTACTTTTTGTCAACAACATATTATATTTTCGTTTTATGGCGAAATAAAATTAAACATAAAAATAATCAATAAATAAAGAACTAGAAATAAGAGATAATAAACCATAAATAGTTGGGAGACAAATTTACTCTAAAGAAACCAACTTTAGGTATAAAAAAATTATAATCAAAATATGAGTCACCACTCAATTAAGTGCTCTAAATGGATTTTACAAGAGGCCTTAGCCTTAGAGTCCTACAATAGTTCTAGAAAACCTCTAGACAGCTAAAAAACAACCAGTAAATACTTTATGATTACTTACACTAACTTATTTTTATGATAATGATGTAACAAAAAGAAACCACGAGATTTATCTAATAAATATTTTTATCATGAAACCAATAATTTATGATGATTATTCTACACCTACGCATAATATATAAATAACATTAAAATACACCTAGAAGCATAAAGGGTTAAGAAAATACATGAAACAATGAACTAGTAATTTTTTCGCTATAAGAAAATACAAAGTTTTATGATCTCTCCTAAAAAAATTGCATTTCAATGCCCCACACAATTATTATACATTTTCCAACATCCAAGAAAGTAACCTTGATCCAAATACATGCCTTGAAGTACAAAAATTAGATCCTTTATGAATCACACCTCCCCATTACAAAGACTTTTAGTCCCTAAAAGATAAAACCTAATAAAAGAAAGGAATTGTGCATGCAATCTAATGACACATATACCATCTTTCTTTGCATCATCATATAAGCATAATAAAAAAATTGGTACATATTTATCTCAAATAGTATATTTGATGAAAAAGTGTGTTTCTTTAACATGGATAAACTAGTTCATCATTAGTTTTCTTCAAAGGAAGAATTCTTTTATTGCCACTAATTTTACCATGAAGGTTCATGATCTCCTTGGGTTTATCTTTATCACAATGTAGTAACCTATCACCTCCAACCCTAAATTTGGTAACTAAATCTTGGAATCCTTGGATTATTTTACAAAGGACTTTGAAACCAAGGACTTTCTAATTGATGGTGATTAAAATTGTAAGTTATACTGCATGTGAAAAATGGGTGATTTTGGTTAAACATAATGAGAGCATATATATATATATATTTAGTACACCATATTCAAAATAACTTGAATAGATAAAATGGAATCACACTCTAAAGTCTATGCAAGGGAAAATCTTAAATAAAAATATCAAAAGATGAAAAGAAAAAATGGCTAAATTACTAAACATCAAGAGATAGAAATATAATAGGAAAAAGTATATATTTTTATTCTAAATTTCTATTGGAATTCTATTTTATATATTAATATATGTGTGTACATTGTGATAATTTTAGGAATTCTAGAAGAGTTGCAAATTTTAGAATTACACAAATTGAAAAATGAAAGAATAAACTCTAAATGATTACATTGATTATTTTCTTGATAATTGCTTGAGAATGAGTACAATATATAAAGCATGAGAAGAGCCATCTAGAATGGAAACTTCCAACTATAAAATAGGCATGTAACTCCATGCAAGATTGCACAACTACGCAATCATTATCATAAAAATCTAACAATAGAGAGATCCCATTAGTTAGCTTACACTAAAGCAATTAATAGCAGAGTTATCCCAAGTTGGAACAATAGTTGCACAAGTTGTTAATTGTGTAACTAAAATTTGGCAACAACAATTACAAATAGTTAACTTTGATAACACCCCTTCCTAAATCTACAACTAGCAAACTTATCTAGAGGAATATGTTAGGTAGAATATTTTGCACTAACACTCCCCCTTAAGTGTAGCTAGGTGAAAGATAGATATGAAATAAAAATGCAAGGATCTAAATGCATGAAAATATGAATGGTTCCCGGCTACAAGGCCATGTTAGGTACCCAATTACAAATAGGAAAGGAGAAACCCAGTGGGAAAAAATCCTAACCAAAAGATAGAATTATGATGTCCATCACAAATCCAATCAATCTCCATCCACACAAAGGATGACAAGTGAAGCCATACAACCCCCTACATAAGAGATAATCTATTGCAAAGAAGCACTGGAAGCACTCTTGTGGAGTAACTTTGGAATCCTTAATCCGACAAGCAAGGACAAATTATATGTTTGCTATTGAAACCATATTAGAGTCACTAAACGACTCAAGGTGGAATCATGATAAAGCAACAATAGACCTGATGCAAATGAACACTTGAAAACTCACAAGTTGGCACAACTCTGGAATCTTTGAAACAACAGCTGATTGATGAATGATCTAAAATGGAAATGATGTGCAAAGATAAAAAAGAAAAGAAAATGCAAACCTAATGCATGAAAAAAGGAAATAGTGCATGCATAGATGAATGTTCACATTTGCCTCCATGATTTCCAACCCTACAATAAAAGATGAATTCGCACTCAAACTAGCTTGTGTTATGATACCATGTGAGACTTTCAGGAATTCTAGAAGAATTGAAAATTTTAGAATTGCACAAATTGAAAAATGAAAGAATAAACTCTAAATAATTGCATTGATTATTTTCTTGATAATTGCTTAAGAATGAGTATAATATATAAAGCATGAGAAGATCCATCTAGAATGGCAACTAACATCTAGAAAATAGGTATGCAACTCCATGCAAGATTGCACAACTAAGCAATCATTATCGTAAAAATCTAACAACAAAGAGATCCCATTAGTTAGCTTACACTAAAGCAATTAACAACAGGGTTATCCCAAGTTGGAACAACAATTGTACAAGCTGTTAATTGTGTAACTAAAAGTTGAAAACAAGAGTTACAAATAGTTAACTTTGCTAACACCCCCTCTTAAATCTACAACTAGCAAACTTATCTAGAGGAATATGTTAGGTAGCATATTCTGCACTAACATACATTTCTATACATAAAAAAAAAACACCCATGCATAAGGAATACTTCAAATAATCTAGACTTATAACTATGGATGATGAAAATGTAAGTCATAAATATCAGCAATGCAAAACTCACACTCTCACAATCACATTCAAGATCTTGGCTTAGAATAAAGAATTTACATAACAAGAAAAGTTGTCATATCTAAGATCTTGATTTTCTCCACTATTGGTTGCTCTTCAAAGTAACAAACTATGAAATAATAATAATGATATGATGTAATGATAAAGATAAATGGTCAAAGATAAATGATACCTATGCTTGATAAATGAAAATAATAATGCATTGATAATTTTTGAATGCCTGAATGCTTGATAGATCTTGATCATAGAATTGCTAAAGAGATCTTGACAATAAAAGTGCTAGGGGGTTTAAATGAAATGAAATCTTTTAATTTATATACTTCACTTGACATTTGATCAATGGTGGACATTGATTTGTAAGATCAATGGATCTTAAAATTCAAGATAGTATAAGACCTAAATTTTGAATTTTGAAGGAAGGGGATTAAATAAATACAATTTATTTAATTCAAATGATAGTTTGGAGAAATAATTAAATATTGATTTTTAGAAGAAAATATTTAATTTAAATCAATTATTTTAATTTATTTAAAAGAGGAGTATTAGCTAGTTAAATAATTTAATTATAGAGGAAAAGATTTAATTTATTTAAAAGAGGAGTGTTAGTTAATTAAAAAAAAAATGAATATTTAACTATAGAGGATCAAAGATAAATTTAATTTAATTTTAATTAATGTTAGAGGGAAAATGATAATAGATAAATTAATTAAATAAATAAATAAAATTTAATTAATATAGTTATGATAAAAATATTAACATAATTAATTAAATATTATTTAATTAATATAGATAGAAGAAATGGTAAGGATAATGATGAAATGATAAGATGAAAATGCATTAGTCATTTTAAGTGTCTATATTTTGCCCCTCTTTGAGACAATGTGTTTTATAACATTGTTTCAAAGAAACAGATTGATGATATGCCCCAACACAGCCCAGTAGACCATGGGATAGAGGATATGATGCCCCCTCAAGAGAACGGCTAGGAAAAAAATTTGTTGAGCTCATGAAAATAAAGATTATTTATGATGTTATTTATGTTATTATAATACTATGATGCATACTAAAACTTGTGAATGCGGTGAAACCAATCTCCACCAAGGATCAAATACCAAAATGAAACCTATAATGAGGAGAGATGATATGCAAAGATGCAAAGAAACAAAAAAATAAAAAAAAGACGTCTTGTTACTTTGAAGAGAACCCTTAGCAACTAGATATCACCTGTCATTTACCTAGCTTGCATACACACAACACACATGTAAACATAAAAAAAAGGTCATGTTTGAACCCAAGTTTCTCTAAGCACATTAATAAATAGATCTTCATCAAGAAAATGGGAGATAAAATAAATTCAAACATGTCAAAGAAGACACCCATGCTATGACCCAAGTTGCTCTAAGCATATTAAGATAGGATTTTATCAAGTAAATGTGATAAAAAAGATAAAACCAAGAAAGAAAAAGAAAGGAAACTAAGAAACACAATCAACAACCAACAAAATCTCATGTAATCTAATCCAAAAATATGTGCAAAATTAATCAATATGTATTGTGGAAACTTGATATCATTAACATATCTCTTGCCAAAAGGATAAGTTTAGTTTGATAGATAAGGTCCATTGTAGGAATGATGCATCTGTTAGGACCTTAGATTTGTTTTGATAATGCCCATTATAGGAAAGATATTTTTTTAGGACATGAAAATGTTTTTGATAGTTATACTAAAAGATAGGCAACAAACCATGCAAGCCAAAGATTTAGCTCAACAATTGAAAATTGTTTTTCTCATGATTTTTGAATTAGAGATCATTTTTTGTAATATTTTCATATGATCTCAAAATATAAGAATCTAGCCCAAAACCAAGGTTAAGGCATAAGGTGCCTCCAACTAGGCAAATGAAAATTGACATGGATAAAAGACATGAAAATGATAGATATGAACAACCAAGCCATGGTGGACAAGAAAAACACATTCAAATGGATAATGATAGGTGAATGAAATGTGAAGAGGCAAATGAGATAAAATGCAACAATGATGGAACTAGTATGTACAAACTGCTAGGATACTCTAAGGGTCATGCATACAACTTCTTAAGATGAATGTTATTAATAGGCTCTTGCAAAGGTTCTCCTTCATCATGTGTAGCAAGTTTATATGCTCCAGAACCATAATTTGTAATAATAATGAAGGGTCCCAACCAATTAGGTTCAAAATTTCTTTTATTTTCTTGATATTGTTGATTCTTTTGATTCTCTTTTAGGACCAAGTCTCCAATCTCAAACCTTCAACTTTTAATATTTTTGTTATAGCTATGACAAAGGTGGTTTTGATAAGCTTGTAACTGATTTAATGATTAAGATACCTTTCATCAAATAACTCAAGCTCATGCAATTTAGATACTTGATATTCTTCTTTGTAAATGGCATACTTTAAGGATGCCCTTAAGGCGGGGATCTCAACCTTAATAAGAAAAATGGCTTTGGTTCTAAATACTAGGAAATATGGAGTGGCTCCTATAGGTGTGTGAACACTAGTGTGATAAGCCCATAAAGTAAGTTAAGTTACAACTATCAATAGCTTCATTGACCATTTTCAAGGATTTTAATATAGTTTTGTTTGATGCCTCAGCTTGATTGTTACCTTGTGGATAGTAAGGAGTGGAAAAATGATGTTGGATATGCAATTGGTGACAAACATCATGAAAATATTAATTTTTGAAAGGATTTCCATTGTCTTTGATGATATCATGAGGGATACCATAGTTACAAATGATATAGTTTATGATAAATTTGGCTATTTTATTTCTAGCAATATTGGATAATAGAATGGCTTCAACCCACTTCATAAATACTTAGTGGTGGTGATAATGAACTTATGGCCATTGGATGAGGGGGGTGGATTTTTCCTATCAGTTTGAGTCCCCATTGTGAAAAGGGCTAAGGAGTAGTTATCAGTTGTAACTCTTGGGTGGGAGCATGACTTAAATCTCCATGTTGACATTGACGATATTTCTTATCAAATTGGTGTGCATCATGTTTCATATTTGGCCAATAATATTCAATTCTTAACATTTTTGACAAGGGTAGGTCCACTAGAATGAGCCCCATAATTACCTTCATGAACCTCAAATATGGCATTTTCAGATTCTTCCAAATCTACACACCTAAGGAGGATACCATCAAGACTCGTTTGATAAAGCATATCACAAAGGATGGAAAAATAGGAATATTGATGAATGAATGTTTTCTTTTGAGTGCTAGATAAGTCAGGAAGAAGATTACCATCATGGAGATAGGTATAAACATCATGGTACTAAGGAGAATTAGGACCAACAAGTTCACACATAAGTTAAAATTTAGGAACATCAAAAGTTGGAATGAAAATTTTCTCTACCAAAAACTCACAATAATGAGTGTCATGAGACATGTCCAAGAGAGATCCAATAGTAGCCATAACATCAACAACTCCATTATTTACCCTTGGGTTTTCTTCAAAAATGATAGTTGAAAAGTATTGTATAAGTGTGTGTACCATCCTCTTGTAGGGGAGATTTTTTTGTCTTTTGTTTGACAATCTTCATTCACTTGTCATATAACCAATTGTGAATCTCCAAAAATATGAAGTTCCTTTATTTTCCATTGAATTTCCATTTTAAGATTGATGATTAAAGCTTCATATTTTACTTATGCATGCAAGGGAAATCATGTCTATATGATTTTGGGATAAAATCACTGTGTGGAGTGATAAAAAAAAAAATCATCCCCAGATCCATGTTGAGTGTGAGAGCCATCAAAATATAACTTCCACAAATATGAAGAGCTAATGTGAAAAATTGTCTCATTTGGAAATTATGAAATAAGGGGATGATCTACATCTAAAGGTGCATCTACTAATTGATTTGTAATAATTTTTCCTTTGATAGCCTTACGATCCACATACTCAATATCAAATTTATTTAGGATCATAACCCATTTTATTGTTTGACTAGTTAGAGTAGCCTTAGATAAAAGGTACTTCAAAGGATCCACCTTTGAGATGAGCTTTATTTGATGATTAAGCATGTAGTGTTTCAATTTTTGAGACGTAAAAATAATAGATATGCATGCCCTTTTTATTGGAGTGTAATTAAGATCATATCCAGCCAATATACAACTAATATAATAGATAACTCTCTCCTTTCTAGTATAATCATGTTGTGCGAGGAGAGCACCTAATGCAGTTCTAGTATTCAAGGTTCATATATAGTAACAAAGATTTCCCTTTGAAAAGTTGGGAAAGGGGTTCCTTAAACAATAAGGGGGTGTTTTCTCTATTTGTACCTTTCCCTAAGGCATTTCATAAGGAAAGATATCACAAGGTATAAATATTGACTTTCAACCTTAATGGTGATTCAATTAGACCAGGATCTTAGTCCTTACGACAATAGGAAAGATCTTAAACCAAATTGAAATGACATGCAATGCTCAAACTAAATGAACTATAAGACCTAGAACATGAAATGCAAATTCTCAAAAGTACAAAAATTGAAATCATAGTTTGCAGGAAAATATGAGAAGGGTTAGAACACATGTACCAATCACCAAAAGTAGGTTTTGAGCTCTACTGAAGGACAAGTTCACCCTAGGGAAAATGGGTCCTAGTTAGGGCATCTAAAATTCTTTTTGGCAATCCTCTAAGGCTGGATCTTAGCTTCTATTTTGCATATTTTCTACTGTTCGAAAGTCAGAAATAAAATCTATAATGGGTCTTATGATTTTTACTTGATTGGGAAATGGTTTGGTCTAAAGGTGGAGGATCTAGGGTGACCTTATCACCTTCATCCAAACAAGTTGTCTCACTATGTTTTGGAGGAAATGTACCAATGATTTATCCTCTTTCCCAAAAATTTATTCCCAAGTAGGAGATATAATAGGAGAGAAATAAACAAGATTCTCATGATACTCAATGATAGTTTCTTCTAACACCAAGGTACCTTCTTCACAAGAAGGAATGGTATTGGGATAAGATTCATTATGATTGCCATGATTATCCATTATTGCATTCTCATGTTTATTAATGGTTTCATTTATTTACCTTAGATTATGCTCATAAGCAAGGAGGTGAAAATCATACAAGCTATGTGGCCCCCTATGAAAACTGTATTTTTGAAAAGAAAACATGTTGTGCTTAATAGATGCAAGTATAAATGAGTTCTAATGCAAGTTTCAAATCTGAAATATGATAATTGACTGATTTTAAGATGCAAATACCTACAAATGCTTACTTTTGAATGCCAATTTTGATTTTTAAATAATGCAATGTCTTCACAAATTGAACTAAATGCAAAAAGCTATAGAAATATGCAATTTTTGAAACTGAAATAGAGATATACAAGTTGGAACATATTGATAATACAGAGACAAAACAATGTGCAGAAATTTGGAAAACCACCTATACCAAGATAGGTTCGCCCTAGGGCGAATGAATCCTAGGACAGGGTTCTGAAAATTTTAAATCTAAGTGTTTAACTTGATACTTAATCTCATTGTTCCTAATTGCAAACATGTTCTTCAGTGTTAGTTTTTCTATAAATATGATGAAATGAAAATGCAATTTTAAATGACAATGTATGAACAAAATGAAAACTATTTATTATTGTAATTTTGAAAGAAATGTTGATTTAAATGACTTAAACACACGTTAATGCAAGTTATTATGTAGAATGTATGCAGTATTTTGGGATGTTTATGAGTTCACAAACATGCAATATGTAACCCTAAATAAAATCCAAAATAAGATGATGCAAAACCTAGATCTAGAGTTTCAAGGATCTCCAAATCAGAAAAGTATGATGTATAATGTTAGGTTCACTAAAATGAAATGTGTGGAAAGGGGTTCCTTAAACAAGGGGGTGTTTTCTCTATTTGTACCTTTCCCTAAGGAATTCCATTAGGAAAGAGATCACAAAGTGTAAAGATTGACTTTCAACCTCAAAGGTGAGTCAATCAGACCTGGATCTTAGTCCTTAAGACAATAGGACAAATCTGAAACCAAATTAAAATTATTTTCAATGCTCAAACTAAATGAAATATAAGACCTAGAACATGAAATGAAAATTCTTGAAAGTATAGAAAATAAAATGATAGTTTGCAGGAAGATTTGAGAAGGGTTAGGACACATCTACAATCACCAAAAGTAGGTTTTGAGCTCTATTGAAGGACAATTTTTCCCTAGGACGAATGGGTCATGGTTAGGGCTTCTAAAAATTCTTTTGGCAGTCCTCTGAGGCAAGATCTTAGCTTCTATTTTGCACAAGTTCCACTATCAAAAAGTTGAAAATAAATTTTGCAATTGAGTTTTTGTGCCTTGATAACAATGATGGAAATTTATGCAATAACACAAAATTGTTCTTCAATATCTTCAATCCTTCTTCAACTTGTAATATGCACTTACATAAAGAGAAGAAAATTTATTTGTTTTGAATGGGGCCTTGCCTTAGTCAAACCCCAAGTTTGGTAATTATGACAATAGAACATGCATTATGAAAATGATATATTTTTGCAATGAGAACATTGTGTTATGTCCTATGGATAAAGCTAGCAATTTTTTTAGCAAAACAGATAGTTATCGAACTGATACTCAAAAATTGAGGCTAGATCTAGGCAAAGACCAAAGATAACACATAAAATTTGGGCTCAAGTTAGCTAGACAAGGTTACCCAAGGAAACCATGTCCTACATAGTATTTTGAAATTTTCAAAATTTGACCATGTACAATACTGTTTAAGGATCTTAGGTCTGTTTGCAAACAAGTCTGACAGTGAATATATTTCTAAAATTTACCCACCTTATGATTATGTAGCTCAAAGATGCAAGTGTGCAAAAATTTGCAAAACGTAAAGACAATTGTAAATGTAATTTCTAGATCTAAGATTAAATAATTGACTCATTCTAAGATGCAAAAATTTGAAAATGATGATGTTGATGACTTTTTGAAATAAAACAACACAATTTTTCACTTTTTGAACTATATGCAAAGTACCTAAATGAATGCAGTAAACAATTTTAGATTTGATTTCAGATTTAAATGACCCAATGCAGATTTTTAAATGCAATTGGAATGTGAATTGGACCTAAGATGATTGAAATTAACCTTATTCCAACCTATAATGCGATATTATATGCAATTTTTTGAATTTTTATGCCTTTTATGAGGTAAAAATGAATGTCTAAATGAATAATGCAAAACAATGCAATGCTAAACCCAGATCTAGGACAAAATGCTTCAGATTTCAAAAGCTTTATAGTGCTAATGTGTCAAATTCACCAAAATGAAATGAAGAAAAAATGTAACCCCAAGATTCTCACCCTAGGATTTCAATGGTTGTTTTTCCACAACATTTCATTTAAGATTTGAGGTAGCGAGGGTTTGATGAATTTGGATAAGGTATAAGACTAGTTTACAACTTGAAAGGTGAGTCAACTTGCCCTTGACCAAACTTGGAATGAAGTTTAGAATGAAATGTAATGGAATGACTAAGTTAATGATGCAAATACTTATTATGATGCAAAAATAACAAATTTGGAAAGTCATAGACAAATTTAGACTTCGGAAATGGACTAAGCAGAGTATTGTGCACTTGTGGTTCGAATTTGAGCCTAATTTTGGAGGACTAAGTTGCACATAGTGCTACTATCCTTGTTAACCAATTTTAGATCTATTTTCACAATCCTCTAAAGCTAAAATAGAGCTTTATTTCCCTAGTTGTCACACTATTGGATCCATGACAGTTTTTGAGATAACTAAGAGTTTTGAATGTAATAATGAATAATTGACTAGTGTAGTATGGATGGAGGGTCCAAAAAAGACCGTCGAACCATGCAGATTAGAGTCAACAAAGTGGAAATAACACAAGAAAATATTCTGCAAACATAGATCTTTATTGAATTGGAAATCTTATTGTAAGGGGTAAAAGTGGAAGGGGATAAACAATCAAGAATTCAATCAAAGAACTCAAAACAAGAGATCAAAACCCACTTACCAATGAGATTAGATTGCAAATCAAGCCATGACATCAAACCCTAATGTTAGCATAATCAAACATAATTGTAATCAAAATAAGAAGAATCTCACCATCCCATTGTTGGAGAGCTTGGTATTGTATGGTGTTGGATTGCTCAAACACCTTAAACCTCCATGATTGCTAGCAAAATTTTGATTGAATGTGATGCAAAGATGAACTAGATGCTATGATAAATTCTCTCAATTACTCAAGAATCAATTTGATATGACTTAGCTATAAAAATTCCAAGTGATGAATGTTAAGGATTGAAGGTGATTTTATAGATTTTAGGAAATTAGATCAAGGTTCAGGATTGAGATTCAATGCCCACAAAGAAGGGTTAAGAATGATCATCAACACCCAAAAATGAGAGTGAATCAAGGAAGACCAATGGATGTGATTAGTTAGAACTCAAAATATCTCCACCATTTTAGGAAAATGGTTAGGATATTTTAAATCAAGGGTGAAGATTAGATTTGAAGATCAAGGGCTAGAAACAGTTGAGACAAGTTAATTCAATATGTTTTGAAAAGGAATATTCTTTTGTGGAGGGAAAATAGGATAATTAAATAATTAGAAATTATTTAATTATGGAGTATAGGAATACACCATTCTTTAAAAAATAATATTCCATTGGAGGAAAAAGATTAGAAATGGGATAATTAAATAATTATAATTATTTAATTATATGGTATTAGAAGAAATATTAGATGAGCCTAATTAAATAATTTAAATTATTTAACTAGGGTGATAAAGGGAAAAAATAGTGATGAAATGGTGAATTAATTAAATAATTTAATATTATTTAATTAATAGAGATAAATAGGGTTAAATGATGGAAATGAAGTGAAAAGGGGATTAATGATGCAATTTATGTGAAATGATGGTAAATGTAATAATGGTTATGAAAATGATGCCAATAATAGAAAAATGTAGTTTCAAGATGTGCGATACATGTTAGGCACTTTTACATGTCTACACTTACATGCATCATATGCCTCATGGGTGAATAATCAGGGCTACAGGCCTGCCACAAGGGAATTCCACATTACAACTGGTCGAAGGCCTTATTACAGTCCCTCAATAGGGTGATGCGAAATTTCTAAACTCTTATTATGAAAATCCTACACTAGTCTACCGATGATTGATTACAATAAATTACAAATGATCTTAAATATGATCTTCCAACTCCAACAAAGCTCTATGCCATCCCTAAGGGTTTACAAACCTGAATGAATGATCAAGCATGTAGGTTGGCCTTAAACATGGAAGATAATCCTTTGTGAAATGAAATGAATTACAGATCTCCAAGATAGAACCCATTAGACCCAAAATTCTTGTATGATACTCCATTAAGCTCTACACACTCTAGAATAGGTCTGCATAATGAAATCTAGACTAGGTCAACCCAAATGCTTTGACTATGAATTACAGTGAAATTCTAAGAGTGATAACTTTTTGAAATCAAATGCAAATGATCTACAATCTAGATATGATGTAGATGACCTCATGTAGATTCTATATCCTACACCACAAGCTAAGAAATGATAATGTGGTGAAATGTGGAGCGAAATGCTGAAACTACTATAGAATTAAATGCAAGAAAGGAAAAAAAATTTGGTTGATACATGATTTATTTACAACTAGGGATGCTCCTGCATCAGACACCCAGGGTTGGAAGAAAGGTGATTCCCTCACTTGCTAGGGGCTAGAGGAAAACCAAAGTGGTCTACCTTAGCCTGAGAAATCCATGATGAATCATCTACTAGTTTGCCTTTCCACTTCACTAGATATTCTTTGTATTGCTTGTTCCTAGTGCTCCTTTTGGTTCTGGTATCTAAGATCTGTTCAATTTTTTATGGTGGTTGATGTGGTAAATGCTCCTCCAAATCAACTTCTTTTCTATTGTAACTTGACTATCCTTCATGGTACTCATAGATATCTACAATACTGAAAATAGGTGGTATACCTAATATCTCAGGTAACTCCACTTCTTATGCATTTTTAGAATCAAACATCATCATCTTCAACTTATTATATGTTCCCGCTAAAAATATTTCATTCCTTAGATATACCATTACTTCTTCGCCAACAAAAATTCCTTATGTCTCCTTTTCTCATCTTCCTTTTCCTTATACTTACTGTTTATGTCCTCCAAATAATTTCGACTTGATTATACAATTCCTCCATGAAATCTACAAACTCTTTTGCCTCTTCACTCCTCTTATTCTCCATACTGATATCTCTTAGTTCTACAACTCCTATGGGATGTACTCCTATCACAATCTCAAATGGTGTCTTCCCTATACTTCAATTCACTAAATTATTGTATGCAAATTACGCTTGCGATGGAACTATATCCTGATTCCCTAATTTTTCTCCAACCAAACATCTCAATAATTTATCCAAACTCCTATTTACCACTTTTCTTTGTCCATTAGTCTATGGGTGATACGTTGAACTGAACTTTAGGTTTGTTTTCATCTTCTTCCACAATTTCCTCCAAAAGAATCCAATGAATGTAGTATCCCTATCTAAAAATATACTCTTAGGTAATCCATGCAATATCATAATCTCATTGAGAAATAAGTTAGCAACATGCACAACATCATTAGTCTTCTTGTAAGGAATGAAGTGTGTCATTTTAGAAAATTTGTCTACTACTACTATTATAGAATCATATCCTCTTTGTGTTCTTGGTAATCCTAATATGAAATCCATACTTATATCTTCCCAAGGTCTCTCTGATACTGTCAAAGGTTTGTACAATCTAGTATTCTGACTACTCCCTTTTGTAACTTGATTAATTCTACAATTTTGAACATACTTCCTAATATATTTATATATCTACGGCCAAACATAATGTTCACTCACCAATGCTACTGTCTTTTCCACTCCAAAATTTCTTGCTAATCCTCAACTATTCTTCTCCTTAATCAGATTCTCCCTCATTGAGCTCTTTGGAATACACAACTGATTCCCCTTAAATAGAATATCTTCCTAAATGAAATAATCCAACCATTGGCTTCAGTTTGTCACTACTAATTCCTTCAAAAAAAATTGGATCATCCTCATACATGTGCTTGTTTTCTTCAAAACCCAACACTTCTATCCTCATCTCTATTAGTAAATTCCTCCTTCTAGTCAATTCATCTGCAACTTTGTTTGACTTGCCACTCCTATGTTTCAACATAAATGTATAAATCTGCAAGAACTCAACCCACCTCATACTTGTCTCTAATTCAACTTCCCTTGACTATTCAAATATTGCAAAGCTTGATGATTAGTATACAACAAAAACTCCTTAGGAAACAAGTAGTGTCTCCACTTCTTCAAGGCTTGAATTATGGCATAAATTTTTTGATCATAAACTGAATATCTTCTTATGGCATCATTCAAATTCTCACTGAAATAAGATATAGGTCTCCTTTCTTGGCTCAACAATGCTCCTATTGCATTTCCACTTGCATCACAAACAACTTGAAATACTTTGTCAAAATTAAGTAATGTTAACACCGGCTGCTCTATCACCTTTTGCTTCAACAATTTGAAGCTTCTTTGTGCTCTAGATGCCCACTTAAATTATTTCCTATCTCCTCTCATTATTTCTATCATAGGTGTACAAATGCTACTAAATATTTTGATAAACTTCTGGTAGAAACTGGCTAATCCATGGAATGATCTTACTTCTCCAATATTTGTTGATGTAGGCCAATCAACTATTGCTCTAACCTTCTCAAGGTCCATCTTCAACCCTTTAGTAGAAATAACAAAACCCAAGTATACCAACTATGTCTTCATAAAGCTACACCTCTTGCCATTAATCAGTAACTTCTCTTCTCTCAACCTTTACAATACTTGTTTGATGTGTCATAAATGTTCTTCTCTAGTCTTAATGAAAATTAGAATATCATCCAAGTAAACAATGACAAACTTACCCAAGAATTTATTCAATACCTCATTCATCAACCTCATGAAAGTGTTAGGTGTACTAATAAATCTAAAGGGCATCACTAACCATTCATAGAATTCTTCATTTGTTTTAAATGCAGTCTTCCATTCATCTCCTTCTTTGATTTTGATCTGATGATATCCACTCTTGAGATCAATCTTTGTGAAATACCTTGCTCCACTCAAATAGTCCATAATGTCATCCATACTTGGAAATGGGAATCTATACTTGACAGTGATCCTATTGATTTCTCTTGAATCTATACACATTCTCCATTCTCCATCTTTCTTTTGTGCAAGTACAACAGGTACAACACATGGGCTTAAAATTTCTCTAATCAATCCTTTATTCAACTCTTGTATCTATCAGTTCAATTTTGCATTCTCTATCAATGTCATTCTATGTGTTATCTTGTTTGGAAAACTTGCTCCCAGAATTAGATCTATATTATGACTGATGCTCTAGACTGGGGGTAAACCATCTGGTACATTTTTTGATATGATGTATTCATACTCTATCAACAATTCTACTACTTCTATCTGTGGTGGATCATCAGCCTTTGTTATCTTCGGACTACCATCCTTCTTTGGAATCAATGCATAACACATAATTTCATGCCTCAATCCATCTAGAAATTTCCTTCCATATACCAAACATAATCTAGCAGTGCTACAAATGCAATTTTTGTCCTCTTCTTCCAAAGGTATCAACTTAATTCTATTTCCATTTGAAGTTACAGTATAGGTGTTCCTTCTCCCATCACGAATTTATTTCTTATCATACTGCCATCATCTTCCTAGAATTAAATGGAATGCATCCATAGGAATAATATCACACAATACTTCATCCTTATATGATCCTATATGAAATTTCACCAAACATTGCTCATTCACTTGAAATAAAGGAAAATCGGTTCACCATAATGAAATAAAATGATGAACCAAATTTTCACTATATTGCATTCAATGTGAGGGTTATGATGTTTAAATGAGTTATAGAAATAAAACTTAACCCAAATACCAGTAAAAAGGCAACTTTTAAGAAGGTCAAATTTTGTGTACCTATTACAAAAAGTGTTTTTTTGGACCTCACTGAGGCGAATGAGTCCTAGCTAGGGCTCTGGAAAATTTGGTTCTGGGTTTTTTTCTTCAATTTTTGCACTCCCAGATCCTAGTTAGGCATTATCGAAAAGCTAGAAGTAAACCTTGTAGCTCAATTTCCATGATTTTCCAACTTTCTTAGCAACTTTGACAACTTTTACAATTTTTCTCTCCAAATGATCTTCAACCTAAAACCTGTAATCATACATCAAAGGAGAGAAAAATGTTGTTTTGTTATGGGATAAGGGTTTGCCTTGGTCAAACCTCATTTTGGTAATTAAACCTTGTAATGAAATGAAACATGAAAGGAATGATGAATGAACAAACAATGTCACAACTCACCACACCTTATTTGAAACCTTGGATTGTAGATCTATAAACTAGCATGAAGTGGCCTTCATGAATGTAGACCTTGATCACAACACTTGATTAGAAACAATTCCTTTGGATATGCTTGATTGATCTTGAATGTTACATCAACATATTAGCTCAACAAGATGCATGATGCACTAAATATTTGACATGATGAAAGCAATCTTGATTGCTACAATAATCTTCAATAATCTACCCTTGAATACCTTAGAAATTATCTTGAATGTGAATGGGTCCTAGATGAGGTTTTTGAAACTGATTTTTACTGATTTTCAAGTGTTTTTCAGTGGTTTTCATATTCAAATTTGTAACAGTAAGTTTCAGTTTGATTTTTTGTAGAATGCAATGTGAAATGCAAGTACAAATTATGACAAAATGATGACCTAAAAGACCTAGTTTGAAATGAAATTTTTGTTTTAATTTTAAAATGCAAGTTTATGTGATGTATATGATATGCAAGATGACTGATTTTTTTGTATTTTTCAGATTTAAAGAATGCAAATTAATGGAATCCTAAAACCTTAGATGCAATGAAAAATTGAATGAAAATTAGACACCCTAAATGAGACCTAATTCAATGCAAATGGATGCAAATGAATGCAAGATCTAAATCTAGGATGAAAAGGACTCCAAAATCAGAAAACTACAATGCTCAAAATGTCGAGTTCAACAAAATGATAAGGAAGCAAAATAGGTTTATCAAGAAGAAACCAAAATGATGAACCAAATGTTCACTCTATTTCATTCAATATGAGGGTTATGATGTGTAAATGAGTTACAAAAATCAAAATTAACCCAAATACCGGTAAAAATGAAAGTTTTAAGATAGTCAAAAAAATTGTACCTATTGCAAAAAGTGCTTTTTTGGACCTCACTAAGGACTCATTCGCCCTATGGTGAATGGGTCTTGGCCAGGGCTCTGGAAAATCTATTTTCGGGTTATGTTATTAAATTTCTACACTCCCATATCCTAGTCTGGCACTGTTGAAAAGCTGAATATAAATCCTCTAGCCCAGTTTTTGTGATTTGACAACTTTCTTACTAACTTTGACAACTTTTGTAATTTTTCTCTCTAAATGATCTTCAACCTAAAACCTGCAATCACACATCAAAGGAGAAAAAAATGTTTTTTTTTTAGGGGATAGGGTTTTGCCTTGGTCAAACCTCATTTTGGTAATTAAACCTTCTAATGAAATGAAACATGAAAGGAATGATTAATGGACAAACAATGTCACAACTCACCACACCTTTATTAAAAACCTTGGATTGTAGATATGTGAACTAGCATGAAGTAGCCTTAATGGATGTAGATCTTGATCACAACACTTGATTAGAAACAATTCCTTTGGATATACTTGATCGATCTTGAATACTACATCAACACATTAGCTCAACAACTTGCATGATGCACTAAATCTTTCACGTGATGAAATGGATCTTTGATTATTGCAATAATCTTCAATAATTTTCCCTTGAATGCCGTAGAAATTCTCTTGAATTCTCTTTATCTCATAAACTTTCTATTGGGATGCTTGCATAAAAATTCTAGATTGCTTGAAATGTTCTAGCATGAACTTGGTGAAATAGTCTCTTATTTATACATATCTTAAGATTAATTCCCGAAATTCAAATATCACAAGCCGAAATCAAATCATGGATTTGAAATCATTAAATACTACCAAAAACATATTTCAAAGAGGGGTCCTAGGTCTAAGTGAGGACCCATTCACCATGTGGCAAATGGGTCCTAGCTCACTTAGCTAGGACACACTTCGGTAAATGTGAAAGATAATGTGAAAATAAGGTCCTAGGACCTAGTGAGGACCCGTTTGCCATGTGGAGAATGGGTCCTAGGTCACTAACCTACGACATACACCTCCAAAACTTAAGTGTTGTGTAATGGAATTTAAGAATGTTGGGTTTTATCCCTCAAAATTTATAATTAATTAGGCTTGGATTTGAATTAAAGGGGCCAATTAAGGAAATTACCCTCAATTAATTAACAAAGCCCTATATTAGTGTGAAAGTGTAAAGATACACTTTACAACACCCTAAATAAGGCACGATTAAGTCAATTTTATTAAAAGGGACCCTAAACTTAATGTGAATGTGAAACACATTACAACAATAAATCAAGGCAACATTAAGCTCATTTATTAGTAATCCCAAACTAAGGAGAAAGGGATACTTTTTAATGTTACTACATCACCAATATCTTATGCTCATATTGAATCCATGCTATCCTATAGGGGATTGGATGTTTCAATCTCTTCAAATTCAACTTGGTCACCATCTCTTCTGAAACTACATTATTAGTGCTGCCAGTATCAATGATAACTTTGCATACCTTTCCTCTGAACTTACATCTTGTCTTGAACAAAATCTTCCTTTGTGGTGGTTCCTCAATCACTTCTTCATGCATCAAATCTCTCCTCATCACTAATGATTCTCCTTTCTCAAGTTTCCCAATTGAATTAGGGCATTCAATAGGTTTGTCATCCACACAAGTTGCTCTTTTGGTATGCTCAATCTTCTTTTTGGTACTTCCTTAATGGAATTCAAATGCTCTATGTCCTTCACCTCCACACTTGAAACAGGTTCCTTTGAATTTCCTCTCATATCTCCCTTCATCCCTCTAGTATCCATCATTGCAGTATGAATTATGACCTCTTCTATCAATTTTTTAGAAATTTCTATCTTCTCTTCCTTTGCGGTATGAATTACAGTCCTTCTCTTCACTCTATTAGGGTTTCCCATCCTTGTTTTGTTCTACATAAGGTCTTCTTTCTCTGGTTTGTGATCCACTCCTTTGGAATATTCCTCTTACACTTCTCTACTTTTGTTCAAACTTCTTTTTCAGCTTCTCTTCCACCTTTAATGCAAATTGATATACTTCTTCAACTGATGTCCTCTTCACCAAGCTCAATTCTTCTTGGATGTTTGTTCTTAGTCCATTGTTGTACCTCACAATCTTTTATTTACTTTCTTCACTGTGTCTAGTCCTAATGATCATCTTGTATAATTCTCCAATGTATTCCTTCACAAATTTCTCCTTTTGCCTTAGGTTTTGTAATATATTCAACAATTCAAGATCATAATCAACAAGTATACATTTATTTTTCAGCTTTCTCACCATTCTATCCTATTTTATGATTTTCTCATTTCCTCTTCTATTCCTATCCAATTGAGCTTATTTCCACCATAAAACAGCATGTCCCTTCAACTTTATTTTCAAAAATATCACTCTTTTTGGATCTTCATTTATTCATATTCAAAGTATTCCTCCATTTCACTGATCCAATCAATCAATTCTTCAGGGTTTAATTTCCTCGTGTAATTTTGAATATCAAATCTAGGTCGCTTACCAATTTTTGAAATGGCTTTCAACATCTTTATCTGATCTAATTCTTCTTCTTCATCATCTAGGGTTTGTTCAATTTGATTTGCAACATGATCTGGGTCATCATCACTTTCGTCTGTATGCCTAGGGTTTAGACCTCTTCTTCCATCTTCTTCAACAACATCTAATCAAACTTGCATTGCTCGCATAATTTACATCTCATCCATTCTTCGAGAAACATTCGCCATATCAAATGCTCTACTTGGTGGTATCTCTCCCCTTGAATTCAATGCAACTACCTCAAATCGACAATCTGGCTACAAGGGTTTTAACTGCCTCACAAAGGTGGTCAATTGAAAACACATGCAGTCTGCCTCAAGTTGGCAATCTATTCACCACAAGGAATTTCTTTAGGACTCAAAAATTCACTTTGATACCACTTGGTGCAGTCATGGATGGAGGGTCCAGAAATAACTATCCAACCATGCAACTTAGAGTCAACACAACAGAAATAACATAAGAAAATATTATGCAAACATAGATCTTTATTGAATTGGCAATCTTACATGCAACATATGCCTCATGGGTGAATAATCAAGGCTCATAGTCCTACCACAAGGGCATTCCACATTACAACTGGTCAAAGGCCTTATTATAGTCCCTCAATGGGGTGATGCAAAATTTCTAAACTCTAATTGTAAACATCCAAATTTGATCACTTCCATATGATCAAAATCGTCTATTATATTCATCTATTTCATTAATAGTGATTAAATAATTTATTTAATCATTATTTCATTTTCTGCCTAAGGTTCCTAAAGTATGTAATCAAATAAATTAAATACTTTACCTTACACCCTTTTCTTCCTTAAATTAAATAAATATGATAAATCATTTAATTTAGTCATTTAATCTATTTGGATTAAAACTAATTTTTAATTCCTCTTTTTCTCTCTCCTTGTCACATTCTCCATAACCCTCTTTTAATTCAAATTAAATTAATTAATATGTGATTAGGATGTGCACCACTTAATCAAGATTAAGTGTCACCTCCTCCATAATCTCCCACTTGCCTTTAATCTCTCATTAATTATCCTAATCCTGTGTTTGCACAAACTTAATCAAAGTCATTAGCCACATTTGTCTTAACTTTTCTGGTCAACCTTTCCACTTACCATTTTTAACCTGGACTCTCTTTCCCATGTGAGTTTTTAATTCACATTTATTTGCCCAAGGCTCCTCTCTTCTCCATGTGAATTTTTAATTCACTTTTGTCTTTCCAAGCTCTTCCCCATCCCCATGCAAGGGTCTAGAAGGCTCAAGGACTTCTAGAACCTTGGAATTGTCACATCACCCACATGTGACAAATCTCCAACTTTTTTGAGACTTTCTTTTACCCAATAAACTCTTCAATGAATGTAAATTTTTAATTTGCATTTATTCTTCCAACCACTTCCCCTTTTCCCATGGAGATTTTTGAGGAATTATAAAATTCCTCAAATGTCTCTTTCATCTTCATTTGAGGACAAGAAGTTCCTTTTTGAGGAAATATTCTCATCCCCCAAGGTACCTCAAAGGTACTTGTCCTTCATCCACCTCATGTACTTCTCTTCCACCTCACTTCCACATCACTCCACCCTAAGACATTTAACATTCCACATGTCAAGATGTGAGGGCTTGTGAATCCTCAACTCACCTTAGCCCTTCATCTTGATCTTGTTGGATCGATCTCAACCATTGAATTCTCTAGAAAATTTCAATTAGCCTATAAATACCCCCTCATTTCCCTCATTTTAAGGATCAAGTCTTTTGCTACCAAACTCTTGTCAATTTTCCATTTGAACTCTCATCTCATAACCATCATACCCTCATCCACTTTGCATATCATTTTGCATATTCAACATAGCTTGTCATCCAAGGAGCACACAACTCTTCAAGATTAAGGGCCAACCAAGGAAGGAGCAACATAAAGGTATAATCAAGTTCAATCTATTTCATGTTCATCTATTTCTTAGGCTAATCATTGAGGTTCCCTTTTATTTTGTTATTTCCTCTTATTGCATCATTATAGCATCTCACATTAGGAACATGGCATTTTAATAGGATCACATTTCTGGCACGCCCAGTGGGACCCACAAAAGGGTCTCTTTCTTTTATGTTTGTTGTAGTTTAGCTTGTTTAAAGGTTTAGGTCCCAGAGGGGCGGATTTTCCCTCTTGGGCACTGTAGAGGAGCAGATACGCCCTCATGATCTAATGTTTCTACTAGTTTTTCACTACAGAAGTGCGAATACGCCCTCACGATCTGACGTTTCTGCCAGTTTTATTGTAGAAGTGCAGATACACTCTCAAGATCCAATGTTTTGCCAACTATTTTTCTACAGAAGTGTGGATACGCCCCCACATTTTGACGTTTTTGGCCTAACTATTTTTTGCAGAAGTGCAGATATTCCCTCGCATTCTGATGTTTTTGTTAACTATTTTTTTTGCAGAGGAGCGGATATGCCCTCTCGATCTGATGTTTTTGCTAACTATTTTCTGTAGAGGGGTAGATTTTCCCACCTGATTAAGTGTTTTTCACTGCAAAGGGGCGGATTTTCCCTAAACAGCATGTTCGAGAAAGTAAAAAAGTTGCATTTCAGCTTTGTTTTTGTCTCTTTCTTTTGTTTTTTGTGCTCTAATTCTCTAACCCTGTTTGTTGGTGGGTGAATTCAGATTTCTTGCTGGTATCTTGAGTATTTTGATGAAAATCACAAAGGGAAAAAGATAAAACAACTAACATTTGCTTGCAGGGCCTTTGTTTTATTCTGATTTTTTAATTCTTTCCTTACTGCTTTATCTATTTACCTAGTATAAGTAGGGGAAAGTAATATTTTCTACTTGTTGTGTCTATTTTATTTTTGTTACCCTAAGGGGGCATTAATTCATGTTCACCTTCCCCCTTTGCACTTTGTGTGGATCCGAGGGGGCAGTTGGAAGTAATTAGTGTCTTCTTCTTAGCGGGACTTACTTGGAGATTTCATCACCCCAAGGGATGATCCCAACCATGCCTACCAGTGGGGTATATAAAGGGGGGAGAGCCAAAGTTGTACCTCAATCCAGTTGCATCATAATTGATGGAACGTCGAAGCTAGGATGATACCTAGATAGATGTGAAGAGTTGGTTTGAGCCTTTCAGTATCTCGCTAGGGTTCCCAACTCACGCTTGTGACAAACTGGTGTTCACGGTTGTGCCTCATGTATCGAGCATATATCGAGGACTCCCTAGAAACCTTGTTCATCTTGGATTAAGACCTTTGTCGACCATACCCCTTAATATAAATCATAGGATTGTGTTTGTTCAAAGTGTCTTTTTGTGAAAAACCAGTAGATTTTGATAAGTCAAACTTTCATTGAGTCATTCCAAGTCCTTGCCATAATCCCTCATTTTCAAACAAAGTCATTGTTCTTGCAGAGGGGTGGATTTTCCCCCCTATTTCAGCACTTTTCACTATAGAAGTGCGGATACGCCCCCCTATTTTGATGTTTCTGCTATTTTTTACTGCAAAAGTGCAAATATACCCCCCTATTCCGATGTTTCTACTAATTTTTACTATAGAAGTGCAGATATGCCCCCCTGTTCTGACGTTTTTACCAATTTTTACTGCAAAAGTGCAGATACGCCCTCCTGAATGGACAATTTCATCCATTTGACCATTCTAAACCTCTATTTGAACTCCCAAAGTCTCCATTTGACCATTTGTCATCCTAAACACTCATCTAACCAATCCAAACATCCATTTGACCATTCCAAACCTCCATTTGACCTTCCTAAAATTTCCATTTACCCCATCCTCATTGATCATCCCACCATTTGGGATACCCATCTTGTCGTGTGACCTAAAAATTTTCACTTTCAATAAGATCAACTTACCAACACATCTTCCATTTTCATCCATCATCATCCCTCAACACAAAATCCCTTAAACCTTGTTTTAGGAGTTATCTTCCAAATTGACCAAAGCATTAAGTTTGATCATTATCCTACATATCAATCCTTGTCTTCAACCTAATCAATCCACTTCCATCTTGAGGTGGATTTGTGTTGTAAGTCAACGTCATTGGCCCAAATCAATCCCCTTCCATCTCAAGGCAGATTAGGCACCGTGATAATTGATTTAATCCGATCAACCAATGTTATAAGTCACCTAGGGTGGTTTCCAAATTAGGTTTTAAGATCCCCTTCCTCAATCCAATCCATAGTCCAATCAAACCCAATTATCATCCAAATCATCCAATTGAGACATCATCAATTTATCCAATTGATCCAATTCAATTGATCCAAACAATCCAATCATCAAATTGATACATCATCATTGGACCCAATCAAATCCAATCATCATCCAAATCATCCAATTGAGACATCATCAATTTATCCAATTGCTCCAATCCAATTGATCGAATCATCATTTGATCCAATCATCATCCAATCATCAAAGTGATACATCATCATTTGATCCAATTAAATCCAATCCTCATCCAAATCATCCAATTGAGACATCATCAATTTATCCAATTGATCCAATCATCAAATTGATACATCGTCATTTAATCCAATCAAATCTAATCACCATCCAAATCATCCAATTGATCCAATCATCATCCAATCATCAAAGTGATACCTCGTCATTTGATCTAATCAAATCCAATCATCATCCAAATCATCCAATTGAGACATCATCAAATTATCCAATTGATAAAAACCAATTGATCCAAACAATCCAAATCAACCAATTGATACATCATCAATTGATCCATCATCCAATTTGAATCAATCAATCCAAGTCATCACCTAGATCATCCCTTAGAATTTCCATCTTGAAATCACTTAGTTGTTTTGCACGTTCATGCCCGTTCACAAGCAAAAAAGCAAATGGCCGACCGAAAAAAGCAAATGGCCGACCGACAAAATCAAGTTTCCTGACCAAATGTCCCTCAAGACCCTAATAACATTCCACACGATCCCTATAATGGCGTTTCATCTCAATCAAACACCGACATCTAGAATATCACACCACCTAGTGACGAAAACATGGTCAATCAACCTGAAGTCATTGTTGACGAATATCTCAGCAATCCTGCCAATGTCCAAATGACAAATCGTCCCCTAAACGAACGTGGGGATAAGATCCTTGCCACCTTACTCATGAAGGGAGTCAAACCACCGGCTGGTTTTAATACATCACAATATTCCCTTCCCACATTGGTTGACCCACAAACCTCACAAAATGCTCCTAAAGATTCATACGTTCCTGAGGGTGCACCCACTGAAAATTGGTACCACCCCAAACTTGGAAATGGTGTCATCCACCAAGTCCAAGAATATCCTTGTCTTCCAACCACAAAATCCACTATTCCACCACCCAATCCAAATGATCCCCATACCTATGGCATGCCACCATACATCCCATCTGCTCCACCGCTTCCTCCCCCATATTCTAATATTGGGGGCACCCCTACACTTACCAATATGCTACCTCCTACATTTCAACAATCTCCAAATAATCCACACCAATCCACCACACTATCAGCACCACCACAACATGTTGCTACTATTATAGCTTTATCTCAACACTTACATCCACAACATCCACAACACACTACCATTCTCACACAACCATCACATCAAGTAGTGCAACCTACCTCACAACAACAACAGCAACACATCTCCTCTCACCCATCTCAACAACAACAACACATCTCATCTCACCCATCTCATCAACAACAACATATCTTATCTCACCCACCTCATCAACAACAACAATGACCTCCACAACAACATGTGCATATCCCTACACAAACATATCATAATCTGCTTACTAAGTACCTCTATCATCCCTCTAGCACATACACCATTCCATCCCATAAGAATCCTCATCAGAATGCACAAAACCAAACACATACCCAACTACCACCTTACACCCATCCTTCACAACCTCAACACAATCCTCACCAACAAACATTGAATCCATATCCATATGCCACACAACAACCCACCATTGCACAAAAAAACCAATCCCATCCGCCCTACTTTCAACAACAACCAACTCACCAACAAGGGGCACCTTGCACTTCCTATTACCAACAAACATCATCACATCAACAAAGATTCCCTACCTATACGCATTACCAAAATGCTACGCAGCAATAGGACCCCTCTCTTGTTTCCTACTATCAACAACAAGTGGCTCCCACTCAACACAATCAATCATCCAACTATCAATCCACTTACAATCAACAAACGCACTCATATCCGACCCAACCTATCTATGATCCAATAGTGGTAGGGCCATCCTCATCATATCCACAATACTATCCATACAATCAATCCACTTTGACTCCCATGATTCCTATCAATAAAGACTTGGAAGTAGTAAAAGCAATATTAAAGGACCTACAAGCTGGAGCGGGTAAACAATCATTCAATTTTGAGGACATATGTCCTTATCCTTTTGATCCCTCCATCTCCTTGATTCCTTTTCCCAAAAAATTTGAGATACCAAAGACCCTAGAGCTCACCTTCAAGAATTTTATGCCCATTTCCAAGAGGTCATGCATAACGATAATTATCTTATCCGACTTTTCCCAAAAAGTCTACAAGGGGTTGCCCTTAACTAGTTTATGGGTCTTGAAAAAGGATCTATCAAAACCTTTGCACAATATCTGACTCTTTGTCTCCCATTTCTCTTTTAATCTAGAGAAGGATATTGACACACTTGATCTCCTAAAAGAAAAACAACATGACAGAGAGACCTTTGCAAGCTACTTACAAAGATGGCATGCCTTGGCTAGTAGGATGAAATACCCACCAACAGAAAAAGACATGGTCACCTTATTTATTGAAAAATTCCCATCCAGCTATGGCTCATAACTTCCAACTCCATTGTATCACCACCTTTGTGGGACTTGTGGAGAAAGGCCCCATCTTGGAACGAGCCCTTGTTGCAAAAGGGCAAGTCAAACATTTTAATTTTGATAGAGAGAAATCCTTTAGGGATAAACCTCGTTATTGGAATAGAAAAAAATGTTGTCAATGATGTTGTCATCGACACCAAACACATTCAAGTGGCCACCACCACGCAAAGATACCATATCCGTCATATCTGTCCCCCAAGGGGCACCACAACAACAATCCAACCAAAATAACCAAGGGGGAAACAAACGATAGTTCACTTAGTTGGGAGAACCCCTTAGTGTGGTGTTTAACAAGCTTCTTCAAGCTAATTATCCCATCACATATCCTATCACCAAACTACTTGATATGTCTAAACCCAAGCCTTCTTGGTTTAAAGACAATGAATATTGTGAGTTTCACAAGATTAAGGGACATACCTTAGATAAATTCCAAGGCCTAAAAACCTACATTCAAGGCCTCATTGATCAAGGTGAAATCCATGTGGATTCTAACACAACATCCTCATCCAATGCTCAACTCTAGATATATCAAAATGTTTTTCCTAACCATAATCAGGGTCCTAGTACTTCCAACTCTAATCCTGGACCTAGAAATAATAACAAGCAAGGTAAAAAAACCAATAACATCACTTAAAAAAATGTGTCATACATTTACCAAGGTGTGGTCTCATATGTAGAACAAGTAGAGCCACGTGTATCCATGATACATGTCAAAGGAAAAGATCCACAATGTGTTGTTACCACTCAACAAACCCACATCACAATTCCAGGAGCTCCTACATCTACCCAACGACCATTTGTCAATTCCCAATATAACATCCTCAACCATCTAGGCAAGCCTGCCACCCAAATATCCATCTTAGATCTGCTGAAGTTATCCCCCATGCATCAAGACATCTTGACTAAGGCTTTGCAAAGCACACAAGTGCATGATAGCATTGATCCTACCCAATACCAAGCATTGGTGGGCAATCTCTCATCAACCTATCAGTTAGCCTTTAGCCAAAAGGACATGCCGCATCTCGATTCAAGCCACAACCGCCCCCTCCATCTTAAGGTTGGCGTAAATTGTCAAAAAGTAAAAAGGGTCCTGGTAGATAATGGTTCAGCCCTAAACCTTTGCACATTAAAATTCATAAAATAGGTTGGATAAACCCAGGCTAATCTAAGAAATCAAGTTATCACCATCAAGGCATATGATAATGCAAAGCGGGATTTTGAAGGAATTATTTGCCTCCCTATTCAAATGGGCCCCATAGTATAGTACACTATGTGTCATGTTCTGGACCTTGAACTTCCATACAACATCCTCCTCAGTCGTCCATGGATTCATTCTACGCAAGCCGTCCCATCCACCTATCATCAATGCTTAAATTTCCCATTTCAAGGAATGGAAGTTACCATACAAGCTGATCCCCAACCTTTTGAATATTGTCGTGCTTTGGAAGCTTCCTTTCCGCATTCACATTACTGCCTAGGAGTCAAAATGGGGGCATCCCCAACATCTGATCCTGACCCATCCACCAATACACTAAATACTTCATCTCCATCATCATCTACACCTGCCTCCACCATCACCAAGGTCCAGATCATAGACAAGGGATCTGGTGAATATGAAATGCATACCACACTAAATGTGGCAACCATGCCAGCATCACCCTGCACATATAGACAACCAATTCTGCCAGTACCACAAGTGGAAGAAAAGACACTTACATTCACCTCCAAGAACATGGGTTCAACAACATTCAATGATTTGGGATCCCTCCAGGATCAAATGGATGAATATATCAGTCAATGGGTTTATCAAGAAGAACCTGAGCCACCACGTCCCCTTATTGAATACTTTCAAGAAGTTTATCCATGTGCCTCCAAGTTCATTGAAAAGTGTCATTACCAAGGCGGAGGCCTTGGTATGGAAGAGCAAGGAAAATGTCTTCCCATTGAAGCAACTACCATCCAACCAAGAAATTTGGGATTGGGTTATGATACTAAATAGAAGGGTCTTGCGACATCCTCTAGCACTTCTAACAATGTTAGTGTTGAAAATGGTTCCCTCGAAGAAATACCAAAGGAAGAGTCCATCATACATGCATACGATGATTTAAATCACATTGACCTCCCCACAATGTTTGAATGCTTATCTGTTTGTACCATAACTTTATCCCTTAAACATCCTGAGCTTATCAATCATGACCTACAAGGTAGTGCACCTATCAGCACATTTCCCTCAGAGGATACATACGTACATCTAATGGGATTGGGGGAAGATGAATGCCCTAATCACAAAAATAAAAAGAAGCAAAAATAGAATGGGTCATCAAGTGAAAACCTCACCGAGGCACTTTTTGACTACAAAAAAGTAAAAATAAAGGATGTATCTGACAGTGAAAACCTAAATACGGCACTAGAAGATGGGGATGTTCATCTTCCCCTTGTGGGAACACAACTATCTGAGCAGTCTTTGATTCTCATTGAAGAAACACAAGAGGTAAATTTGGGGACCGAAGAAACTCCAAGAATCACCTATGTGGCTAAGTCTTTATCAGAAGCAAAATATCTCACCATTGTCCAAATTCTCCGAGAAGGAGTTATCAACTTTGCATGGGCTTACTCTGATATGCCTGGCCTGGATCCTCATCTTGTTGTGCACCATTTGAATGTCCATCCAGATGCCAAACCAGTCAGGCAGAAGCTCCGAAAGATGCACCCCCAAGTGGCACTATTAGTTAAGAAAGAATTGGAAAAATTACTAGATGCTGGCTTTATCATGCCCATTGATTATTCTGATTGGATTTCCAATATAGTACTTGTTGCTAAACCTAACAGAGACATTAGAATTTGCACAGATATCTGGGATCTTAACAAAGCTTGTCCAAAAGACGACTTTCCCTTACCTAATATCAACATGTTGGTGGACATTACTGCAGGACACGAGATTTTATCCCTCATGGATGGCTTCTCTAGCTACAATCAGATCCGAATTGCCACCGAAGACCAACACAAAACCGCTTTTACAACACCTTGGGGTACCTTCTACTACAATGTCATGCCCTTTGGTCTTAAAAATGCAGGGGCGACATATCAATGAGCGATGACCGTCATATTCCATGACCTCATCCATATTATCTTAGAAGATTATGTTGATGACTTGTTGGGTAAATTTGGAACTAGAGAAGAACACCCCGCTATCCTAAAAAAAATCTTTGAGCGCTTGGAGCAGTACAAGCTGAGATTGAATCCAAAAAAATATGTGTTTGGGGTCACATCAAGGAAATTGTTGGGCTTCATAGTCTCTCAAAGAGGCATTCTAGTTGACCCTGCTAAGGTGAAAGCTATCATAGATATGCCTCCACCTAGGAACTTGAAATAGCTAAGGAGTCTTCAGGGCAAGCTACAGTCTATTCATCGGTTCATAGCCCAACTTGTGGATAAATGACAATCGTTCACCCACCTTCTAAAGAAAGCTACCACCTTAAAGTGGAACCAACAGTGTTAATTGGGCTTTGATATGATCAAAGAATATTTGACCCACCCACCAATCTTGATGCCACTGATCCCTGGAAAACCCCTCTTGTTGTACATATCTGCCATGCCAATTGCATTAGGGGCATTATTGGCACAACATGATGACTCCTCAAAGGAACGGGCGATCTATTACATTAGCTAAAAACTGGTCGGTTATGAACTCAATTATTCACCAATGGAAAAATCTTGTCTTGTTGTGGTCTTCAGCACACAAAATCTATGTCACTATATGCTTAGCCATCCTATAAAACTGATATCAAAAGTGGACCCCCTGAAATACTTGTTATCTAAGACAGCCCTAATTTGCTGAATGGCTAAATGGATCATGCTTCTCAGTGAATTTGACATCGAATATGTGGACAAAAAATCCATCAAAGGACAAGTAATAACAGATTAGTTGGTGGATGCTCCATTAGTCGATGCTTGCCTTATAGAAGTTGAATTTCCGAATGAAGGAGTCTTTGTGGTATCGGAAGCCACCACATGGACACTATACTTTGATGGATACCACACTCATAATGGATCAGGGGCAGGAGTCTTACTCATCACCCCCCAAGGTGACTAAATACCAAATTCATTCAGACTAGCTTTTCCCTATACAAATAATATCTTTGAATATGAAGCCCTTCTCATGGGCCTTAGAATTGCGGTCCAATGGCACATCACTCATTTACAGGTTTTGGGTGACTCTTAGTTGGTCATAAAATAGGTCAATGATGAATTTCTAACCAAAGATGAAAATTTGTTGCCTTACAAACATATGGTGGATGATTTCAAAAAATAGTTCACCTCCATCCAATTTGAGTAGATCCCGCAACTCCAAAATAAAGCGGCAAATTCTATGGCTATGATCGGTTCTCTCCTCGACATGCCAAAAGATTGCACCAATTTCTAGTTCCTAGTTGAGCAACTTCTAATCCCTGCGTACGATATCCCTGAGGATGACATGGTGTGTGCTATTGTAGGTCTTGAATCCCCTTGGTACCATGACATTTATACCTATATTGATGAAAACACCCTCCCGCCTGATCTCACGAGAAACCAACATAAATCATTTATCCAATGTACTACCCACTATACCATTATCGTTGATACACTTTATCAACATGGGTATGATGGAACTCTCCTTTGTTGTTTAGATGAAACTGAAGCCCGCACGACATTAATAGAAGTACATAGCAGTATTTTTGGGGCCCATTCTAATGGTATGGCCCTAGCCAAACGAATTCTCAAAGTAGGATATTATTGGCCTACAATGGAACAGGATGCTTCTAAGTATGTCAAAAAGTGTCTTCCATGTCAACAGCATGCAGATCTAATTCACGCTCCAGCACAAGAGCTCCAGCCCATCACGACACCTTGGCCGTTTTCACAATGGGGTTTCGGCTTGATTGGCAAGATCTACTCTCCATCCTTTGATGGTCACACTTTCATCATCACAGCCACTGAATACTTCACCAAGTGGGTGGAAGCTATACCACTCACTCAGATCACTAGTGTTCAGATCTCCAAATTCATCCTCTACCATATCCTCTGCAGGTATGGTATCCCCTCCGCCATCATCACTAACAACGGAAATCCATTCAAAAATAAGTGCATGAAACACCTTTTGTGACACATATCATATCCAACATCATTGGTCCACCCCCTATTACCCCTAGGGTAATGGACAAGCAGAAGCAACAAACAAAACATTGATCAAAATCATTAAGAAAATGGTCAATAGCACCGGCCGCGATTGGAACCTCCATATCCATCCTACTCTTTAGGCTTACTGTACATCCATCCGCACCCCCACCAGCGCTACTCCATACTCTCTTGTCTTTGGTGCTGAAGCCATCTATCCAATCGAAGTTGAAATCCCTTCACTCCAAATCTCCCTCAAGAATCTCATCATTGACGAAGACACCTGAGTGGCATGTCTGGCACAATTGGAATTATTGGATAAAAAATGGGTCAAGGCTTATAACCATCTGCAAGCCTATCAATACCAACTCAAAAGGAGCTACAATAAGAAATTATTCCCTTGCCAATTCAATGTTGGTTATTTTATCCTCAAAGAGAAACAACGGAATCAACAAGATCGAGAGAAAAAGGGTAAGTTTGAAGCAAACCAGTTGGTCCCTTATGTCGTCACCACAAAGTATGGTTTTGGCACCTACAGGCTATCCACCCTTGAAGGAAATCCCTTAGAAGAACCCATCAACATCATGCATCTCAAGAAGTTCTATACTTAGGTCAACTAGGGTATCCTTCCTGGTAAAATTCAAAAATACAAAAAAGTCTAAAAATAGTAAAGAGAAATAATTCATCCTATGGTGAAAACCACCCCCACGTGGCACCTTGGATACGTACGATTGGTGAAAACTTGGCAATAGGCGGCTCTAGTATAGGGCTTAATCATAATTTACCTTGCATCCTAGTTACTTTATGGCTTATTCGCCGACTCCTCAATCCCCATATCCTCCCATCCGCTTGCATCCCCTCGTCACTTGGTATATTCTGGTTGAGCATTGGACGACCGTCATCCACTATCCAACACCTTGAGCTTATCATCCTAATTTGAGCTTGTGTCATCTCATGGTTGTGCTTGTCTTCATCTAGGCTCACTCCTCATGTTTGTCTCCACCTAGGTCTCATCATGGATTCTCTTGAACTACGACACCTCTGCACTTGCACATAGGCAAGGCTAATCTTTTGATCGGCCCCCGAGGCATTTTTCCTTCATCATTCATCACCATTGTCCACTTTTCGATCTTATTCATTTTTGGTCTTGATTGTGAACTACGACGCCTCTGTGCTTGCACGTAGGCAAGGCTAATCTTTTGATCGACCCCTAAGCCATTTCTTCCTTTATCACTGGTCCTCATGGTCCACTTTTCGATCTTGTCCATCCTTGGTCTTTTGTCCTATCTGAACTACATTGCCTCTATGCTTTCACATAGGCAAGGTTGATCTTTTGATCTGCCCCCGAGGCTTGTGTTTGTCTTGGTCATCCATCAGTTTCCATCAGTCCACTTTCCGCTCTTTTATTGTGGTCTTCTCTTGAACTACAAGGGCTCTGCGCTTTCATGTAGGCAAGGTTGATCTTTGATCAACCCCTGAGCCCCTAGGTCTTTAGGTTGTGTCTTGTCCTCTCATCATGTTGTTGTCAAGTATGTCCCTATCACTGCTAGTTCTTCACAAACAAGATCTTCTTGTATTAAGAAATCTACCCAATGACAATTATCCCACGTCATCTAGGTCACTTTAGCTTAGTATCCACCATCAGTCTTAACAGGATGTATCCTTCCTAACATACCACATCAACCCCTTCCATCCTTGGGATTTTATGGAAAAGGACGCTTGTAATTGATTATGATCTTTTGGCACTTTTGGATTTTGTTTATCATTTGAGCTCCCTATAATCCCCAGTCAAGATTGCCATGATCCTTTATATTATGGTGTGTTTTGCCTAGTCAACATAGGGGCATCTCTTGACTGTTTTTTTTGTTTGTTGGGATGCTCCACATAATACCCACCGGGATTCCTCTCAGATCCTGTGATATGTGGGGGCATCCCTTTGTGCTTGTGGTTATTCCAATACCTGGCCTGACCAAAGTTATCACGACTTTGGGGTATTGGGATAACCTTCTTGTTTGTTGTGTTTGTTTTATGCATTGGACATTAATCCGTCTTGGTTTACATACCTTGATGCCCGATGTCTTATGCTATAGCAAAAATCAGTGCTCTAAAAGATGGAAAATTTCATTCATATTGCATTTCACCTCATTGAATATTCGCCCTTCATCCCACCTTGCTCCCACATCTACGGCTTCTACATTCTGGTTGTGCAAACTCTAATTCTTTCTTACTAACTTTTCTTCTTAGGATCCTTACGGTTCTTGATAGGTACCGTGTCCCACACACCCTATGCCTACCACCTACCCATTGATACCTATGTCTACATTCATTAAGTTCATTTATCCATATTGCATTAATTCATTAAGTTCACTTATCCATATTGCATTAATTCATTTATCCCATTACATTCATCCATTTATCCACATTGCATTAATATCATGCATCCATACATTTATCCATTTACATATTTATTCCTCATTAAGTTCATTCATCCATCCATTTATATATTTATATTCATACATCCATTGTATTAATTCATTAAGTTCATCTATCCATATTGCATTAATTCCTTTAGGTTCCTTTATCCATTTGCATCCATTCATTTATCCA
>CM021104.1:543762005-543983645 GCA_007115665.2 Sequoiadendron giganteum | reverse complement strand
CTCCCACCAATCCCTATCTGAGTCACCCTCCCCTCCACCACCCGGAGCATCTCCACCTCCAGCTCACTCCCCACACTCACCACCTCTATCTCCTCTCCCCCACCACCTACCCCTCCTGCCTCTATCTCCTCTCCCCCACCACCTACCCCTCCTACCTCTATCTCCTCTCCCCCATCTCTCCTCACCCTCCTCGCCCTCCTCAGAGGTCACCTCCTCCTGACCCTCCCCCTCCGTGTTAGCTGATCTCCAATGCCGCCCTCCTCTGCACCGTCACTCTGCTATCCCTCATCCTCCTGTCCCTCATCCTCATGTCCATCCTACTCGGGTTCCTCCTCCTATCTCCCCTCCTGCCCATCCTCTGGCCCCCACTCCACGACGCCCAAAGTAGGCACCTCCAATGTAACCCTCCCCCATCGATGGTTGCACAACCATCGATCATACCGATCTGTCACTCTGATATCCTCTAGACCCTCCCCCCTCCCTGAATAGGGCACCCCATCTGCCATCACCCACGCCTCCCTTGCGCCTCTCGCTGACAACCTCGCCCCCTAGGGTACCTCTCTAGTAAGCTGATGAAACATAGTCGGGGCTCTTGGAATGTCTTGCATAAGTCCAAACTGCCGCATCACTCTGTCTGGCCTATGCAACTCCACTATGTGTCTTTGACTCCCAATCAGGAAACATTTGCATCTAAAGAATCCCTGATGCCTCACCTCCTCATTCCTCCATCCCCTAGACCGCTGATATATGTATGGATGCCATATGATGTCCTCCTCCCATAACTCATCCAACGCTCTCCTCCACTAATCCATCTCTCCCTGCATCTCATACCATAAGATATAGCCCCTAGCTGCCCCGAACTCCCATGCCACCAGCTCCCTATCATCCAACTCTCATCTCCTGACCACTATGGGTCTCATCACTGCAATGTGCTCCCACCCCCACACCTATAATAGAGTCTTGTGCATCATGCTTCGCATGCCCCGATAATAAATCACATGCATATCTTGGTATAACTGGGCCAATACACATGACCCCTAGGAAAATTGCCCCTCCCACCACTCGCTAATATGTCGAATCACCTCCATATACCCCAAGCTGTAGAATCACCTGCTCTGATCTGGTAGTAGTATCCCGCTGATCAGACAACACAAAAATAGTGGTAATGTTGCCACCTCCAAGGACAGGCATCTGTCTACGTCTAGCTGCCCCCTCTGTATCGGTAAGTCATCTCGCCCGAATAGCACCTAGACAGTCTCATCTAACTATGATCCCATTGACACCTCCTCACTCACTAACCGACCTGTTATCAGTAACCTCAAAATCTATCACAAATCCTCCAACGTCATAGTCATCTCTCCTATTGGCAGATGGAACGTCGACATTGTCGAGCTCCATCTCTCTATCAAGGCTATCAGCATCACCCGATGTGCTCTCATCTCTGACAACTGCACTAAGTGCAGTAACCCCGCCTACTCCAATGTTGCGTGGTCCACCTTGGTCATTGCCTCGATCATCGCCACCAGTTCCTCTGGACTCTGCAATCTACCAAAATCCTGTAAAAATCCCAACCCCCTTATCAAAATTATTTGTCAAATTCATCTTCTTGACCCCCCGACTTTCTTTTTTCCTTTTCTCTCTCTTTCTCTCTCTCTCTTCTCTCTCTTTTCTTTTCCCCTTCCCCCTCCCTCCTTCCTCCTGACTACAGGGCAAACCCGCCCCTACCGCAAGGCGGACCCACCCTTGGCTGGGGCGAACGCACCCCTACAATGGGGTAGACTCGCACTCAGTTGGGGTGGACCCGCCCTTGCCGCAAGGTAGACCCACCCTCAGCCGGGGTGGACCTGCCTTGGGCTGGGGCGGGCCCATCGACCAAGGCGGCACCGCTGTTAGTCGCGGCGACACCTGTCTGCACCATCGAGGCGGCGCTGCCGCTGGCCGCGGGTGGTGTCGCTGCTAGTCATGACAGCGCCTGTCTGCCCTGCTGCATGCCGAACCTGCCCAACCCTAGGGTGGACCCACCCAATCCTGGGGTAGATCCATTTGGCAAGGGGCGTATTCAGTCCCCGATGGAAAAAATTATTTTTCCCCCAAATACTCATTTTTTTTCAACTTTTTAAATTTTCCTTTTCCTACCCATTTTTTTATTTTCCCCCGCCCACAAAACCCACATGTTACATTTTTAATAGAACACTTCAAAATGCGTTAAAATCATGAAAATAATGCATAGAGTGTTTTGTCGCCTACCTCGTGGGGCCCACCGTACTCCCTGTACGACCATCGAACCTCGTCTATCCGGTGGACGATCTCGGTTTCATTATCCTGCAGCATCTTCGCTCCTTATCTACTTGCTCTCTGTTCCTCTTCTCTCAACTGCTACAGTGCAAATGAAGTGAGGTAATTTTTAAAATTACCTTATATTCACTTTCCCCATCTTTTAAGAGGTATTTTTACCTTTTATTTACCTTTTTTTTTCCTCTGATTAATCCCTTTCCTTCCCGAGGCCACCATTTGCACCCGATTTGTCCGATTGACTTCGTTCAAAAGGAAAACTTGCCTAATTTTTTGTCCTCTTTCCAACCATACCATTCATTTCTTCCTATCGAGATGTCGCCTGAGACCCCTTTTTTTCCCCATCCTCCTCTCGAGGGGGCATACCCTTCACATTTATCCATTTTCTCTGCCATAATCAACCCCTTCTAGGATTGGGGCATATTCATCCATTTCTCTGCTAATTTAGACAACTCAAGTCCTCCTCCCCATGCTGAGGCATCGTCTTCCGGTTACTTTCTCTATAGAGTCATCTGCACTTTCTTTTCTTCGAAGCACGGTTATTCTAATGGTACTTCGGAGAGGGGAAAAATGTAGACATCCAAATTTGATCACTTCCATATGATCAAAATCGTCTATAATATTCATCTATTTCATTAATAGTGATTAAATAATTTATTTAATCATTATTTCATTTTCTGCCTAAAGTTCCTAAAGTATGTAATCAAATAAATTAAATACTTTACCTTACACCATTTTCTTCCCTAAATTAAATAAATATGATAAATTATTTAATTTAGTCATTTAATCTATTTGGATTAAAACTAATTTTTAATTCCTCTTTTTCTCTCTCCTTGTCACATTCTCCATAACCCTCTTTTAATCCAGATTAAATTAATTAATCTGTGATTAGGATGTGCACCACTTAATCAAGATTAAGTTTCACATCCTCCATAGTCTCCCACTTGCCTCTAATATCTCATTAATTATCCTAATCTTGTGTTTGCACAACATTAATAAAAGTCATTAGCCACATTTGGCTTACCTTTTCTAGTCAACCTTTTCACTTACCATTTTTAGCCTGGACTCTCTTTTCCATGTGAATTTTTAATTCACATTTATTTTCCCAAGGCTCCTTTCTTCCCCATGTGAATTTTTAATTCACTTTTGTCTTTCCAAGTTCTTCCCCATCTCCATGCAAGGGTCTAGAAGGCTTGACTTGTCACTTTAAATGTGCCAAGGACTTCTAGAACCTTGGACTTGTCACATCACCCACATGTGACAAATCTCCAGCTTTTTGGAGACCTTCTTTTACCCAATAAACTCTCCAATGAATGTAAATTTTTAATTTGCATTTATTCTTCCAACCACTTCCCCTTTTCCCATGGAGATTTTTGAGGAATTCCTAAATTCCTCAAATGTCTCTTTCATCTTCATTTGGAGACAAGTAGTTCCTTTTTGAGGAAATCTTCTCATCCCCCAAGGTACCTCAAAGGTACTTTCCCTTCATCCACCTCACTTCCACATCAGTCCACCCTAAGACATCTCACATTCCACATGTCAAGATGTGAGGGCTTGTGAGTCCTCAACTCACCATAGCCCTTCATCTTGATCTTGTTGGATCAATCTCAATCATTGAATTCTCTAAATAATTCCAATTAGCCTATAAATACCCCCTCATTTCCCTCATTTTAAGGATCAAGTTATTTTCTACCAAACTCTTGTCAGTTTTCCATTTGAACTCTCATCTCATAACCATCATACCCTCATCCACTTTGCATATCATTTTGCATATTCAACATAGCTTGTCATCCAAGGAGCACACAACTCTTCAAGATCAAGGGCCAACCAAGGAAGGAGCAGCATGAAGGTATAATCAAGTTCAATCTATTTCATGTTCATCTATTTCTTAGGCTAATCATTGAGGTGCCCTTTTATTTTGTTATTTCCTCTTATTGCATCATTAAAGCATCTCACATTAGGAACATGGCATTTTAATAGGATCACACTAATCATGAAAATCCTACACTACTTTATTGATTGATTATAATGAATTACAAATGATCTTAAATATGATCTTCCAACTCCAATAAAGGTCCATGTCGGCCCCAAGGGTTTACAAACCCAAATGAATGATCAAGCGTGTAGGTCGACCTTAAACATGGAAGATAATCCTTTTTGAAATTAAATGAATTATGGATCTCCAAGATAGATCCCATTGGACCCAAAATGCTTGTATGATAATCCATTAAGCTCTACATGCTCTAGAATAGGTCCACACAATGAAATCTAGACCAAGTCAGCCCCAAATGCTCTGACTGTGAATTACAGTGAAATTCGGAGAGCAATAAATTTCTAAAAACAAATGCAAATGATCCGTAATATGGATATGATGTATATGACCTCATGTAGATGATATATCATGCTTTGTGAGCTAAAAAATGACAATGCAGTGAAATAAAAAATGAAATTATAAAACTGCTATAGATTGAAATGCAAGAAAGGAAATGTTTTTGGTTGATATAGGATTGTTTTACAATCAGGGATTCTCCTGCATCATTGACCTTCAAAATTTTCCCAATCTTCTTCAAATTTGAAACTTTCACATTCAAAGAAAGAGGAAGGGTTGTTCCATTTAGGGGCCTACCTTAGTCAAACCTCATGTTAGTGTTTCCACTTCCACAATGGAAATGTCAATGATAGGGAGCCTATCCTTTTGAGGGATAAGGATAAATGATAAAATGAATGATGAATCAGCAATGGACTACAACTCACGTGCTCATCATTGGCTTCCTTGAAGGATTGAAGTCATACACATCTCCTCAAGGCTTGAATGTTGCTTGCTTGATTTGCTTGAAGACCTACAATGGTTAGATCTCACAAACACAATGATATAAACATGAATAAACTCACATATGACTTGAAATGATGCTTTTCTATTGAATTACTATAATAAATATTTGAAATATTGCTCTTGAAATGCTTGATAATGCTCTTAACAATAATTCTTGCTCAATTTTCTCCTTTTTTCAATTAGTTTTCAAATGATGAAATAACTAGGTATTTATAGGCATTATTCTAATTTCCTTCAAATTAGATCTCGATAGATGACATGAGACATTTGAAATCCAAATAATAAAATGCCACCTTCGACATATTCAATTTTGGAGGTAAAATGGGCGACTAAGTTGCCTAGGGTGACTTAGTTGTGGCCCTATTTTGCAAAGTTCAAAGTGTCGGGGGAAAAATATTAAATCAAATTCCACCTCTAACATATGTAAATTTGGATCCAAATTAAGAGGAGACTTGGGTGCCAAGGTTGCCCATGTCCAGACCCACTTTTTCAGCCCTTGAAAAGCTAGGGGTAAAAGATTGAATGTATGCATTGGTTTTCTACTTGCAATTTGTTGGTAAATATTAAAATGGACCAAAAAATGCATAATTTAGGAACTTAGGTGTCCAATTAGGTCCATTCACTTAGGGGGAGAAAAACATAGTGTGAAATCATCATGGGTGACAATTTATGATGCTACACTCTCTTTCTCTCTTTCTTTTTCCAAGATTGTTTTTCATTCTGTCATGCAAATGTAACTAGTTTTAGGTTGGTGTTAAAATGGCTTCCATCCAAAGCTATTCTAATTTATGGTATGACTCCAGAGATGAACCATTCTTTTTTGTGTTTGTGGGTTAATGATTCCTCCAATCTTCTAGTAATTTTTTTGAATTGTTTGTCAAATTCCTTTATTATCTCATATGCATTTTGGGTAAGTTCTTGGAGCTTACTAACCCCTTCTATAGGTAAATTTTGGGTATCAAAGTTGGCTAGAAAATCATATTTTACTACCCATTATTTTTCACTATTAGGATTGTTTTTGGTACCATCTTAATATATCATTGCAGATTGATCCAATGAATTCAAATAACTTGATATCATCTCTTGTTATATGTTGTCTTTTCTACATAGACTCTAGGATAAATATGTATTTTGTGGCTTCATTTGTATCTTTCCTAAACATCGACAACTTCTTGGGAGTATACATTTCTAGTTCTTCTTCTAATTTGCTATTTGTATATCCTATGTTAAAATTCTATCCACTTATATTTTTTTCTTCTCCTTGTTATCCTAAGCCTTGTTCCACTTCTTCCACAAAAATCCTTCTTGATTTTAATGGAATTAAGGGTGACTCATGGTTCAAGGGTTGTGTTTGTTCAAATATTCATTTCATTCTTGGAGATATCCTTTTGTTAGTGAGCATCATTTTGTTATTTGATAGTGTCATTTTGTTAGGGGTTTTTAAGCTCATATAATCTTCCTTATATTCTATCACATCTTCTCCTCTTATCTTCAAAAAGCTTCTGGTTACTAACTCATCTAATTAATTGACATCAAATGTTTTGAAGGTTTTGTATATGAGTTTCTACCATCAACCAATCCTCATTTATTCTTAACTAGATATTTCTCCATTCCAGATGAGTAGTTGGTGTTTTATTTCGAGGTGTCATAATTCTTACTATTGCATGTTCCATTTCCTTCCTAGTATTTTCATAGTCTTCAATTTCTCCTTCTAAATTCTAGATAATCTAGTTTATGCTAAAACCTAGTTATGGAGCCTTTTTTGTACATTCTCTAGCAACACCCTTAGTGGCACACTCTTCTTCTTCTTCTTCTTTGATAGCACCCACAATGCCATGCTTAGCAACACCCTCAATCATGTGCTCAACCTCTTTGTTTCTATTTTCTTCTATAAAATCTAAGTCCCGATCTATTTTCCTCTTCTCTACTTCTTCCATCCTTTTGCGATATCTTTCTTATCTTTCCTAAATTTGTTTCAACCTCCTTTCTTCTATGTTTATTTCCATTCCCAACTTAATTGTTTCAATTATCTCCCTTTTCTTTTGTTATCTCCTATTCCCATGGGTCTTTCTAGTTTGGACTTTCATTAATCCTTATATATCTCATGGGTGGTTTAAAAATTTCAGGAAATTACATATTTTTAAGGGTCTTTTCAAATCCATCCCCCTTTCCATTTGTCATCCCTTAAGTGTCTACCCCCCTCTCATAGAGGTAGTACCTAAGAGAAGTGTGAAGAATTTTTTTTCTTGTGCTATGTTTGTCATTTTTCTTTTACTTTGAATTTCTTCAATGTCCTCTCTAAGGTCCTAACAATGGAACCAATGTTAGCAAGAGGTAATGGGGAATTATAGTCTAAAGATTTGTACCCTAGTATCCCTTATGTAGATAGTTTATACCCCAAAGGGTACTATGGTAGAAATGATTAAGTGTGGTAAGGAACTCTATCTAATAGTAACTTATATATAACTTAAACAGTAATCATCCATAACACACATGTCCATAGAATCCTTATAACTCCACATATATACATATATATTCATATAATCCTTACATATGTAGGTCTTAGTCTCTCCTCTTCATTACAATTCTTTCTCTATCTATATCTAGGATATCCTCCTATTTTGTTATCTATTACATACATATATCAATGTCTAGTCTCTTATAGAGATGTGACCCTTATAGGACACCCCTTAACCTATCTCTCTTGTCACCCTAATGCTCTACACATGCTTTGTAGTGGATTATAGTAGGTTTTGCTATATGACATGTACCCTTCCAACACTTTTCTTGTATTATTTATTTTCTATCATATTAAGTCTGAGTTTCATTCAAAGAAAATTGATGTAATCTAGATATGGGGGTGTTAAGTTAGACAACCAAAATCTAGCAAGAAAACACACATTTCAACACAAAAATAATTTTCTTTGAGTTGTATTCAAATTTGCAAACAAAAATCTTATAAAACTATGAGGAGTACAATTAGATACTCAATTCTCATATGATCACCTTCAAAATCCTCCCCAATAATCCCCCAAAAAAATTACCACAACATCCTTTTATACTTCATGATCCATGGAGGTTAAATCATGTCAAGATCAAGTAGTTACGTAAGGCCTCACTTTATGTGTGACCTTGGTGGTACCCTTTCTTATTGATGGACATGTATATTATCAACTAGTCAAGTCATTTGTTGAGCCTTATATAAGATCCATCTAAGGGTAGCAAGATCAATTATGCCAATAGGTCTATAAATGTTTCAAAATCTCATTAGTAGTTGAATGTTATTAAGTTTCAAAATAGGTAACCTTGATGTTAGACAATAGTCATTTATGTCGTGTGTAGAATAGCCTGAATTCCATATGGATTGAATTTCATACAACTTGAATTACATATGTTCTTAGCGATAATCTAAATCCTTGATAATATGAGTAAATATTTTGGGATGATTGTGTGTTATGTATCGCCTATCAAATTGACATGAATTATAGATTTAAATATAGTTATTATTAGACCTTGATTTAACCTCATTAACTTAACTAGAGTAAAAAATTATGCAAACTATATATGTGTTGTGTGTAAGATAGAATGACATGTTACTATGGAAACTAAAGTTAATTGATATGCAATACAAAGTAAAAGTGATTAAGAATGTTATTAAGACTATGCTTTTGTAAAGCATTTGATTATGTTGGCATATTGAACTTATGTTGCATTGGCTATCCTGTTGAGCATATTAATAGTTATAAATGAGTGTGCAACTAAAATCCATGGCCAATGGATATCAAAGGTACTCTATAAAAACCCTAGTCATGTGGTTCATATTGAAGCCATGACCCTATTCCATGATGGGGGAAAAGGTCTTTAAATGTTGGTTGTAAATGTGAAGTATTATTGTTGCAAATGTAATTTTTAGGTGTATTAATGTTGGTATGAGTTGTAATTAATGATAAATGTCATCTATGTTGGACAAAATCGGATAGGATTTTGTAGGGGCTTCTAGAAGGTCTTAAAGTTCTTTTTCCCATTATTTTGGAGTGTTTTTTAGGCCCTTAGTTCAACCCCCTATGTGTTGGGGACATTTTTGGACCTATAATTTGGGGTTTGGATATGATTTAACTCTTCTCAAATGCCTTGGGAAGTGGGTGATGAATTTGTGGCCTGTGGGGGAAAGCAAGTGACTCATCACTTCCAAGCCCACTCTCCCAAGTCCATTTATCTCACTTACCAAGACCTCACACATGTGTGTTTGTCCCAATGACCCTTCATAGGTAACAATGTACACAAGTAAACCTCTTACCCCAATGCTCATGCATGTGTGAGCATCTTGTGGTGACCACTCTTTTAGGGTTTGTTGCAAAGGGAATAGAGGGTTACTTAGATCCATGTGTCATCTTGTCATTAGAGGAGGAATAATGACACAACATCCATTACATATACCCTCATTGATTCTTTGTGAGGGATGGATCATTCTTTATTTCTTGAATCTTATTTTTAATAGGTTTTGGGGCTTGGGGGAAGTAGAGGAAGAGCTAATAGAAGGACTTGGAGAGTTTCACCAAGATGATCTCTTTCATCGAAAGTTGTAGAAGGTAGGATTATGTACCCTTTGATGGTATGCATTATTGTTTGATTAGATTTAGATGATGCATTGGATCCTTATTTTTGAGGTTGTCAGTTTCTAGTGAGATTGATTTTTATGTTGTGCAAGATTCAAGAGTGTGGGTGTATGCCTATACATATATATTTTGTGTCAAAGAACTATGTTGGATATGATGGTGTTATTTTCTTATTATTTGTAAAATCCACCTTTCTAGAGGGCCTCCTAGCTTGAGGGAGGACTTGTGAACAAGCTCTATGGTTGGGAGGTGAGCAACTCCATTGGCTCTTGAAAAAGGTGGTTACTTGCAAGTTTGAAGATCCCATATGTAATGGGATTTTCATCTTGCAATAGTTCTTGGATTGTGGAAGATTGTGTTAAATTTAGGTTGGTTGCATTTTTTGGAGAGAAACCTCTAAGGGAGATGGCTAAATCACTGTATGTATGTGTTTAGTTATAGAACAAGTTAGAGTCAAGCACCCATTTAAGGTTTCATTATAAAATTGTTCTTTTATTTATTATCGAGTCTAAATGGCATTGTTGAAGCATATGGAACCATATTGTAAGACTTAGCTGAGGATGTAGTTGATAGAAAGAAAGTTGTGTTATCAAATGATGAGATAGGGATAGAAACAATTGTATTAATTTTCTCCTCAATATGTAAAGGTTATTTAAGGATGAATTTTATGTCATCATGGAAAGAAAATTTTATAATGTTGCTTTGTTTATGAAAGAAAGGAATGTATGATGATGTTTTGGTTGGCTCATTTTATTTTTACCTCTTAGCAAACAATAGGTTTATTTATACTATTTTTTTTAAATACATAGATATAAAATTAAAACATCAAAAAGATATTACCTCTCAAAACTAGAGAAAGATTATAGTTCTTTTATCATTCTTTTGAGATTTAAAAATATTTATTTATAATAATGATGACATATATAAACATAATTTTTATCTTATAAGTAAACAACTACTTTTATTGTATTTTTGAAGAAATTTGCATATAATGTATGTCATTAGCACTTTCAGATGCTTGGATTTCAAAATTAAAAAAAGTGGATATACATATAATATGCATATATTCGGGAGAGGGGCTAGTAGTTTTACATGGTCCAATTGTTGTTATAGCATTTGTGCTTATAATATTTAGACTTACCACATATTCACTATATGTTATAAATAAATAGTCCACATGTAAATCAAAAAATAACCAAATGCTGGTTGAGATGGACCCATACTTGAACACATGAGAACTTATGAATGTTATATATATAAAAACGTAAATGCATTCATTAACAAGTGACATAAATAATTTTTTCTTTCAAATAAAATATCATAACTATCCACTATAAGTGTGTTATTTAAAAAATAAGATGCTCACTTAATAAAACAAGACACTCATTTAAACAAGTGTTGTTATCATAGTGAAAAAATATTGTTCTTATGTATACAACTATTGGGGTAACAATGTATATGCATTGGAGTATTTCATATTAATAGTTTGTCCTATCACAAATATAAAAGGTGAGCACAATAAATACCTTACATTTTCCCATGAAATGTGAAGAATTGTCAAAAAAATTAATGTTCAACTATTGGTCCATTTTTGTTGTATATAAGTTGTATTTTAAATAATAACATGTTTTTTTAATACCAACAAATGATTTTGTGTGTTCAACTATTGGTCCATTTGTATTGGATATAAAAATTAGAGATAACAAAGATTTATGGTTATCAATATTTATTTGGTCTATTTAGGTTGCATATAATTTATATAATAAATAGAAATATGATATTCTACAAGCAACATGATATTTTTTTGTTCAATTACTAGGGGTATCATGATTAAGTTTCAATTGAATCTTTTAAAAGTTAAATTTGGATACTTCTCAATAGATGTGCTGATGTGGCAAGTTGTGTGATGACTCACACCTTCAAACTTTAGTTATAGATATATAAGAGGCCAGCCCCCATTTCAAAAAAAATAGAGGTCCTACAATATTACATGCAACTACTACATGTTCACAAAGTTAGCCTACATGACTACTAGCCCCTCTACGCATGCATACATACATGAATGTGGTAGTAACTTATTTCATATTACTTTGTATGTCAATTGAATCTATTTAATAACCAGCCAAATATATCTCTATATGAATAGATTTTCTAAGAACAAACCGAAAGAATAATTTTTTTTTATTAATTTATGATATACTAAGTATTTTTGCCTAACTCAATTCCTAGAAATATTCAACCTAACTGGATTCCTAGTGGAAGAATTCAAATATGTGTGTATATATAAAAATAAAGCAACAATCAAAACAAAGTCAAATCTAGAAGGAGAAGCTTAGTGCTATGGTGAATATTAAATGTTCAGCCAAAATAAACTAATGCAAATAATAAATAACCAGAAAATGGATAGCCACTACCTGGTGGGAGCCGGCCATATTTGGTCCTCTCCATGGCATCGTTCTAATCACTTGGGTATCAAGTCCCCAGTCTCTGCCACAAACCAAATCCAAGAAAAAGAAATAAAAAATTATATTTTTCTGAAATTATATGTAAAGTCTCTATGAGCAGATAACCATGAGGATGCAGACAAAAAAAAAAGAAAACAGAAAAAAATAATATAAAGAGGAACAAAAGAAAAAGGCTGTAACCCTTAGTCGCCTTTGTTGCAAGAGCTGCCTCCTTTCCAGTTTGTGACCCACATGCCAAACTCCAGACAAAACCCCATTATCTCTGTTGGATTGCAGAGGAAGAAGCTATACACCTCTGTTCTTACTTGTCCTTTTCCACAAAACCTGTCCTGAGACCTATGCCTGAGAGGAAAACACCTACCATCTATGGCAGCCCTTCATCTTCCTTGCATAGCCTCCCTAAAGGCAGGTTGAACCCTGTAATATTGCCTCTCAATCTTGCATACAATAAAAGAAATTGGCAAATAAGAAATGAAGTGAAGAGTGTGAAATTTAGGTTAAGGAATAGGTTTTAGGATTATGGGGGAGTTATCCATTTTTTGGGTCATTAAGTGAAGGGTGTGAAATTAGGTTAAAGGAATAGGTTTTAAGATTTTTTCAATATTATGGGGGAGTTGTTGGATTACTACTGCAACAAAGCTAGTAGTCAGGGTTGAATCGAAGTGACCTGTGGATGAGGTGACTACCACTCGGGGTAATTATCTAATCTAGAGTTCTCATCCGAGGCATTTAATCACCCCACCTCTTCTCATCCATTTTTGGGTCATCAATATTATTAATTAAAAAAGAAAAGATATATTTGTATATTTTTAATTGTAAGAGGAGTTCATAGAATATATTATTGTGGAAGTTAACTTTCCTTATTCCATCACATTAATTCTTCAGCTATATTTATTTCTCAAATCCATGTTTTTTTTGTTATCTCAAAAATATGAGCTTAATTTGTTGATCATATTAGGTAAAGAAATAATAAATTTTAAATTTGATCATGGTAAGTATAATTTAGTTAAATTGGAAGAAGTCTTATTTGAGTATTAAATAATGTTAATAAAATGAATTATGCATAAGTGTAATAGATTAAGAATGATGGAAAGAAAAAAAATTGTAATTGTTCTCAAGAATTAAGGTTATGGCATATACCTTGGAATGGTATTAAATGCCTTTCAATAAATCTCCATGTTGTCTTAATGATGCAAGGAAGTATATTCTTATTGGAATTACCACCTAGGGAACCACACATACATCTAACTATTGTGAAAGAATAAAGCATTTGGGAGATGTTTCATAAAGTATTAGTTAACCCTCAATCATGAATTTCTCGAATAATAAAACCCAAAAGGTCCTAGTTAAGAGTTAAAATCAAAACCTGGTCAAATTAATAATAATAAAATTTGTATGATGTTAACCAATTAAATCAATTGCTATGAATCATTTTTTATGCTATTTGATAAATTTTATACCTACCTAGATTGCCTTAGTATAATAAAATTAATAGTCAAGTGAGGAGAGGTATAATTAATTAAGATATGGGAGTTAACTTGCGTATATATTTTAACGAGGATGTTAAGCTAGTTTACTCATGAAATGTGCTATTAGAAATTCCCAAGAAAATTCACTTAGAAAATAAATTAAACTATTCATATAATGACTGTTTAATTAAGGAAACTGATAAAATTAAATGATAAGGTCATCAACTTAAGTTTTATAAGTGGATCCTTTAACAAAGTCTAATTAAGGTTGGTTTAGCCAAAGGCTATGGATAATCCCCATTGATTAGTTCCCAATGTTAAAAAATTGAGGTATTAACCAAAGCATTAAGCAAGTGATTTAACAATCCTTGATAATGTAATTAATGTTTAAATTCAGGGTTAATAATAACTAAGTAGGTTAAAACTTGAAAATTTAGTATTAGATATATGAAGTACTACGTGATCCTCTATCAAGGAGCAAAAATGTCAAGCGGGTGTACAAAGAAAAAAATATTATGTTCTTGTACATTATGTTGATATTAAAAGTGGGCATGATTATACCTCATAGTGGTCCTTCCTAGAGATGTCTTGTGTCATGGTGTCATGTGTCCTTGACTAACTTCTTTAATAGGTAGGGTATAAAATATGACCTATGACACCCATTTGTTGTTCCTTCCTTTTGTCATATATGGTGTATGTGGGTCACATTTCATTCGTCATATTAGCAAGTGCATGTTTTTGTACTTATGTGGGTATTTATTTAGTATGTTTGTAAATGATGCTCAAGTAATGAGAAAAAATATGTAAAGTGGGTTAAACCTCGTTGGAAATTTATGTTGCAGTCTGGTTGTCATTGATGTCAAAAGTGTAAGTAAAGTATGAGTATGGTTTTCATTGATGTCAAAAGTATGTTGGTGTTAGTTGCAGCTTGGTTGTCAGTGTTGCAATTTGGTTGTTTAATTGCCAAAGTCTCTAAGAGATGCTCCACATTTCTCTGTTGGTGATGTTGTGCTCCTATGGTTTGGAAGATAGATTCGTATGCTATCAGGACATGTGTGATCCAAGTTTCATGTTGTTTGGATTACCAAAAAGGTGTTTGTGTTTATGACAATTTCAAATTTGTGTTGTGTCTGTGAGGATGTTCACAAAGGTGCAATGTTTGGCTCTACATTCTTCCACATTTATAGATATTTTGGTGTGGTTCAGAAGTTAATTTTGTGATGTTGTGAAGGTTCTATATCCAAATTTTCATATCATTATTCCTTCGACAAAGAAAGTTTAAAGTGACAAATTGTAAGACTATATTATCTGGTGGCTAGGTTTTGTGTTTGTTGGCTTGTGTCAACTTATTGATGAATGAAGTGGTGAATTGGCTAGTGGAGATTGTTCTTGAAGATCTTGTGATGTTTTTGTTGTTGTGGAAGGTGTTTTATGGTTTCTTTAGATTGAGTTGTGCTATGAAATGAAGGTGTTGCTAGGTTATTCTTTTTCCTAGATGACTAAGATATGTTGACGGTGTGCGCAAAAGTTCTTGGTTGCATGGAATCTAATAAGTGTTTGAAGGTGTCGTATGGGCCATGCTAACTCATATGGGTGAAGTGTAAGTAATGTTTAATCTTTCATGTGTACTGCCAATGTTGTAATGGCCAACATGCTACAAGTTTCATATTTTCTTTCTTAAGGTCGACCTATTTTGAATTTTTGAAGTGTGTAGATGTTGATCATTGAAGACCAATGTTGTGAAAGTATTTAGGACCAGGTTAAGCATGTGTTGGAATTTTCAAGGCGTGTTCCTCTTCCTAGTGTTGTGTGTAGTCTGTTTGGGGCTTATCTTCTATACATTTTGTGTTGTTGTTCATCTTTGGCCAACTTGTAATTGTAATATTCTTTGTTGTAGGCCAATATATGTAATGTAATAAATGTAATATCATGTATATATGGTAAACCTAGTTGATCTAGGTGGATTGTGTCATGTTGTAGAGTCAAGGATGTGTAATTCATTATGATGTTTATGTAAGTGATTGAAAGAGAAAGAGAAAAAGTGGTAGATCATGTTTGAATTCATCTTGAAGATATTTTTGTGATAGAAGGGAAGTCAAGAGTCTGCCTAACTATTTGTTGGAGGCAGTGAGCTGAAGGAAAAGCTTCTTGAAGGCTGAAAGTAGTGAGTCAATAAGTTGTAAAGAAGACATTTGAAGAAGTTGTAGAAGTTGTCAAAGTAGGATTGTAATCATCAAGAAAGGAGGGAAAAAGCATAATTGCAATCATCAAAAGGATTGAGCTTCATTGTCAGATTTAGATAGTAGAAAGATTGCCATGTTGTAATCTTTTCTAAATTTGTTCTCAATTTAGGGATTAGTTGCTACCTTGAGTTGTATCCCTCAAACAAAGTCTATAGGGAATTGTAGCTTACTTGGGAGTTACCCTAAAACCTTTGCAGGGAGTAGTAGCTTCCTTGGGTTGTAGCCCTAAAACAAAGTTGTAACCATTATTCATTTGTGAGGCTAGATTAGGACAATAGCTCCTAGCAGCATTTATCATCATGGTTTTTGGGTTTTCCATGTGCATCTAGTGTTGTGTGGTGTTGTGCATTATTTCTATCTTTCATGTTATTGAATGTTTTATAAACCTTAAGTTTTAATTTGCTCCAAAGGGTTTAAAATTTGATTGAATATTGATTCACCTCCCTCTCATTATTTTAGTCTGTGTTCACCAATTGGTATTAGAGCAAGGTTCCTTGGAAGAAGTTTAACAACATGAGGAAGATTCGAGATGGAAAAAGAAGGATCTCGAAAGGTGGCTAGATTCCATGGAACAAATTTCACGTTTTGGATCTATTCCTGATGGAAACCCATCTATCCTCTTTGGTATTTAGTGTTTGACAATATTTCAAGGATGGTCATGTTGTTGCTGCTTATCCTCCAGCTGATCCACCTGAGATCAAGGCCTATGAAAAAAATGGAAAGACAAAGAATGATGATTGACTGGGCTATCAAATTCTAACCTTGTAAAGGTGATGTGTCGCAAGTCTATAAAAGAAGTCTAGGAGAAGCTAAGTGGAATCTATGAAGGAGATGTCAAAGTGAAGCAAGTCAAGTTGAAAATCTACAAAGGCAAGTTTGAGAACTTGAGAATGTCAATATGAAGATATTGTTATATATGTTCTACAAGTAGATGAAGTGGTCAATGCAATCAAAGGAATTGATGAAGGTCTTAAAGAATTTATGGTGGTCAAAAAGGTACTAACTAAGATCTCTTCCTAAATCTTCTAGTGCTAAAGTATATTATATTAAGGAATTTAGAGATTTAGATAATCTTTTAATGGATCAATTGTGCGGTTCCCTTATTGCATTTGAAATGAGAGAGTTTGAGAAAGAAGGTCCTAAGAAGGAAGCTTCTTTCAAAGCTAGTAAAAAGGAAATGTATGATGAATCTGATCTAGATAGTGACACTAATGAAGAGGAAGAAAAATTTGTAAGGAAGTTGAAGAGAGGTACCAGAAAGTACAAAGGTAAGCTACCTTTCAAATATTTCAAGTGTGGAGAGGTTGGTCATTTTGCTTCAAAATTTCCCTTGAAATATTATGATAAGAGAAACAAAGAGCCTAGAAGGAATAAGGTTAAGAAGAGTCTCTACTCCATGGAAGATTCATTCTCTCCAAAAGATGATGATTCTAGTGCTCTGGATAATGAATATGACATCTTATTTTTGGATGCTAAGAAGACTAAAGATAAAGCTAAATATCCAAGTATTGTGTGTACTTATTTTCATGCAAAGGATGAGGCAAATTCATGGGTGACTGATAGTGGTTTTTTCAACCACATGACAGGAGATAAGAGATAGTATATCAAAATTGTGAAGTGGAATGGTGGCATAGTCAAACTTGGAGATGATACTTCAATACAGATCTATGGAAAAGGTTCTATCATTATTAATGGAAAGAGAAGAATAGAAGATGTTCTTTATGTCAAATTCCTCTGACATAATCTTCTTAGTGTGATTCAAATGTGCATGAATGGCTATAATCTCTTATTCAATAAGAGTGGATATGAAATCAAAAAATAAAAATCTAGAAAATTGGTTGTCGAAGGATCTAGAACAAGTGGTGATATATACAGTATAAGAGATGTCAATGGGAGAACTTGTCTTATGGGACAAGCAAGTGAATGTTAGATATGGAATAGAAGAATGGGCCACATTAACTTTGACAATCTTATGAAGATTATCTCATTGCATGGAGTAAGAGATATTCCTAAGATAATCAAGCCTGCTAGTACAATGTGCAAGGAATGTTAGTTGGGTAAAAATACAATGATAAGTTTCAAGTATAAAGAGTGTTCCTCTTGTTGACCTTTGGATTTGGTGCATACTAATTTGTGCAGACCTACCAGAATAAAAATTTGAAAGGAAAAATTTATTTCATGCATATTATTGATGATTTCTCTAGGATGACATGGGTTACATTCTTGAAAGATAAATCTAATACTTTTAGTAGGTTCAATATTTTCAAATATATGTTTGAGAATGAAATGAATGCAAAGATAAAATGTTTAAGGTATGATAGAGGAGGCATGTTCACTTCAAATGAGTTCAATGAATTTTGTGAGGAACATCAAATAAAGAGGCATTTATCTATTGGTAGAACCCCTCAACAGAATGGGGTTGCGGAAAGAAAGAATAGGACTATTCATGAAATGGAAAGGACCATGTTGATGGAAGAAAATCTGTCTGATGTCTATTAGAGAGAGGTAGTTCATATTGTATTATATGTTTAGAATAGAGGATTGTTGAGACTAAACAACACTATGACTCCTTATGAGCTATGGTATGGAAGACCTACAACTGTTAGGTAATTTAATGTCTTTGGAATAAAATGCTATATCAAGAGAGATGAAGATGTGTTAGGGAAATTTGATTCAAGGTATCTTTATGGGATATTTATCTCAGAATAAAGCATACAAATTCTATAATAAAAGATTGGGAAGAATAGTTGAAAGCACTAATGTGAAGGTTGATGAAGATCTACATTAGAATTTGAATGAAATTGAGGATTGTATATCCAATGCACCTCCTTGCTTAGATGATGAAGAAGAAGAAACTAAAGAGAAAAAAGAGACAAAAGAAAAGAACTATAAGACCCCTACAAAGTATGTTAAAAGAAACCATTCAGAATATCATATCATTGGCGACAAGAATGAAGGATTTTTTACCAAAAGGAGGCTTGTAAAGTCGAGTGAACAAGTAAAAAAAAAATTATCAAATGTAGAACCTAAATTTTTTACTGATGCAAAAAAGGATGAAGGACAAATACAAGAAATGGAACAATAATTGAATCAAATTGAGAAGAATCAAACTTGGGAATTGGTTCCAAGGCCTACAGACAAAAATGTGATAGGAACAAAATGTATTTTCAAGAATAAGTTGAATGGGGAAGGAGAAGTTGTAAGAAAAAAAGCACAACTAGTTTGTAAAGGCTATTCATAGGTAGAAGGAATTGATTTTAAGGATACTTTTTCTCTGATTACAAGGATGTAGGCAATCGAGATGTTTCTTGCTTTTATTGCTCACAAGGACATCAAATTTTATTAGAGGATGTAAAGTCAACTTTCTTGAATGGAGATTTGGAAGAGGAATTTTACATAGAGAAACTTGATGGATTTCAGTTATGAGAAGAACCAAACATGGTGTGCTAACTCAAAACGGTATTGTATGGTTTGAAACACGATCCTAGGACTTGGTATGCAAGGTTGTATAAGTAAAAGTACTTCAATAAGGATTCAAGAAAGGTACCACAGATAGTAATATTTGTTGAAAAAGATAATTGAGAGGGGGGTCATGAATCAGTTGTCACCAAATTAAACCTTTATTCATTCACCAGAACTAATCCTTAACATTTCTTAAAAGATTTAAAGATTGTTCAAGTGCAAAAACTAAAAACCATCACACAAACACAACACCAAATTTACATGGAAAACCCAATGATGGAAAAACCATGGTGAGGATCAAGTCACACTATAGAGAATATCAAAACTGATTACAAAAGGCTCACTACCTGAGAAGTAAGACTCACTGCCACCACAAGGACTCATTCTCCAAATCAGGAATCACTGTCCAATAGAGCTAACAACCTGGAGGGCTCACTACCACAGAGATACAAAGAAGATAGTAGAGATATGTTACAAAGAGAAGACAATCTCAATACAATAGAGAAATCCACCATAATTTTCTCAACCACTTGTAGACATTCATGAATGATAGAGTACACCTTCAGCTCACTGCTTCCAGAAACTCAACATTTAGGCTTTGCATTGATCTTCCACACTTGCATCACACACTCTCATTGATTTACATCAATCTCGCATCTATATGCTCTATTTATTTGAACTCATCTCTTTCCTTCTCTTGTCCTTTTTTCACCACTAACTCATCCTATATTTATACCATCTTCAACTTTAAAACATATCCAAATTTATCCATCCAACATTAAATTCAAATTAGGTTGATGCCAAAACATTCTAGGGTGGAATTAGAATGAGGGCGACCCAAACACAAGCTTGATAAGGACCCCAATAGATCAACACGCTTCATCAACTTTGAAGATAGTGTTCAACACAAGGTTGGCCAAACCAGTGTAAAACACATATAGCAATTAAGTACGAACCTTCTAGATACCAAAATTTATCTTCAATACAATCATAACAACTCATCTCTAGAACCGCAAGTCATAACACTTTACCAAAGAGAAATATAGACGAAAAAAATTTCTCTTGAACCTTAACTAGAACCACAGAAAACCACAGTTCAAAACTAGTGAACACAACTCGCACTGTACAATGAATCAACAACCAAAAATCTAGATATAGTAGCTTCCAAAAACCATGATCAGCATATATAAACCACACAAACATAGGAGTAAATCTCAGGGCAAAACCCAAAGCAACCACTGAACACCTACAACCTTTCTTCAAATAAATTTTGGAGAATGGGCTATGATGGAATTAAATAATAGGAAAATGGTAATGGAGGTTAGGAAAGGGATAAAGTTAATTAATCAAGGATTAATTAACTTGAGCAAGGTTAGGGGATTTATAGGAAAGTGGGAAAAAGATTAGTCTTTAATTAAATAAATGTATATTTATTTACTTAAAGGTGGTGGCATGTGAGGATAATGGGGAAATTAATTAAATAAATAATAAATATTTAATTAATTAATTGCGAGGATAAGGGAAGTGGGTTAAATTAAATAAATAGCAAGTATTTATTTAAATAAGTATTATATTGGGTGACTACAAAAGGCATTGATTTTGAGGATACTTTTGCTTCAATTAGAAGGATGTAGGTAATCAAGATGTTTCTTGCTTTTGTTCCTCACAAGGACTTCAAAATTTATCAGAGGATGTAAAGTCAACTTTCCTGAATGGAGATTTGGAAGAGGAAGTTTACGTAGAGAAACTTGATGGATTTCAGTTATGAGAAGAACCAAACATGGTGTGCTGAATCAAAAAGGTATTGTATGGTTTGAAATAAGATCCTATGGATTGGTATGTAAGGTTGTATAAGTACAAGTTCTTTAGTAAGGATTCAAGAAAGGTATCGCAGATAGTAATATTTACTTCAAAATTGAGGATGAAAGAATCTTGATAGTTTTTGTGTATGTTGATGATATAGTATTTCGTGGTAATGATGATATGTGCAAGAATTTTGCTAAAGAAATAAAAAAATAATTTGAGAAGTCTATGATTGGTGAATTATATTTCTTTCTTGGTTTCAAATTTCTCAAGAAAATTATGTCAAGGAGATGTTGAAGAAGTTGGGCATGGAGGATTTTAAACTAGTTAGTTCACCCATGGTTATTGGTTTTCATTTGAGCAAAGATGACGAGTCTCCCTTAGCTAATCAAAAGATATATAGATGTATGATTGGAAGCCTGTTATATTTAACCGCTTCAAGTGTTGATATCATATATGTGGTGTGTTTGGTGGCAATATTTCAAGCTAATCCTAAAGAAACTCATATGAAGGTGGTCAAAATAATATTTAGATATTTGAAGAGTACTCTATATTATGGTTTATGGTATCCAAAAGGTAATGAAAAATTTGGTCTAAGTTCTTTCATTGATGTTGATTGGGTTGGTTGTGTGGATGATAGAAGGAGTTAGTGGTGATGCTTTGTTTTAAAGAAGCAAATTGGTTTCATGGAATAGTAACAAGCAAGCTTTAGTATCCATGTCCACTGTAGAAGAGGAGTATATTGCAAAAACATCTTGATGTACACAAGTATTGTGTATGATTCCAAAATTGAAGAATATCAAGATACAACATGATGAGCCTATTCCTATTTTGTGTGATCACACAAATGTTATCAATATTTCAAAGAATCCAGTGATGCATTATAGAACCAAGCATATATCAATTCAATATCAGTTTTTGAGAGAGAAGGTTGCACATAAAGAAGTCAAGTTGGAATATGTTTCTACCAAAGATCAAATTGTAGATATTTTCACAAAGGCATTTACAAAGGATATAATTGACTATCTCTGATAAAAGTAAGGGGTAACTAGCCCTCCTTCTTCCTACTAGATGCATAGTCGGTGCATCTATCCAAGGGGAGTAATTCAAGTTATATCCTTATTCCTAGAATGATGGTGGCTACCCCTTAGGGGGAGAAGGTAGTGGTTGTTGTTGATAGGGGGAGCCTATTAGTTGTTTCAAGAAGGAGAGGATGAGGGGGAGAATTTGAAGAAGAGAAAAATTTATTGAAATTGAAAGAGAAAGTTTCCCTTTGTCCTTCATGTCAAAGGCAAAGAAGAGTGCATGCCAGATTAGTTTTTCCATCAATGCCAAAGGAGGAGATTATTACAGTTTGGTTTTCATTGATGTCAAAAGTGTAAATAAAGTATTATTCTAGTTGGAATTGATGTTAGAAGTATGTTGGTGTTAGTTGTAGCTTGATTATTAGTGTTGCAATCTAGCTATTTCATTTTTCATTTCCAAAGTCTCTAAGAGATTCTCTACATTTCTCTGTTGGTGATGTTGTTCTCCTACAATTTGGAAGATAAATGCATATGTTGTTAGGGAATGTGTGATCCAAGTTTCATGTTGTTTGGATTATCAGAAAGGTGTTTGTTTCTATGATAGTTTCAAGTTTGTGTTGTTTCTCTGAGGATGTTCATAGAGGTGCAATGTTTGGCTCTATATTCCTCTGTGTTTGAAAATATGTTGATGCAATTCATAATTTAAGTTTGTGATGTTGTGAAGGTGATATATCCAAAGTTTCATATCATTAGTCATTATATAGAGAAAGTTTGAAGTGACAGAGTGCAAAACTATATTTTTCGGTGGCTAGTTTTTGTGTTTGTTGGCTTGCACCAACTTGTTGTGCAATGAATTGACTAGTGGAGATTATAGAAATAAATGCATGCTATACGTATGGTTGTATCAATATAAAAAAAATCCATAAATATTCCAATGGGTAGCTTCTCTTCTACATAATATAACCTTTTGAATTTTTTTCTCAAATTTAGTTTGATACTTTATGTACTTGTAACTCTTTCAATTTACCATCTTTAGATCATGTGAATATTTTCATTTTGAAAAGGAAATTTAGCTATATTTAAACATGTTTCAAAAATTCTATTTTATGTATTTAATTGGACCATCTACATCATCATCATTTTTATTACATAAAATAGATTATATGAGTTGACTTGCCCTTTTTGGAGGTGAATTTGCAAAACCATCACTTTATTCTATGATATTTCAATAAACTTAATAGTAGAGATCAAATTCAACATGATGATGGAAACAATAAGTTTCAAAAACTTTATTTGGTTTGAAATATCGTGGCCTTAACATTTCAAATATTGTTTTCCCAATCTTCATATAAGGATTCACATCACAAAATGTAACATACACCTCATATGTTTTCTAACCATTGTTTTTTATATAATTTATAATCATTTGGTACAACCATATGTTTGGGTGCATCTTTTCTATTTGGTGAAGAATGAGTATGGTCATGCCAAAAATATGAGATCAAATTTATAACACCATCTTCAAAAAAAATTCAAAATGAGGAGCCCTACATGTAAATACCAAATTATATTTTACAATAATATAATCTAAAACCTTTCTTCTTTTCACATATTTTATTAGTGTTTTTCTAATCAAGCCAGTTTCACTTGAAAGTGAAGAGATTTGATGCTTTCTAATAATTTTTGGACTTACAAGAGAGGTTAACATCACTTGTGTTGATATACTCTTATCAACTAATAAAGATTTTTTTACCAATTAAATACAAACCTTTTGTAATATTTTGAATAATATATTTTTTAGATTTATTTTCCTCTTTTTTGTGAAATATACACCCAACATTTTAATGGACCTTTTATCTCATCATGAGTAAGTATACTTGATAATTATTGGGATTGACCAAGTGTATCAAAATTAAAAAAATACTTCTCAAATATTTTCTTTGAACTTCTATTTAATGACCTCTTATTAATTGCACTAGGTTGTTCAACATATAATTTCAATTTCTTTTATCAATATCAAGTAAATGACCTATATTTATCTAATATTTTTTTGTTAACCTCCTTAATTAGGTTTATACAATATATATATATATATGTAAAGGAAGTGATCCACAGCCCTCTTCATCATAAAATATTGCTTGACCCTCCTCTCTAGCATTAATTTTGTGTGGTTGGGCCTCCTCCCTAACATCAACTATGTGTGGTTGAGCTCCCTATGCTCGAATATCAGTATCAATATATCAAGTAAATGACCTATATTTATGTAATTGTTTTTTGTTAACCTCCTTAATTAGGTTTATACAATATATATATGTAAAGTAAGTGATCCACAACCCTCTTCATCATAAAATATTGCTTGAACCTCCTCTCTAGCATTAATTGTGTGTGGTTGGGCCTCCTCCCTAACATCAACTATGTGTGATTGAGCTCCCTCTGATCAAATATCTAAATTATGTTTGACTTGTACTCAAATTTTTATATGTTGATACCTTACATGTATAAAAGAGAGAAGACAAATTCTAGAATCATATATATATAAACTATATTTTGTAAGTGTTTTAGGTAGATCTAAAAACCCTAGAGAGGAACTAGTGAATTTGATGCAGGGTCCAAAGGGATAGACTAACTGTGTTGAAACTCTAGAGTTGAAGAAGTAGTGGAAATAAATCTACAAACCCTATAGAGGAACTAGTGAATTTTATTTGGGTTCCAAACAGATCTATAAACTATGTTGAAACCCTAGAGTTAAAGTAGGGAAAAGAGATTTGCAAATCCTAATAGGAACTAGTGAATTTGATGTAGGGTCATGTTGATGGATAATTTGATACATGAAACATAGGAAGGGTATTAGGTTACCTTAACTCTCCTAAAAAAAGGGAATGATAAAAAGTCAATCACCTTCCAAGGTCTTGGTAGTTTTGGCACACTAATGAAGAGAGGTACCAAAAAGTACAAAGGTAAGCTACATTTCAAATATTTCATGTGTGGAGAGGTTGGTCATTTTGCTTGAAAATTTCCCTTGAAATATTTTGGTTAAGAAGAGTCTCTATTGCATGGAAGATTCATGCTCTCCAAAAGATGATGATTCCAGTGCTTTGGATAATGATGATTAAGTCTTTCTTTTGTTGCTAACAAGACTAAAGATAAATCTAAAGATCTAAGTGTTGTATGTACTTATTTTCTTTTAAAGGATGAGGAAAATTCATCAGTGATTAGTAGTGGTTGTTCCAACCACATGATAGGAGATAAGAGAAATTTTATCAAAATTGTGAAGTGGGATGGTGGCATAGTCAAACTTGGAGATGATACTTTAATACAGATCTGTGGAAAAGGTCCTAACAGTATTGATGGAAAGAGAAGAATAGAATATGTTCTTTATGTCAAAGTCCTCTGACATAATATTCTTAGTGTGATTCAAATGTGCATAAATGATTACAATATCTTATTCAATAAGAGTGGATGTGAAATCAAAAAATAAATGTCTAGACAATTGGTTTTCAAAGGATCTAGAACAAGTGGTGATATATATAGTCTCTAAGATGTCAATGGGAGAATTTTTCTTCTAGGAGAATCAAGTGAATGTTAGATATGACATAGAAGAATGAGACACATTAACTTTGACAATCTTGTGAAGATTATCTCATTGCATGCAATAAAAAATATGCCTAAGAATATCAAGCCTGCTAGTACAATGTGCAAGGAATGCCAATTTGGTAAAAAAACAATCATAAGTTTCAAGTCTCAAGAGTATTCCTCTTGTAGACCTTTGGAGTCGGTGCATACTAATTTGTGCAGACCTACAAGAATAAAAGGTTTGAAAGGAGAAATTTATTTCATGCATATTATTGATTTTTTCTCTAGGATGACATGGGTTACATTCTTGAAAGATAAATATGATACTTTTAGTAGGTTCAAGATTTTCAAATATATGGTTGAGAATGGAATAAATGCAAAGATCAAATGTTTAAGGTATGATAGAGGAGATGAGTTCACTTAAAATGAGTTCAATGACTTTTGGGAGAAACATGGAATAAAGAGGCATTTATCTATTGCTAGAACCCCTCAATAGAATGGGGTTGTGGAAAGAAAGAATAAGATTGTTCAAGAAATGGAAAGGACCATGTTGATGGAAGAAAATCTACACAATGTCTATTAGAGAGGGGTAGTTCATACTATAGTATATTTTTAGAATAGAGGATTTTTAAGATTGAACAACACTATGACTCCTTATGAGCTATGGTATGGAAGACCTGCAACTGTCAGGTATTTTAGAGTCTTTCGAAGAAAATCATATATCGGGCGAGATGAAAATGTGTTAGGGAAATTTGATTTAAGGGTTGATCAAGGTATCTTTATGGGATATTCATCTTAGAATAAAGCATACAAATTCTATTTTAAAAGATTGGGAAGAATAGTTGAAAGTACTAATGTGAAGGTTGATGAATATATACATCAAAATTTGAATGAAATTGAGGACTGTGTATCTGATGCACCTCCCTGCTCAGATGATGAAGAAGAAGAAACTGAAAAAAGAAAAAGAGACAATAGAAAAACACTGCAAGACCCCTACAAAGAATGTTCAAAGACACCATTCAGAAGATCAGATCATTGGTGACAAGAATGAAGAAGGGTTGCCTAGAAGGAGGCTTGCAAAGGCAAGTGAACAAGTAATTTTTTGTCTTTTATCAAAGGTAGAACCTAAAAATTTTACTTATGCCCAAAAGGATGAAGGGTGGATACAAGCAATGGAAGAAGAATTGAATCAAATTGAGAAGAATCAAACTTGGGAATTGGTTCCAAGGTCTGCAAACAAAAATGTGATAGGAACAAAGTGGCTTTTCAGGAATATGTTGAATGGGGAAGGAGAAGTTGTAAGAAACAAAGAAAGACTAGTTTTTAGAGGCTATTCATAGGTATAAGGTGAATGCATGCAAATGATATAATATAAATAGGCATAAAATACAAGAATAAATCAACCAAATGCAATGTAAAGCTCAAGTAAGATTAGCATGTAGATGTGTTGGATTTATTTTGATGTGGTTGTTGTTACTCCAAATGATGATAGGCTCAATGGATACTTTAGCAACATAACATTAGAATATGAGATGTGTTGGAAATGAGATGGAAAGCCTCTCATTTATAGAAATGAGAGGGGCTAAATCAAGGGCCAAGATTCAATGGCTAATAAAGGGTTGAGATTAAAAGAAGGATGAGGTTTGGATCAAGGATTCAAGATTTATTAGCCTTGTGACAAGTGTCACAAGTTGGAAAGGGGTGAAATGGGGAGGTGTGCTCACACATGTGTGAGCACACATTGGGAAGAGAGGCAATAAATGTGCATAAGAGATAGGGTGGCTTGTGTAAGAGATGATTGGGGTAGGTAAGATCTCACACATGTGTGAGAAGATGCTAGAATATAGTCTATGATACTTTTCACTTTGTGACAAGTTTGTTGGAAAAACAAGGATAGACAACTGAGAGGGGGGTGAATCAGTTGTTACCAAAATCAAACTTATTCAACATTAATCAACCTTAAATCTTAGATTTGATAATTAATAGTGCAAGCATAAATCAGTAACACATCATAGACACATGAACACCAATATTTTATACGTGGAAACCCTGTTAGGGGAAAAACCATGGTGGATGTTCATCCACAAGATTATATCCTGTTAGAAGTATAATGAAGAATAAAAGAGGAATGCATTTGCATTTAGACACACTACCTAGAGCACACCGCTCAGAGGAAGGCTCACTACCTTACATACAATAATCATATTAATTCCATTTGATGAAGTTGAACTACTAAAATAGCTTCTACAAAAGCCTAATTATAGTTTCGGTTAGGCGCACAAAAACTTCTACACACTCTTCCACACTCTGCTCAAAATTCTTCACATTCTGCTCTGCTCTTGAATGATTTGACCTTTATTCACACATGTACACCTCTTGCACACACTAATAATTTCCTCTAAATGAGGAAAACAAACACTTATATATATCTGCTACACAAATTTACATCCACTATTTAGTCGGCCTCAAATAAAGAATAAATTATAATTGTCAACCTCAATACATGAATAAATTTCAATGCACACCAACACAAGTCAGTCACAACATAGTGAGGACCCAAAAAAACACCTTCAAACACTCCAAACAATAAAATATTAATCCTCATGGATCCACAACATGCTAACACCATCATGTCGGCCAAGAACATGAAAACTCGAGCACACATCGAATTTTTTTTTTATCACAAACACTCCGATCAATGTGGATGTACAACAATGATAGATTAAAATCTAGACTCATCCATGAATGTCACATGTACATGCACAACATGTGAAATTACCAAAATTTCATCCTCTTCATCCAAGAATACCATCTATAGAAATTGAATAACTGTAGGAACATAGATCTTCATAACTTCCACAAATCTTGATGCAAACCTCTAAAACTTCTGGACAACATACTAGAAAGCTTCAGCAAAAAACCCTTTGAATCACACCTTCAAATCTTCAACGTACAAAACTTTCCAACATTCTAACCTTCAAAGGATCACTGGCTTCCAACAATATTATTTTTACAATTTTCTCAATATCCTCGACATATACAGCCTTAAGCATTATTAATGCTAATAGTGTTGACATCAATGACAACCACATATCAGCAATGCAACCACAACATCCAACAATCTCCCCTTTTGGCATTGATGGAAACACATGATGTGAAAAATAATGCCACCAACCCAACTAGCTCTTCTCCAACAAACTCCCCCTGAGATTGTGCACTCTTTTCCTGTTTCCTTCTTCTCCTATGTTTTTCACATTGCTCTTCTCTCCCCCTTTGACATCAATGGAAAAGTTACACATGCTCTGATCACATATTTGAACCATCTGACTACTCCCCCTGAGTAGTACCCACCACAACATCAATCTGGAATAAGATATGGCTATGAATTCATAGACTGATGCAAAGACCTGCATCTTAGTTCCGATTAGGAGGGGAAATCACCCCTAACTTTCCTCTGAGGTACTCAAAAGTATCCTTAGTCAATGGCTTAGTAAATATGTCTCCAATTTTCTCCTTGGTAGGTATATAGTCTAGTCTAACTTCTTTGTCACTCACTTTATCTCTCAAAAAGTGATATTTGATGGATATATGCTTTGTCTTTGAATGCAACACTGGATTCAGGGAAATATTAATGGCACTTTAATTGTCACAAAATATGGCCATGGGTTCTTCATACTCAATTATGACATTTCTCAACATTTGCTTCATCCACAATACTTGGGTACAACTGTTTGCAGTAGCATTATATTATGCCTCAACAGTAGACAATGAAATGAAATTATGCTTTTTGCTTAGCCAAGATACCAATTTCTTCCCTAAGAAGAATGCACCACCACTAGTACTCTTCCTATCATCCACATATCTTTCCCAATCAACATCAGTGAAAGCATTCAGGATAAGATCATCATTCCTAGGATACCAAAGACCAAGATCAACTGTCCCTTTCAGGTATCTAAAAATTCTTTTCACAACAGTTACATGAGACTCTTTAGGATCAACTTGAAATCTAGCAACCATGCACACAACATACATTATATCTGGCCTGGTTTGAGTCAAATAGAGTAATCCACCAATCATTGACTTGCACCTTGTCTGATTTTCTTTAGGAGAATCATCATTTTTTGTAAGTTTGCATCTGGTTATCATAGGTGTACCAACTGGCTTTGAATCTTCCATGCCAAACTTTTTCAGTAGCTCTTTCACATACTTAGACTAAGATATGAAAATTCCATCATCTAACTAAGTGATTTACAATCCTAAAAAGAATTTCAACTCTCCTATCATTGACATTTCAAACTCACTTTTCATTTCATCAGCAAACTTCATACACAAATCATCATCACCTTCAAAAATAATGTCATCAATAAAGACTTCAATGATCAATTATTTATTTTGATCCAGCTTGAAATACAAATTTTTGTTAGCAGTACCTCTATTGAATCCAATCTTCAATAAGTATTTATCCAATCTAGCATACCAAGCCCTGGGAGCTTGCTTAAGTCCATAAAGAGCTTTCTTCAATTGGCATACCATGTCCTTTTCATCAGTCAATTGAAATCCATCTGGTTGTTCAACATATACTACTTCTTCTAGCTCACCATTCAAAAATGTTGACTTTACATCCATCTGATAGACTTTATAATTCTTGAAAGTAGCATAAGCAAGAAATAATCTTACAACTTCAATTCTAGAAATAAGGGAAATTTTTTCTTCAAAATCAATACCTTCCATGTATGAGTACCCTTTGCAAACCAGTCTTGTTGTGTTTCTGTGACCACTTCACCTTGATCATCAATTTATTTCTAAACATCCACTTGGTTCCAATCACATTTTTTTCTTGAGGTCTCGAAACAAGATCCCATGTATCATTCTTCTCTATCTGCATTAGTTCTTCTTTCATGGCTTCCATCCAATGTTCATCTTTGAATGCTTCATTGATATTGCTAGGCTCCCTTTGCAAATTAGATAGTACTCTTCCAAAATTCTTCTTCTAATTTGCACACCTTTGCTCTTGTCTCCTATGATCTGACCGTCGGAGTGATTTCGCCTTACATATTTGGGAGTTTTAGGATTTTCTCTAACTTCTTGTTCTTGTGTTCTTTCTTCTACATTTTTGCTAGTCTCTGCCTCTTCATTCCTTTGGTTCACCGGAACAATTTGAAGTTGATTATGTGTCTGAACATCATTGTTAGTATTATCATGTTGATCATCTGAATCATATCCACTACATCTAGATGGTCTAACAATATCTTCATCAACTTTGACATTTGCACTTAAAATCATTTTCTTTAACCTCTTATTAAAGCACTGGTAAGCTTTACTTTTAGTAGAGTAACCCAAAAATATTCCTTCATCACTTCTAGCATCAAACTTGCCTATATCATCATCTCTCTTGATGTAACATTTGCTTCCAAATTTTTTGAAATACTTGACAATAGGCTTATAACCAAACCATAGCTCAAAAGGTATCTTACCAGAACTACTATTGGCATACACCCTGTTAATGGTATACAAATCAGTACTTACAGCTTCTCTCGAGTAGAAATGAGGAACATTTGCTTCCAACATCATGGTTCTAGCAGTTTCTAGAAAGGTTATGTTCTTTCTTTCAACAACACCATTTTGTTGAGGGGTCTGGGGAGCAGATAACTATCTTTGTATTTCATGCTCTTCATAGAAAGAATTGAATTCCTGGGAAGTGAATTCACCACCTCTATCTGACCTTAGACATTTGATCTTCTGACCTCTCTCATTCTCTGCCATAGCTTTAAAACTTTTGAACTTTTCTAATGCTTCATTTTTTTCTCTTAAGAAAGCAACCCATATCATTCTAGAATAATCATCAATGAGAAACATAAAATACCTTTCACCTTGTAGACTTCTGATTCTAGATGGACCACATAGATCAGTATGTATCAAATCTAGTACTCCATTAGAGCTATATTGTTTGCTCCGGAAAAAAATTATTGTCGGCTTTCCCATCTAACATTCCTTGCACATAGTGTTAGTAGGCTTCACTAACTTAGGAAGATCTCTGACTCCTTGAGTAGTGTGTATCCTAATAATGTTATCAAATTTCACATGACACAACCTCCTATGTCATAACAAGCTTACATCAATCTGAGTAATTAAGCAACTTTCACTAGCAACACTCAAATGAAAGATATTACCTTTTGTCTTTGTACCTGAAGCAATCATATTTCCAAAATTTCCCATTATTCTGCACTTGCCATCCTTGAATTGAAGATTGTAACCCTTTTCTACCATCTATCCAACACTTAACAAGTTATTCTTTAAGCCTTCTACATAAAGAACATCATCAGTATTATGCTTACCACCAAAAGAAATAGTGCCTTTGCCACGAATCACACCAGAAGTGTTGTCTCCAAATATTACAACACCACCATCATAGTCTTCCAAGCTTACAAAATTTCTTTTGTCGCCAGTCATATGATGTGATCATCCGCTATCAATTACCCACTCATCCTCTTCTTCAATTTTTGCTGCAAGAGCTTTCTCAACATTCACATTACTATTAGATTCAGTGGACACCTAACCATTTTCTTTGATAGCAATAAATACCCATTCATCTTCATTTCTAGTTTCTTTATCAGATTCTTCATCAGTTACACCTTCTTCAACATAATAGCATTTCCTTTGAAATCTAGTCTTCCCAGGTTTGTACTTAGAAACTCTTTCAAGACACCTAGATGCAAAATGACCTATTTTACTACAAGAAAAACATTTAATAGGTAACTTTCCTTTGTACTTACCATGACCTTTGGCTTCTCTTTTCACAATCAATGCTTCCAGTTCTTCTCATTCTCTTTCTTCATCTTTAATATTTTTCATCTCATCTTCATATTTGAATGTCCTTTTGGAACTCTCACCCGAATTGTATCTATGTTGGATTTTTCTAGATACTGTAGCTTTGAATGCAGATTCAATCTTGGGAGTAGATTCACCAAATTCACTTAACTCAAAGGCGACAAGTTTTCCAATCAACATGTCTCTTGTAATATTTTTTACTATCCTGAGTTCATCAATAGCATGAGCTCTTGTTTTGTAGGAGGTATGCACAAATCTAAGTATCTTAGCTACAATTTATTCTTCATCCAAGGTTCCACCAACACATCTAATGCTCATCACTAGTTCATTTATCTTCACTCATCTTCATGTCTTCCCACTTGCCTTTTAAACTTTGTAGCCTAGCACTTTTCACTAGCGCATCTCCTTCATACAATTTTTCCAATTTTTTCCAGATCTGGTATGCAGTCTTCAATCCTAACACATTTTTCATCTTTGAATCTGTCAAAGCACTTAACAAAGCTTCAATAGCCCTGGTATTAGATTTTGTGTGCTTGATCTCATCTTCAGAGGATGGAACATTCTGAGGAATAGTATATGCATTTTGTGTGATCATCCACAAAGGTTCTCCAATGCACTTCAAATAACACTCCATTTTGACTTTCCATAAAGAGTAGTTTGTACCATAAAATCTAGGACTATCCATCTTGTATGGTGCCATCTCAGATCACCTTAAGTTGTTAGGCTTCTTCAAAGGAACTAGCTTTGATACCAATTGTTGGAAAAAGAAGGATAGACAACTAAGAGGGGGGGGTGGATCAGTCATTACCAAAATAAAACTTATTCAACATTAATCAACCTTAAATCTTAGATCTAATAATTAACAGCGAAAGCATAAATCAACACATCAGAGACACATGAACACCAAGATTTTATACGTGGAAACCCTGTTAGGGGAAAAACCACGGTGGATGTTAGTCCACAAGATTATACCCTGTCAGAAATATAATGAAGAATAAAAGAGGAATGCACTTACATTCAGGCACACTGCCTAGAGTACATTGCTTAGAGGAAGGCTCACTTCCTTACATACAATTATCAGATTAAGTCCATCTGATGAAATTGAACTAAGAAAATAGCTTCTACAAAATCCTGATTATAGTTCCGATTAGGCGCACAAAAACTTCTACACACTCTTCCACACTCTGCTCAAACTTGAATGATTTGACCTTTATTCGCACATGTACACCTCTTGCACACACTAAGCATTGCCTCTAAATGAGGAAAACAAACACTAATATATATCCGCTACATGGATTTACATCCACTATTTAGTCGGCCTCAAATAAAGAATAAATTACAACTGTCGACATCAATACATGAATAAATTTCAATGCGCACCAACACAATTCGGTCACAACATAGTGAGGACCCAAACAAACACCTTCAAATACTCCAAACAATAAAATATTAATCCTCATGGATCCGCAAAATGCTAACACCATCATGTCATCCAAGAACATGAAAACTCAAGCACACATCGGAAAAATCTTTGATCACGAACACTCTAATCAATGCAGACGTACAACAAGGATAGAGTGTGATCTAGACTCATCCATGAGCCTCATAGGTACATGTGCAACACATGAAATTACCATAATTTAATCCTCTTCATCCAAGAACACCATCTACAGAAACTGAATAACTGTAGGAACACAGATCTTCATAACTTCCACAAATCTTGGTGCGAACCTCTGAAACTTTCGGACAACATACTAGAAAACTTTGGCAAAAAACCCTTTGAAGCGCACCTTCAGATCTTCAACATATACAACTTTCCAACATTCTAACTGTCTCAGCATCACTGGTTGCTAGTAATATTATTTTTACAATTTTCTCAATATCCTTGACATATACAACCTTAAGCATTATTAATGCTAATAGTGTTGACATCAATGACAACCACATATCAACAATGCAACCACAACATCCAACAAAGTTTGGGGGGATGTGTAGAAATTTAAAATTAGAGGATGATGATAATGGACATTAGTAATGAGGGTTAAATTAATTAATCAAAGATTAATTAAATTAATAGGGTAGGTTGAGTAAATAAACCAATGGAATTAAATAATAGGAAAATGGTAATAAAGGTTGTGAAGGGGATAAAGTTAATTAATCAATGATTAATTAACTTGATCAAGGTTAGGGGATTTATAGGAAAGTTGGAAAATGGTTAGTATTTAATTAAATAAATGTATATTTATTTACTTAAAGGTGGTGGAATGTGAGGATAATGGGGAAATTAATTAAATAAATAATGAATATTTAATTAATTAATTTTTATAATAAGGGAAGTGGGTTAAAATAAATAAATAACAAGTATTTATTTAATTAAGTATTATTTTGGGTGACTACATTTTGCCCCTCTTTGAGATGATGTTGTGACTAAGAGAAGTACCATCATTTCAAAGAAGAATAAAACATAGAGGGAAGGCATGGGATAAGGACTAGAAGAATGATGCCCCAGTCACTAGGAATGATGAGGAAGGAGGAGGAAGGAGGAGGAGGAGGTAGTATGCCCCCTCGAGAGGACATGTGGGTTAGGAGAACACAGGGATGTTCTTGAAATGGATGGGAAGGCTAAAGGATGGAGGATAAAAAGATGAAAAACATAAGGATGGATAGGAGAAGATAAGGGTGATGAATATATGGATGGAGATGGAAGATGGAATATCATCATGAGGAAATGATAAGAGCAACCTATATTTTATATTGTACTTGACATTATGCACCAATTTATAAGGAACCAAGATGATAATGTGCCAGGTACGTGATTAAAAAGGTCAAATGCAAACATATGCCTTGTGACACCATGATATGGAAGACCATGATTCCCTCTGGCAATAGAGTGCTAAAGACCATGATAAATGCAAAAAATGATAAAACACACAAGCAACAAGCAAGCATGCACAACAAACCAAAACATGGACTATACTCCAAGTCAAGCTAAAAATCGATTGATGGAATGATTGATGATGATGATTGGATTGGGAAGGATGCATCCCATGATGATAGTTAGATTAAGGTGTATCAATGGATTTGAACTTGATTTGGATTAATATGATGGATTTCTTAAGGATGATGTGCTAGATTACAAGATTGGATTGCATGGAGTAGGTTTGATTGCATTGGATAGGATTGGATGGGGATGGTTGGATTGAAAGAATAGATGAATTGGATACAATAAGATTAGATGGAGAATAGGATGGGGTCCAATGACAAGGGAGAACCAAGTCTTAGGAAGATAATGGGATGATAAATGGATTTGGATGGTGGATGGTGATGGGGGATAATATGATGTTGGATGAAGGATAGGGGGTGGAGGTCCAAGGACTAGTGGCAAAGGACTCAAATGCCACACACTATAGGTAGTACAACCATGGATGGAAGAATAGTAATATGAGATGAAAGGGTAGTGCATAAAGGTCATGGATGGAGCTAAGAGTTAAGATGGGGTTGTCCAAAGCATGCATGGATATTTTTCCCCTAGATTTCTATAAAGACCAAGGGTGAAAAGAGAGGATGGATTGGATAGGATAAGGGATGTGGGATAGAGGATACATATGATCAAGGTTAAGTGGATAAGATATGGCTGTATGGATATTTTACCCCTAGGCTCTTTATCAAGATCAAAGATGGGAAGTAAAGATGGATTTTGATAGGATGAGGGATACATGATGAATGATATGGATAGGATACTATGCATGGTTATTATGAAGATCCTTAGCCTTGTCAAGATCAAAGGTGGAAAGGGGAGGATTTATTTAGATAGGATGATGGATGGAGGATGTGGATAATATGTATAGATGAAGCTTGCCCCCAAGTGTGAAGTGTAAGAGGGTGGGAAGGAAGGACTTCAATAATCTAGTTGAATAGATGGTATCCCTTGATTATTTGCTATTGTGCTCATAGATGTTCGTAGAATGATGGTAAGAGGGATAAAATGGATTGAAAGAGGGAGAGGAATATGAAATTATGCAAAGGATTGGATAAGAGGGATGAAATGATGGAATATGGTGTTGGAAAATGTATGGGTTGGTGGAAGACATGTGGATGAGTCGATGGGAAAGTTGGAAAGATCAGCATTGGCACACACCTTGAAGGGTGGTGGAGTTGTGGAAGAGAAGTGGATTTTGAATTTGGTAGTTTAGATGGAGGAGTGGATGTGGATTTTGGGACAAAAGGACCCAAAATGGATGGAGATGATGAAGTATTAGTAAATGGGGTGAAAGACTTGGTATTGGATGAAGCTTTTGGATTAGCAAGTTTGGATGCCAATTTTGATTTTTCCTTGGGATGCATTGATTATATAAGTATTTTTGGAATCCACATGGTTTTTTATTTTGATTTTTCCTTCATGGGCCTTTGTGGCCTTTGGGATTTTGATTTTGGATTTTGGATCATATTTTCCTTTTTTTTTGCATGTATTTTTGAGGGGATGTTGATCCTTTGATTTTTTTGGATTTTTGGATTTATACATTTGAGATTTGGCATCCAAATTTCTTCCAAGAGCAATGGGATTTATGGATGGAGATGAAGGATGTGGATGTAGTATGAATGGTTTAGTGTTGGTAGGATGTTGGAAGGGTTTCAAAGGTGTGCGCCTTTGTTGATATTGATTAGGGATATGATATGGTGGATGAAGAGGATAATGGTATTTTAGAATAGGAATGTTAGGTGGTGGGATGTAAGGACCCAAGATGGATGGAGAGGATGAAGGAATTTGTTTTGGGACATAGGGACCAAAAATATATGGAGGGGATGAGGGTTTGGAATAAGGTCCTAAGATAGATTTATTAAATGGATTTTGTGGATGTTTGGATTTAGATGGATGGATTTTGAATTTGGGATATATAAGGAATCTGCCAATATCTTGAGCTTTGTATCCAAGGCCATGATAATTTAGATTTTATTTGATATTAAGGGGTTCTAAGATGCCTTGCTCATGGAGACCTAACCCTTTGCCTTGATAATGCATAGCTTGACAAATATTTTTGCCAATGGGATACTTGTTGTTTTGGAAGCAAGATGTGAGGCCATTGTGAGCAGGATATGTTATGGAAGAAATGATAGGATCTTGAATTAAACCAGCTTGGATGAAGATGGAAGAACCCAATTGATAAGAATGGGGTTCATGGGTGTCTTGGATGATGGTGATGGAATCTTGTGGAGGATTAGGATCATGACATGTAGATGAGGGGATGCTTTAATCTTGACTTGGGGTGGGATCATAAGATGGTTTGGATGGTGTAGTGTGCTCTTGGTTATGATATGGAGGGGGATCATGACATGGAGGGGGGTGATTGTTTTGAATATGGGAGGGGAGAGGATCATTAAATGGGGTGGAGGGTGTACTTTGATCTTGATCTAGAGATGGATCATGTAATGGAGTGGAAGGTGTATTTGGATCTTGAGATGGAAAAGTATTAGATAGGATGGAAGGTATATGTGGTTCTTGATTAAAAATAGGATTATGAGATGGAAGAGGATCATTAGATGAAGGAAAGGGGATTTCTTGATCTTTATATAGAGGGGAGTCTATGTTAGCATGCTTTCAATTAGGAGATGGACTTGGTTCATTTGATGTGGATGGTGTGATGGGGGAGGAGAGTTGGATAGATGGTTCAACTTGGATAAATGGAGTAGTAGAGGATTCATGAGACTTAGGGGATGGAGATTTATCTTTGTGTGGAGGTGATGAAGGTGTATGCATGACATGGGAAGGTTGCACTACCTTTTGTTTGCACATGGGTAATTAAGAACCTTTGAGAGTAGTCCTTGGATCCAACCATTATGAGGGACATGGGGTGAATTTGATTGGTAAGAATGGGGTGATGTGGATTGTAAGGATGTGGGATATGAACAAGTGGAATAAGAGGTGGTATTTTCCATGAATTGGTGAATGGATGATGAGGATGAGGATGAGGATTTTGAAAATGATGTGGAAATGGGGGTTTGGGATGGGGAATTTTGGCTAGAGGCTTGGTATCCCTTGTCAAAGGAAGGGCAAGGATAAGCAAGATGGGATGAGTTGGGATTGGATGAAGGTGGGGACGATGGAAGTTTAGCACCAATGCCAAGGAGATATCTAAGCATGAAATCCTCATCATTATTAAAGTAGTGGGTGAGGAAATATTTGGTGATTGGATCATATGAGGATGATATGGGTGATGTGGGTGAGATTTGAGGGGGAATTTTGATAGGTGATTGGTGAAGGTTTGAAGAGTTGTGCCTAATGGATTCAAGGAAATCCACAATATTCTCACTATAATCATAGGGATTAGGATGTGGATACATGACGTTATATTGGGCTGGTATGGGTGAAGGTGGATTAGAATAGGTTAGGTTGGATGTAGGATAGGTTGAATGATTAATCATGGTGAATGTTTGATTGGAAGAGGAAAGTTTGGGATTGATTTTGGATGAAGATGGTGATTAGGATTAGGGATGGATGCGGATTAGGATAATGATATATGGGGATGAATATGGAGGATTTTCTAGAATTGGGATCAAATTTCAAGACCTCAAAATGATTTGATTTTATTAAGTTTGATTCTCTATACTTAGGATAGGCTAATGTTCCTAAGAAAGAGTTGATTGGATTTGATAACTATACTTAAGAAAGGCTAATGTTCTTAAGAAAGTTTGGGTTAAAGATGAAATCAAATTAAGGTCTTGATTTTTGATTGTGGGATTGGATTTGAGATGGATGATAGTGGATTAAGGATAAGGTCCCTAGATGAAAGCTTTGGGTGATGATGAAAGGATATGATGTATGAAGGAGATTGAGTCCTTAACCAAATTTTGATGTTAAAGTGATGATTTTTTATTAAGGATGTGATATGGATGCTTGATTAAGATGGATAGGTGGATAATGGATGATTATGTTTTGGATGAGGATAGATGGATTAGATTAGGATTTGGTTAGGATGTGATTAGGCTAAAAAGGGGGATTGGATTAAGATGATGAGGAGGAGGAGGAGGAGGATTAAGGATGATAATGAAGGATGTGGATTAAGGATGATGATGGATGATTAAGGATGAAAGTGGATTAAGAAAAAAGGATTATGATGTGGATTATGGAGGATGGTTAGGTTAACGATTATGATCTTAATTGGATTACGAAAATTAATCAAGATTAGGGTCCAAAATGATGAATTAATAATGGATGAGATGATTGAGATAGTTGGGAGGATGTGGATTAGATAATTGGGTATGATTATGATAAGATGGATGATTAGAAAGATTATGGAAGATAACTAGGATTGGGGTGATAATGAATGATTCAGATGGGGTGATTAGGATTAGAATGGTTATAGATTATTAAGATTAGAATGGTGATAATTAGAATGATAATGGATGATTAGGATGATTATGGTTATGGGTGATTAGAATAAGGTGATTAAATATTATTAAGAGGAGGAGGGATGATTAGGATGAAAATGATGATTAGGATGGGATGATTAGGATATGAAAATGGATGATTAAGATGAGATGAGTGAGATAATCAGAATGATTAAGATGGATGATTAGGCTGGGAAAGAATGACTAGGATTAGAAGAGATGAATAGAATAAAGGATGATTATAATGAAATGATTAGGATGAAGGGAGATGATTAGGATGGGATGATTATGATGAGATGAGAGATCATTGATTTTAGGAGGGAAGATTAGAGTGATTAGGATGGGGATGGTTAAGATGTGGGAGAATGGCTAGGATAGGAAGAAGTGGTTAGGGTGAGGTGATTAAGATGAGTAGGATGAGATGAGGAATGGTTATGATGACTAGGATGGGATGATTGGTTTGACTTGGATAACCAGGATAAGATAATGATTAGGATGAAGAATGTAGATGGGAAGGTTGAATTGGAGATTAAATGGATAGATTGACTTGCAAGATAGATATATTTATTTTTGTTTTTGAAATGTTTCTAATGTTTTTGGGTTTTTTAATTTTAATTTTTTTTTGGTTTTTTGTGTATTTTTTTGTATTTTATGATTAAGAATGAAAATGCAAAAAAAAAGAAAATCATGCAAGAAGAAAAAATCCTATGGCTCAATTTGGATAAGGGTCCCTATTTTGTTTCAAGTGGGGAAGGTGATCTAAACACTCAAGCACACAAGACACATTAACAAGCCTAACTCAAGTGGGATATGGCCAAAAGTCTCAACAAGGCTTTACAAGCTCAACTAGGGGTATCTTGTATATACCACAAGGGTACGTGAGGCCTAAATCTGTAGATGAAAGGGAATAATGCCAAATAGCTGGGAGGAGAGGGTAACCCACTCTCCACCTTCACTTCTCCAAGGTATAAATTTCTTGGAGGCTTAGTCGGATTGACAAAATTCCACTTCCAAGAGAGGTGGCTTTCTCACCTCCCACTCTTTATAATCCACCGAGACATGGGAGTTGGAGTCATCCCCTAGGGCGATGAAATACCTAGGAAAGCCCCCTAAAAAAAGAAAACAAGACCACTTATTTTTGATCCTCAAGATCACACTAAGATGCGAGAGGAGAGCATACATAAGTGAATCTTGGGGATTAAAAGACACTTGTTAATTTTTAGTCCAAATCCAAATGTGAAGGTTAATTTTAAGCCCAATTTTGATTGTGTGGAGGACATGTAAAAAAAATATGTATAAAGTAAAAACTAATTGAAAAAATGGATTCCTTACAATTTTTTGATAATTTTGTTTAAAAAGTGTGTTGAAAAATGATTTTGTATGCTAAAGTTATGAGCATTTGATGTTTAAAAATAAAGGTTTAACTTGACTAAGTGCACTTGATTTCTGGAGTAGAATTTAGAAAACCCACTGACACCACAACAAAGAGCTCTGAACCAACTTTATGGCGCTTCTTGAATTTCAAAAATATGACCTATTATGCAAAAGTTACACCCATTTTAGTGAAAGTCTTATTTTAGGAAAAATGCAAATAAAAGAGGGGGCTAAAGCCAACCCCTAGACGCCTCGCACCCAGTCACCCAGGTGACCAGGGGCTGGTGATAAGCACCTACTGCTGAAATTAGGCCCCTACAAGACCAAGGGCTAGTTGTAGTTGTGCCCAGTTGCTAAGATGTTAGCATAGCCCCTGGTCCTCCATGTGACTAGGGGCTGAGTTTTTTAAAAATAATAATAATAAAAAGATTAAGGGGTGGATTTTTAAAGATTATTAAAATTTAAAAAGGATTTAAAATATAATAATAAAATGCAGAAATATAAAAGATTTTCTTTGTTTTTAAAAAAAATTAAAAGGAATTTTTTTTTTTTACATTGGTTTTTTGGTTTGGGGTGATGCCCTGCACAAGGCCCATGGCTTGTGCACGGTATGTAGCTTGTGCAAGCTACAACCTATATAGTGCTCATGGTTTGCACAAGGTCACAGCCTGTGCAGGGCCCACGGGACTATGAGAAGGCCCGTGACCTTTAAAAAAAACTTTAATATTAACTTTTTTTCAAATTTTTATTATTTTTTGATTTGTTTATTATTTTTTTTATTATTTGACTTTTTTTATTATTTGATTTTTTTATTTTTATTTTTTTATTTTTTTTTTTTGGATTTTTTTATATTATTTTTCTAATGTTTGATTTTTATAATTTTATAATTTTTTGATTTTTGATTATTTTTTTTTTATATTATTTTTTTTTTTTGGATTTTTATTATTCTTATATATATATATTTTTAAACAATTTTTTTTCCTATTAAGTTTAAAATGGAGAAATTAAACAAAATTTCCTTTCAAGCTAAAAAAACAAAAATTTAAATCTTAATGCAAAATTATATATAAAATATTGCCAAAAAATATATTTTCTCCATATATATGCACAAATGAAAACACTTGAAAAGTAAAATGGAACAAATAGAGTTGTGAGGGCTCTTATAAAAAGTCGAGTTTTAGAGCTCCTTTGTGAAAGCCTTAACCTGCAAAATAAAACTAAAAACAAACTCAAAAGGATAAATGTTAGAATTAAAGATTCACATCAAGTTCACTAGAAATGAATGCATGCAAATGATATAATAGAAATAGGCATAAAATACAAGACTCAATCAACCAAATGCAATGCAAACCTCAAGAAGTAAGAGTAGCATGTAGATGTGTTGGATTGATTTTGATGTGGTTTCTCTTATTCCAAATGATGATAGGCTCAATGGATACTTTAGCAACATAATATTAGCATATGAGATGTGTTGGAAATGAGATGGAAAGCCTCTCATTTATAGAAATGAGAGAGGCTACATCAAGGGCCAAGATTGAATGGTTAATGAAGGGTTGAGATTGAAAGAAGGATGAGGTTTGGATACATGAATCAAGATTGATTAGCCTTGTGACAAGTGTCACAAGATGGAAAGGGGTGAAATGGGGAGGTGTGAGCACACATTGGGAAGAGAGGCAATAAATGTGTGTAAGAGATAGGGTGGCTTGTATAAGAGATAGTGGGGGTAGGTGAGATCTGACACATAAATGAGAAGAGGCTAGAAGATAGTCTATGACACTTGTCACTTTGTGAAAAGTTTGGGAGGATGTATAGGAATTTAAAATTAGAGGATAATTATAATGGAGATTAGCAATGAGGGTTAAATTAATTAATCAAAGATTATTTAATTTAATGGGGTAGGTTGAGTAAATAAACCAAGGGTTTATTTAACTTGGGTGGAGTTAAATGTTGGAGAATGGACTATGATGGAATTAAATAATAAGAAAATGGTAATCGAAGTTAGGAAAGGGATAAAGTTAATTAATCAAGGATTAATTAACTTGAACAAGGTTAGGGTATTTATAGGAAAGTGGGAAAAAGGTTAGTCTTTAATTAAATAAATGTATATTTATTTACTTAAAGGTGGTCGCATGTGAGGATAATGGGGAAATTAATTAAATAAATAATTAATATTTATTTAATTAATTGTTAAGATAAGGGAAGTGGGTTAAATTAAATAAATAGCAAGTATTTATTTAAAAAATTATTATTTTGGGTGACTACAAAAGGCATTGATTTTGAGGATACTTTTGCTCTGATTACAAGGATGTAGGCAATTGAGATGTGTCTTGCTTTTTTTTCTCATAGGGACTTCAAAATTTATCAGAGGATGTAAAGTCAACTTTCCTGGACGGAGATTTGGAAGAGGAAGTTTACATAGAGAAACTTGATGGATTTCAGCTATGAGAAGAACCAAACATGGTGTGTTGACTCAAAAAGGTATTGTATGGTTTGAAACAATATCCTAAGGCTTGGTATGCAAGGTTGTATAAGTACAAGTTCTTTAGTAAGGATTCAAGAAAGGTATCATAGATAGTAATCTTTACTTCAAATTTTAGGATGAAAGAATCTTGATAGTTTTTGTGTATATTGATGATATAATATTTGGTGGTAATGATGATATGTGCAAGAAGTTTTCTAAAGAAATGCAAAAAGAATTTGAGAATTCTATGATTGGTGAGTTATATTTATTTCTTGGTCTTCAAATTGCTCAGCTAAATGATGGTATATTTATTTCTCAAGCAAAGTGTGTCAAGGAGATGTTGAAGAAGTTTGGCATGGAGGATTGTAAATTAGTTAGTACTCCCACAATTACTGGTTGTCATTTGAGTAAAGATGATGAGTCTACCTTAGCTAATCAAAAGCTATATATATCTATGATTGGAAGCTTGTTGTATTTAATTGCTTCAAGACTTGATATCATATATGCGATGTGTTTGGTGGCAATATTTCAACCTAATCCTAAAGAAACTCATGTGAAGGTGGTCAAAATAATATTTAGATATTTGAAGAGTACTCTAGATTATGGCTTATGGTATCCAAAAGGTAATGAAAAATTTGGTCTAAGTGAGCTTTCACTAATGCTAGTTGGGTTGGTTGTGTTGATGATAGAAGGACTAGTAGTGGCGGTGCTTTGTTTTAAAGAAGTGGATTGGTTTCATGGCATAGTAAGAAGTAAGCTTAAGTATCGATGTCCACTATAGAAGCAGAGTATATTGTAACAAGATCTTGATGTACACAAGTATTGTGGATGAAGCAAAAATTGAAGGATATCAAGTATGATGAGCCTATTCTTGTTTTGTGTGATAACACAAGTGTTATCAATATTATCAAGAATTCAATGATGCATTATAGAACCAAAAATACATCAATCCAGTATCACTTTTTGAGAGAGAAGGTTGCACATAAAGCATACAAGTCTGAATATATTTTTACCAAAGATCAAATTGTAGATATTTTCACAAAAGCACTTACAAAGGATATAGTTGAGTATCTCTAATAGAAGTTAGGGGTAATTTCCCCTCCTTCTTCTTGCTATATGCATAGTTGGTTCATCTATCCAAGGCGAGTAATTCAAGTCATATCCTTATTCCTAGAATGATGGTGGCTGCCTCTTAGGGGGAGCAGGTGGTTGTTATTCCTAATAGGGGGATCCTGTAAGTTGTTTCAAGAAGGGGAGGATGTACATCAAAAGGGGGGAATTTGAAGAAGAGAAAATTTCTTGAAAGGGAAAGAGAAGTTTTCCCTTTGTCCTTCATGTCAAAGGCGGAGAAGAGTGCATTTCAGATTAGTTTTTCCATCAATGCCAAAGGGGAAGATTATTGCAATCTAGGTTTCATTGATGTCAAAAAGTGTAAATAAAGTATGAGTCTAGTTGTCATTTATTTTAGAAGTATGTTGGTGTTAGTTGTAGCTTGGTTATTAGTGTTGCAGTTTGGCTATTTGATTGTCAGATTCTCTAAGAGATGCTCTACATTTCTCTACTAGTGATTTTGTTCTCCTATGGTTTCGAAGATAGAATCATTTTTTGTTAGGGCATGTGTAATCCAAGTTTCATGTTGTTTGGATTATCATAAAGGTGTTTGTGTCTATGATAGTTTCAAGTATGTGTTGTTTCTTTGAGGATGTTCATAAAGGTGCAATGCTTGTCTCTACATTCCTCTGTGTTTGAAGACATGTTAGTGCAATTCAGAATTTAAGTTTGTGATGTTTTGAAGGTGATATATCCAAATTTTCATATCATTAGTCATTCAAAAAAGAAAGTTTGAAGTAATAGAGTGCATGACTGTATTGTTCGGTGGCTAGTTTTTGTGTCTATTGGCTTTCACTAACTTGTTTTTGAATGAAGTGGTGAATTGGCTAGTGGAGAGTATAGAAAAAATGCATGCTATATGTATGGTTGTAGCAATATAAAAAAATCCATAAATTTTCCAATGGGTAGTTTCTCTTCTACATAATATAACCTTTTGAATTCTTTCTCAAATTTAGTTTGATACTTTATGTACTTGTAACTCTTTCAATTTACCATCTTCATCATGTCAATATTTTCATTTTGAAAAGGAAATTTAGCTAAATTTAAACATGTTTCACAAATTCATTTTTATGTATTTAATTGGACCATCTACATCATCATCATTTTTATCACATAAAATGAATTATATGAGTTGACTTGCCCTTTTTGGAGGTGAATTTGCAAAACCATCACTTTATTCTATGATCTTTCAATAATTTTAATAGTAGAGATCAAATTCAACATGATGATGGCAACAATAAGTTTCAAAAACTTTATTTGGTTTGAAATATCGTGGCCTTAACATTTCAAATATTGTTTGTGCAATCTTTATATAAGGATTCACATCACAAAATGTAACATGCATCTCATGTTGTGTTGTCTAACTATTTTTTTGTAGACAATTTATAATCATTTGGTACAACCCTATGTTTGGGTGCATCTTTTCTATTTGATGAAGAATGAGTATGGTCATGCCAAAAATACAAGATCAAATTTATAACACCATCTTCAATTTTTTTCAGAATAAGGAGCCCTACACGTAAATTCCAAATTATATGTGTAGACGTGGAAAATTGACCGACACGCTTGATCCTAACTACTAACATCGTTTCATCCTGAATCATACTCTCAACTTATCATTACCTTTCATCCCTTAATTAAATAAATCATTATTTATTTGATTAGGTCTTTCTCCTCTATTGATTAAATTAATCAATTTAATTTAATTAACCTTATATCTCTGATCATTTAAATAATTCATTTTATTTAAATCAAGTCTCTAAAATCTTCTTATTAAATTGAATAAATTAAACCTTATTTAATTTAATCTAACATTGTCCCCTTTAGTTAAATAAATCAAGTCATTTAGTTAATTAAGTCTTTCTTCTCAATTCTTGATTTAAATTAACTCGTAATCAAGTCAAAATTGTCATATCTCCTAATCTCCCATTAAATTAACTAACCTTTGGTTAATTTAATCCTAATCTATGTCCCATCCTCTATCTTTTACCACTTGCACAATAAATCAATTACTTTGATTTATTAAATCTTTATTTTCCCTCACATGGCATAAAAGGGGAATGTTCCCTCAAGTTTGAATTCAAATTCAAGTGGGCTTGGTCCTTCCAACAAGGCATTTAATGCCTCTTACATATCCTTAGCCTTGAGCCAAGTGACATTAACTCCATTTCCTTCTCCCTCCAACATGTCACATTCAAATTTCAAATTTGAATCTCATAGCATTTATCATGCACATTGACCAAAATGTGCACAACCTTCAACCATTCACATCTTGACAAGTGGCACTTGGCCATTGGATGTTGAATGATCCCACATTGCTCAATTTCACTCTTTCTTCCAATTTGGAAATCTATAAATGAGAGACTCTTCCTCTCATTCTATCATCCACGATTTGAGTAAACTTACTATACTCAACTTCATCCTCATCCACAATCTCATGAAAAGTTACTCTCTTCACATTGAGAGCTAATTTTGTCCATTTCTCCTCAAGTATTCATCATTTTCATAATTTCATAGCTATGTTATGCCAAAATCTCATCAAGGAGATTCAATCATCCACACATTATCAACATTGCAATAAAGGAGTTGGGAAAGGGCCAGTTTCAACTCATCAATTGGCACCAATTCCCCCATGGGATCAAGAGTTTGCTTTGTTTAAATAGATTTGATTTAGTTTCTTGCATTGTTCTTCATTTTCTTTCTATTTAAACTTTGTAAATAGATTTCATGGGGAATCCTTGTTTTTATCTTGCATATTGATTTAATAATATGTTTTTTTGTTGTATTTGTGTAGGTATAAAACCAAGGTTCACATTTTGGTGCTAGAAGGAGGGAAGACCTGAAGGATTTCATCATGTTTTTTAACATTTTATTTGTGCACACAAGAAACTACGTCATTGACAGTCATGTGGTGCTATATTGCACTACTTTCAGAGATGTGGCACTATTTTAAACCACACTAATTCTAAACTGCGCCGCACCCACTTTCTCACTTAAAAATTTCAAAATTTTAAACTTTGCCATGGACTTTCAAAGTTGCAAACTGCTCTGCATACCAAAACTTCACCGCATTTGCGCTCTTTGTTTTCTGTAAAGCGTCGCACTCAGTTGAGGTGTGGTGCTATATTGTGTCGTTGAGTTTCCAAACTGTGCCGCATTTGCTGACTACGCCACAGGATGACATGGAAAAATTCAAATTTGGTGTTTTTTTAACATGTGTTGTTTTGTTGAAACTTTTTGATTTCCTGACTTATTTATTGCCTCTGCATCTTCTGGTTTTGATTATTTTGTAGGTAGGAGCAAGGAAGGAACAAAAATGGAAAGTTCCATTGGGACATCAATCTCATCCTATACAAAGTGTTTTAGAACACTATAGTGTTGTTTAACACTTTTAGAGAGTCTTTAATCTCCTTTAAAAGGAATTTGTTATCTTTTAGGCCATAGGAAACAATAATTTTCTTTTGGGTTCTAAAAAGAACAACACAATTTTCCTTTAAAAGTTTGAAAACAAAGGCTTAAAAAGAACCTTAGAAATAATTTTACTAGATTTGGTTGAGGTTTAAAAATTGAACAAGGCAAATTCCACACTTAATTTTGTGCTTTAAAAAGAATCCATTTTGCTTTGTGGGTTTAAAATGAACAAGTTTTGCTTTGTTTCTGTAATTATTTATTCAAAATAATATCATCAAAAGGATGTATGCGCTTCTCTCACACCTCATGACAATCTTGAGAATCAAAATCTCTTTTGGTGATCTTAAGTTGAGTAAAATAATTGCCTCCACATTTCATTTTGGATCAAAATTGAACCAATCATGTGAGTGTAAGTGGTATATTTTGAGTGATCTCCCTTTGTTTTTCAATGAAGGTCGATTGAACTATAGGATATACTTGCTTTCTTTTGTTTATCTTAGCAAACATGCCTTGTGGAAAAAAGTAATCACCCAAGGGAACGACCCAATCGGGAACACGCTAAAGCCAAGCGACTTCCAACCAGTATATAAGTGTGGATTCTCAAGGAAAGTTCGAGAATCATGAGGATTATTCCGACAAGAAGGGCAGCAATGGTCTCTTTCCGTACTAGATAGTCCCCCATGAACAAAATGCCTAAATTAAAACCCTTGTTTAGCAAAGACCAAAATCCTATCTATTTGTTGGTGCAAAAGGTCATGTCCTTTGAAACCACCCCACGTATACATGCGGTTTTGTTGTAGAGATGAAAAGTATGTCATGGGAGATTCATGGGTACTAATGCTTGATTGACCCAAGAAGTGAGTGCACTGTAAGGGGGTGCTAGTGTGGTCAAGCATCTAATCATCCATGTTGAATATGCGCAGCTGGATTTATCCAAGTGGGAACCCAACAAATATTGTCTTTTCAACCTAGGGATTGTACATGTTCTTGAAATCAAAACACGTTGGTTGGATCTAAAACATTGAGAAAAAAAACATTCACAAAAGTTCAAAATTTCAAACCCTTTGGGGGAAACAAATACCCTTGACGAATCTAAGTGCTCTTGTTTTAACCAAAGTCAACACTAGGAAACCTTTGCCTTGATTTCCTTGATTTCCACATAATGCACTTTGTGGGATGAAAGAAAATTAGGACATTGGACATTCAGTTTGAAACATAATCAAGAAAGTGTTTGTGGTAAAAAGAACCAAACCTAAGCAAGATAACAAACAATTGAACCACACATGTGCTTGGTCCCTTTTGAGTCATTGGGTTTTCATGCCAACATTGGTCTTTTGGTTTGAACCACTTTTAGGGAAAAACATGTTCTTCATTACCTTGGTCTTGTAAGCAAGTCCTCTTAGGTTCATCTAGGATCAATTCAAACACTTCACCCCATCCAAACATTTATCAAAATCCCATCTCATCAACAAAATCTTGAGAACTTTGAAACATCATTTATGCTAAACTTAAAGGCAAAATCAACATCACCTTGTTTGACTCAATGCACCTAGTCAAATTATCAATCCTCTTGAACAAATTTACCTCTAGGATAACGCAACCTCCTCAGGTCTACTAGTTCATGATCACTTTGATTGGCTTAACACACTTAGCCAATTCATTCTCTTATGTGATTTTTCCCTAGGATAACACAACTTCCTAGGGTTTACAAGTTCACCATCGTCTTGTTTGTCTTAACACACCTAGTAAAACTATCGAAATCAAACCAAGTCCTAAAGTCTAGCATTGATCCAAAGTTCCTAAAATTTTAAACACCCATATCATTCACCCCTTTCATCCTTCATCTCATCATTAGTCCTAAACCCCTCATAGGTCAATAAGGTAAAAACACAAGAGGAACATGGAATATAAACTTGATTCATCCATCATGAGTAATCCAAGTCAACCAAACTATCAAGGTCTTACAATACCAATTTATTTTCAAAACTTGCATTTGTACAATCCATACATGGGGTCATTATCTCCTACAAACCTCAATGGTACAACAAAAGTGAGCATGATCAATGTAAATTTTGGAACACCTTTCCCTTTGGTAGATTTAAATCAAAGTCAAAACTTACAAATCTATCAACCAAACAATCAAGGCATGAGCCTTCCCCCTTTACCAACCATCAACCAACCGAATTTGAGCAACACCCCCTTCATAAGTCAAAACATCATATCAAATCCTCCCATTTTTCCATCAATATCCCAACAACAAATGGCAACCATCCAAGCAACCCCAATGATCAACACCATTCCCAATCCACCACCACCACTGCCAAAACACAACATGGCAAATTTATTCTCCATCATGTTGCAAGCTACTCGACAAGTTTCCCACCAAAAGGCACTCCAAAACCAACAAGTTGTGCATCTAGCTACTCAGCAAGCGCAAGCACAATTAACTGCTCAATAAGCCGCACAAGCTACACAAGATACACAAGCAGCCCAACAAGCACAGGCTCAAGCTCAAGCCTAGCACCAAGCTCGGTAGGCGCAAGCACAATCCCAGGCACAATTGCAAACAATCCATCAACAAGTGCATTAACAAGTGTATCAAAAAGTAGCTCAACAACAAGCCAAACAACAAGCATTGTTGGCACAACAACGACATGACCAACAACAAGCATTGTTGGCTCAACAGGCATATTAGCAAGCCTTACTCGAGCAACAGAGCTTACAACAAACTCCCACCAAAATGGTTGAAAATAATGATCAAGATCCTTCGACCAATGATCATGTTGAAAATGTCTCTACATCACCTAATGAGTTAGAGGACATATCTCAAGAATTTATTCCAAAGCATGATCCACATCTTTCACCGAAGTCTAGTAATGGACCTTTCCAAGACATATTGACATCCTTTGACCTCATGGTTACAGATATTGAAGAAATCCTCAACTCACCATTTGATCCAAGTCCACTCAAATCTCAAGAGGATATCGAGCCACTTCCCATTCCTAATAAAGATATCCAAGAACCATTTGGAAGAAATCCATCCTTTGAAATTGACCCATGTCAAGAACCTGATCCAAAGCATGTAGAAAGCAATTCAGAAATCATTCGAGATTAAGAATTTGTATCTCCAAGCTACTACAATGATATAATGGACACCTTCTTATCTATACAAGATGATCACATTTACATAGAACATACTCCTCCATCTACCCATGAGATGCTTTCCTTGGGTGGACACATAGATGATCTTCATTTAGAACAAGATTCCTTTATTCCTAACATTATTACAAAAAAAGAGCAGGTTATTGATTCCTACAGTCAAACTAAGTTGTGAACAACATCAGGATCAGATATATCCCAAATTCAAACTGAGGACATCATGTATGAAGATATCCAACATTATCCACTCAAGGAAACAAGTCAAAATGAACAAGATATTCCAGAGTCAGCAGAGCAGCAAATTGGAATAATGTCATCTGCAGTGGTCATTTGTCAGAGAATGCATTCTAAACAAGACATCTCAAAACAAGGAGAATCAAAGAACAAAGGTGCTAATATCACCATAATGGGGGCAACTTCATCTCAAGAAAATGTCAACATAGGGGGCATGAAGGATCCTTATGATGAAACCAATGTCAATACTACAACTAGCCACGACATGAATCTTCATCCACCCATCACCCCATCCACAAATTGGGACCAACATCAAAAGAAGGTTTTGAATCAAAGCACAAAGAACATCATCAAATAAAAAGAAGCTAAGAAGCATATCAGACAAATCAAATACATATGGATGCCAAAAAATATAAAGAAAGATTATCCCTATCAAACTCCATTAGTCAAAGAAACTATGGGGAAAAATAAAAAAGGGAAAAGTATCCATCAAAGATGTCCACAAAGGAAAAATAATGCTTCTCAAGTGACTTAAAAAGTGTATCAAGTAGTTGGTCCTAATTCCATGCACACTTCCATATCCACCCATCATTGCTCATCTTCCCAAGTTTGGAGAGTCAAAGGTTCCAAACTATCAACCAGTCTATGTTTTATTCCTAAACACACTTCATCCATGCCTCCACGCATAATATACAATTCTCACATTGACCATGTGTTGGCAATGACCCTTCACCATAAGGATTCAAAAGGCACTCTATCACGATGTGTGGACAGAGACAAAGTTAACCTTGGTACCAGCAAAGCAGATCAAGAATCTTAAAAGTTTCTTTCAAGTGCACATATCTTGGCAAAGAAAATTCTTCAAGTAGGATATCGATGGCACATTATGACAGAAGCATCTACATCAATAGAACCAAGTGGTTCAGCATGAGCTTAAAATATTTCATGGAAAAATACCAAAAAAATTCAAAAATATAAAAAATCCAAAAAAAATCAGAAAAAGGATTGAAAATAATAAAGAAAAAAATCATCCTCTAGTGAAAACCACTTCGGTGGCACTTTGGAAAGGTACCATGATGAAGACCTAGAAAACAAGTGTCATGTGTAGAATCAAGCATCTACATGTGCCATTTCAGGAGGAAGCATCTCATCCCATCTATAATAAATCTAGCATTACATTCCATCCATATCATCCATTCATCCACGAACCATTTATCCAACCCATTGCCATCTATCTACCTTATCTTGATCTTGATGAAGGTTTGTTGTACACTTTCTTATGGTAAACATCTTGACATGGGTCATTTTCATTGATCCTATCCTACCCAACATTATCTGAGCCTTGAAGCATTATCCAAATGAGCATCCTTTGTTCGAACACCTTATCTTATCACAAGATAGTCCTTGGCATCCTTTGCATGCTCACCATAACCATCCATCCATCTATCCAAGCATCCACCCATGGCATTTCATACATTGCTAGACACTGGGGGTAGATATTTACATCTTGCTTTGGGAATAAATCTTGATATATATCCTCCAACTTATGTAGCAATCTAAACAATGGCAAACATAAAATCAAATTGGTGAAGCATTTGTGAGCCAAAATCCAAATCACTAGCCCATGGCATATTTTGACAAGACGATGTTCCTTATCAAGCTTTATCTTTCACAAAACATCAATCCAAACGATCAATATCAGTCACATCTAACTTGCACTTCAATGTCACATCAAATCATTCAAAACAATTTTGTTCCAAGCCAAGCTTCAAAATCATGATCAACCAAATCCAGTCAACCCATCATCATCTCGGGATATCCTTCCCAATCCTTGTGTTTCTTAACACTATCCTTGCATTGTTGTGTATCCTCAATAATGTTATCATCATCAGTCCATTGATCTGATCAATCAATCCTAGCTTGATTTTCAAAAAAATCTCAAAAACAGAGCATTGATATCATATCCATACCCAAATCATCAAAATTATGCGAAAATCAAATCAAAAATCTAAAAACATTCAAAAAATTAAAAAAATAGAATCATCCAACCGAACTACGTCGTCTTTAAGCTTGAACGTAGGCAAGGTTGATCTTTGATCATCCCTCAAGACATTTTAGGTCAGTCCTTTAGGTGTTCGCCGTAATGGCAATCCATTTTCCCATCTATCTCATCAACAGTCAAGTCAATTTTCAATCGAACTACGTCGTCTTTGAGCTTGAACGTAGGCAAGGTTGATCTTTGATCATCCCCCGAGACATTTTAGGTCAGTCCTTTAGGCATCCATCACAATGGCAATCCATTTTCCCATTTATTTCACATTTTAGGTCAGTCCTTTAGGTGTCCATCACAATGGCAATCCATTTGCCCATCTATTTCACATTTTGGGTCAGTCCTTTAGACGTCCATCACAATGACAATCTGTTTGCCCATCTATTTCACATTTTAGGTCAGTCCTTTAGGCATCTATCACAATGGAAATCTATTTTCCCATCTATCTCATCAGTAATCAAGTCAAATTTTACCTGAACTACGTCATCTCTGAGCTTAAACGTAGGCAAGGCCATCCTTGATCGGCCCCCGAGACACAAAATACCAAAAAATTGAAAAATCAAAAAATCAAAAAAAGCCTCAAAATATTTCAAAATCATCAAAAAATCCAAATATTTGAAAAAAACCCAAAATGGTGCATCCATCTCATCTCGCTTTCACTCGTGACTTTCTCATTCCTAATAAATCAATCATCGCCTTCATCCTTTGGTGAGTCAGTTAGAAGCAAGTCTAGCAGGTTCCAAAGTGAACACCTAATCATCAGAAGTCTCAAGTCTCGGTCAGTAAGCAAGCAAGTTGATCAACTCAGAGTATCAATATCTTATCACCCAATCAATCTCAGCAAAACCCTGATCACAACATGTCCTAGGATGTATCCTTCCCACGATGGACATAAGCATCAGGTACCCCCCAATAGTTTAGCCTTGGCTAGTAGTGCGAAGAACATTAGCTTGTTTGTTTACTTTATCTGGTCTTTTTGACTTATCTTATTTTGTGCTCATTCCAAGGACCTCTCGATGATGCCCAAACAAAAATAGGTTTAGAGAGAAGGAATGGGGCAATGATCATTATCTTTTTGTCTATTGTGCTTGTTGGACATTCTTGTAATATAACTTGGTGAATACTTGCTTTGTTAGGTCTGTCCTAGCAAGGTTTTTGTATGTCAAGTGTGAACAAGAATAATCCTATCTGATTGTCGATTTAAAGTCCATCACACTAGGTACAACACCATCCTAGTTCTTTATACCTTGATGCATCATACCTATGTGTGTTATCAAACATAACATATTTGGCCCTTTTAAAATCCCAACTCTTGGTAAGAAAATCATCATCATCATCATCATAATGTAGGCTTGTTGGATCCTCCTTCCATCCATATTATTCTTCTTATTATTCTATCTTTACTAACATTTCTATCTAAAGTAGGTGTGAGATCTCAAAATATACACGAGGCTACCCATGGTCGATGATTGTCTATACATCATCAGAATTGTCTACATCAAATAATTATCTTTCATCCTCTGATCAATAGAACCACTCCTCTCGCATTTTATCATGATATCAATCAGAAAATTAGCATTTTTGTTTGACCTCTTGAGGGGGCAATATACCAGCATAATCCTTCCATTGGGGAAACAGTGGGGCATTCAAAAAATCAGAAAAAATTTGAACTTTGATCACAATAGTTTATTCTTTGAACCAATACAACAAGTGCACTGCTTCAAAGAGGGGAAAAATGTAGACATGGAAAATTGACCAACACACTTGATCCTAACTACTAACATCATTTCATCCTAAATCATACTCTCATCTTATCATTACCTTTCATCCCTTAATTAAATAAATCATTATTTATGTTATTAGGTCTTTCTCCTCTATTGATTAAATTAATCAATTTAATTTAATTAACCTTATATCTCTATTCATTTAAATAATTTATTTTATTTAAATCAAGTCTCTAAAGTTTTCTTATTAAATTGAATAAATTAAACCTTATTTAATTTAATCTAACATTAGATTATTCTGCAAAAGTGGACACGATGTCAAATGTGTTGCGGCTAGCGGTTCCCTATGTGTGGTCGTGGCATGCATGAGGGCTCTACCCTCTTTGCATGCTCATTCTTTGTCTACTCCTCGAGCCTGGGCGTTGTTCTCTTACCGGTGGTGTTTGTTTGGTTGGTAAGGGTGGAGTCTCTTTCCCAGTGTGCTCTCCTCCTGGTGTGGGGGTTTTGGCTAAGGCGAAAGGTTTCTTTTCGATGGAGTCTCCTTGCTACAGGTGCTCTCTTTTTTGGCCGCCACTTTTGAGTTGGATTTGGCTCTCCTTTGGTCCGATCCATACCTAGTACGGGCTCTGCAGGTGTGGTTTTCTGTTTTTCTTCACAAAGTTTTGGGACTTGTGTTTGCATGGCTCAAGGGGAGTCATCAAGGGTCAAATCCCCTTTGGATTTTCATGTTGCTTTTGGGGCTTCACCTCCAAATCATTCTCTGAAAGTTTTTAATAATAATTTGTTTTCAAATGACCCAAGTAATGATGGATTTATTCACAGTGGTGGTTCTTGTATTCCAAAGACAAATGGGTGCCTTTAACGTTCCAAGGAAAGGTCGATGCTAGTTATTCAACCTGAATCAATTGTGAAGGACATCAATTATTTCTCAAAACATGCTTTTCTCTGCAAATTTTTGGGAATGAGGATTTCGCTCGAGTTTCTAGAATCATGGGCTCATCATTCTTGGTCCCCGGAGAGTGAGATGGAAATAATGTTGTTAGCAAACAACTACTTCATGGTGACATTTAATTGCATGGCGGATCGCAATCAAGTTTTTGAAGGTGGGCCTTACTTCCACAACCAAGTTGGTCTATTCATTAAGCCATGGCATGCGAGTTTTGATCCTTCAGAGGAGCTCCCAAATCGGGTGCTAGTTTGGGTTCGCCTCCCTAGATTTCCAATGGAATTTTGGAGCAATGGCATTTTACATCAAGTTGCTTCATTGCTTGGAAAACCGGTGGGTTCTTCTCAACAAACTCAGGATAGAAAGGTAATGAATTTTTCTCGTATTTGTGTTGAAATGGATTTAAATAACCCTATCCTAGACTCTTTGTAAATACGTGCAGGTTCATGCTCTTGGGTGCAGTAGCTTGACTACGAGACTTTGCCTTTTTGTTGTCATCTCTATCATGAATATGGGCATTTACAGAGAAGATGCCCAAAGTTTAAATCTCTAGGGAATCCAGCATCTCAACCTACCCACAATCCCTCAAAGGTTGACAAGGGTAAGGGGCCCCTACTGGGTGAGGCTATGGATGTTGAGGGTTTTATGTTGGCCAAGGCTCGTAATAGGAACCGAGGCCAAAAGAGGAAAATTAAGGACCTCCAGGATGGAGACTCCTGTAACAGATTTCAGGTGCTTGATGATCTTGGTCATTAGGAGGTAAATCCGGGATTGTTGATTTTGGATCAGGGTTGTCTTAGAAGGGGTTGAGGAAGGCATTTTCCCAGAGTGCATCCAAACTCCTCGGGAGATTGAGGCTATTCAGTTGGAATTAGTCCTGAGTATGGTGGTTCATGAGAGGGTTGAGCCTTCAGTGGAGATGAAGTTGGGGGAAGGGGGGCTCTCCAGCCTTGTGGAGAAAGCGGAAGTGGGATTGGTAAAAGGTAATAAGGCTTCTCCCTCATTGGGAATTCTTCAAAATGACCTAAAGAAAGGGGTGGTGGAGAAATCTTCTAAAGCAGGGAGAAAGAAGGATTTGGAGATATTAAAGTTGATGGGTGAGGCTCTGGTGGAGGTTGGATCTATAAAGACTCTCAATTCACATTTATCTAACCCTCCAAAATGAATGTCCTCTCCTGGAATGTAAGAGGCTTGAATAGTGGCCCTCAACAAAACGTTGTTCGAAATTTGGTGCGTTCTCACTCTCCTGATGTTCTTTTTCTTCAAGAAACTAAGTTATCGGTGGAAGGTATGTTGGGTGTGATGCCTAAGATGTGGGTATGAGGTAGTTGCCAGTGTATTGGGGCTCATGGTAATGCAGGTGGGGTGGCTTTCCTGGGGAATCCATTGAAGATTTTTCCTCTTTGGTGGGTGTCCTCCAAGTCTTCCATCTTTGTGTTTGTCTCAAGTCTAAAGTTTGGGGAAACTATTCTTCTCTCAAACATCTACGCGCCTACTAATTTTCCTAGTAAGAAGTTATTGTGGTCTCATATTAGTTATGTTCGGAGCCTAGCTTCTTTGTTCCCTTGGATTGTTGTAGGGGATTTCAATGCTATTATTGAGACAAATGAGAAGATGGGTGGTGTTGAGAGATTGGAATTTTCAGCCTTCGTTTTTCATGATAGCATCTCTGCATTGAACCTAGTTGACATTAAGCCTCAGAATGTGAAGTTTACTTGGAACAATAGGAGATTGGGGGAGAGTTGTATTGCTAAGAGACTTGATTGTTTCTTGGTGTCATATTTTTGGCTTGGCGGAGGGTTGTCTTTTGGCTCTGAGATTTTGGACTGGCGGGGCTTGGATTACTGGCCTATTAAGTTTTTCAGCTTCTTCTGCTAGGGTGGCCTGGTCCCCTTCTTTCAAGTTCCAGCTTATGTGGTTAAGAGATTCCTCTTTGCAGGTGCATATGGCGGAGTGATGGAGAAGGGGAAGACCTAATTTTGGCACTGCCATGTATTCCTTTTCTAAGCTGCTGCAATTTGTAAAATATCAACTTAAAAGGTGGAATAGGAAGTACTTTGGAAATATTTTTCATGCTAAGGTTGATTCTCAAGTTGTCTTGGATGTCATCACTCATGAAATAAGGGAGTGTGGTCTTTTTGAGGATTTACTCAGGGAGGAAGCCTGGGCTTGGAGAGATTTGGAGGAGTGTGAGCTACACAAGGAATTTTTTTGGAAGTAGAAGGCTATAGTTAAGTGGTTGCAGGAGGGTGACAGAAACACTACCTTCTTCTTCAACTCAGTAAAGGCTAGGAGACATGGTAATTCTATGCCTGTTCTGGTGAATGATAGGGGTGAGCATCTATCGTCCTGGCAAGATATTTCTAGAGAAGCTTCAGAGTTCTATGCTTCTTTATTTTGTGAAGACTCTTAGGATGTTATGGAGGAAGAAAACCAAGTTTTGTCTTGTATTCCCTCTTTGGTAACTAGGGAGATGAATGAGTATCTTTTGCGAGACATCTCACTGGAGGAATTAGAGGGTATTGTTTTTCAGATGAAGAAGGGAAAAGCCCCAGGTCCTAATGGGTTTCCAATTGAATTTTATCAAGAATTTTGGGACATCATTAAGTTGGAATTGTTGGAGGTGGTGCGTGAGTCTCAGAATAACAAGCAGATGCTTCAGGCTTTAAACTCTACTTTCCTTGCTCTCATTCCCAAATGTGAGGGGGCGGATCATCTGAGTCAATTTCGGCCCATTTCTCTTTGTAATGTGGTGTATAAAATTATTTCCAAGCTGATAGCTGAAAGGTTGAAGCGTTGGCTCAGTGGGCTTATCTCTGAGGAACAATGTGGTTTTGTGGAGGACCGACAAATTTTGGATGGGGTGATCATTGCTATGGAGACCATTCATTCGATGGATTCCTTGAAAGAAAAGGCTATGTTCATCAAGCTTGACATGGTGAAGGCTTATGATAGAGTGAGGTGGTCCTTTTTGTGGAAAATTCTTGCTGTCTTTGGATTTGCTGAGGAATGGATCCAGTGGGTGTTGAGTTGTGTTACCTCCACTTCATTCTCGGTGTTGATTAATGGGGAGCCTACCACTCTTTTTAGTGCCTCTAGGGGTCTTCGTCAGGGGGATCCTCTCTCTCCTTAATTATTTATTCTTCTAGCGAAAGGTCTAGGTAGACTTGTGAAATGTAATGTGGAGTTGGGTTTGATTCAGGGGTGGAAATGGGGAAACAATTGGCCTCCACAGTCACACCTGCAATTTGTGGAGGATATGGCTTTGATGGGGTTGGCCAAGATCAAAGAAGCTTTGAATCTGTGTAAGGCCTTGGATATCTATCTTGTTTTCGCTGGCCAAAGGATTAATGAAGAAAAATCCTCCATTTTCTTCTTTAATACTTTACAGCCTATTCAGCACATGATTTCTCGTATCTTGAGGTTCCAGATTGGTTCTCTCCCTTTAACCTCTCTGGGTATTCCTATCTTTGTCAATAGACTCCCTAGAGAATCTTGGTAAAATATCTTGGATAAGTTTCGTGTAAAGGTTAGTCATTGGACTCATCGATGGTTGTCCTTTGTTGGGAATGTTTTATTGCTGAAGTTCATGGTACAGGCTCTTCCTATTTATAGGTGCATGTTACAGGTTGCTCCTGCAGGGTTTGTGAAGGATATGGACTCATTGGCTAGACAATTCTTATGGGCGGGTAGCTTGTCCTCATCTAAATGGAGCCTGGTTAAGTGGGATGTTGTTTGTAGCCCAAGACAGGTGGGAGGTCTTGGTTTGTGGAAGGTGACTTGGTCTAGGTTGGTGTTGGTTACAAAGCTTTATTGGAGGTGGTGTGTAGTGCAGGATCATAGCTGGGCTAGGATCTTATCCCACAAGTATCTTTTGGGGATTTGTAAGGAGGAGCTTCCTAGGTTTCCTCTGGAAGGGAAAGGCTCGGTGGTTTGGGGAGCACTTAAGAAAGGGGTTGCGCTAATTAAGGAGGGCTTGTTCTGGATTTGTAATAAGGGAGCTGATGCTATGTTCTGGTTTGATTCTTGGGATGGTTACACACCTATCCTACGTCAGTACCCTAATTTGGTGGCTCCATCTCAGCTCTTTTTGGAGGCCGGTTGGTCTAGAGCGAGTGATTTTAAGAAATTTGACCCTGGTGGACAGGAGGAAGGACCCTGGTGAATGGCCTATTCCCGGGTTGGAGGAGTATGGCATTGTGCTTCAGAATATATTGGCTGGTATACAATGCAACTTCCTTAAGGAAAAGGATATTCCAGCTTGGAGCCTGAACCCTAAGGGTGTTTTTACTATGGCTAGTGGTTATCAGGAGTTTCTTTCTCATAAGTTTTGGGGGGTGGAGGTCCCTTGGTGGAAACATGCATGGAACAATTTTTCAGGGCCCAAGTGTAATTATTTTGTTTGGACTCTTGCTTGGAATAGATGTTTGACTTGGGAGAATCTTTGTAAGCGGGGACTCTAGGGCCCCTCTATGTGTGTGTTGTGTGGTTGCAGTGAGGAGGATTCTTCACATTTATTTTTCCAATTTTCTTATTCTATATTTCTCTAGCATTGGTGGTGGGGTGTTTGGAAACATCCGTGTGTTCATGCGTCTTCTCTTGTGGAGCTCTGGAGTAATCTGGGAAGGCCCCCCTCCCAGGCCTCTTTTCTCCAGATTTTGTGGAGCATTGGTCCTACATTCATCCTTTGGAAAATCTGGTTGAAAAGGAATCATAGGATTTTTTCATGGAGAAAAGATGATGGCTCAACAGGTTTGGCATAAAATTATTGGTATGGTCTAGGAGACAGTGGAAGCTAAATGCGAAGTGTCCCTTCTGTTGGAAAGAAGTGATGATGAGATTGTGAATAGATTGGGGGTGTAGGGGTTGAATCCAATCTATGCCTATGTTAGAAGAGGGAGGAGAGCGAAAAAGAAGGTTCAAAGGGTTGGCAGATGCACGCCTCCTCTGACGGAGTTTCTAAAGATTAATACTGATGGTTCCTCTAGAGGCAACCCAGGGCTTGTTGGTATTGGTGGAATCAGTAGAGATGGTAATGGTTTTGTTATTTTTCTTTTCTCCATCCATAAGGGGTAGAATTCTAACAACCTTATGGAAGGGCTGGCGATTCTTTGGGCTATTGAGCGTGCTTGTACCTTGGGTTGGCATAAGGTTATTTGTGAATCTGATTCATAGATTATTGTTAATTTGTTGCTTGAGAAAAGGGTTGTTGATGTTAATTGGCGGATTGTGTTGGTGGTTAGACAAATTTTGCAAAGGTGCTCTACATTGGAAGTGGTGTTTTTTGTCCACATTCCATGTGAGTGGAATAGGGTGGCTGATTGTTTGGACAAGTGGGCTTCTAAGCATGAGGATGATCGGAGAATTGAGGGGTGGAGATAGTTATCTCCTGAGTATTTTCTTGAACTTGAGAGGTTCATTGTTGCTAATATGGAGGGATAAGTTGTTGATGGTTGGTGGGCTCATGGTCTTGTTGGTGCTTGATGTTCTAGGTTTTCCCTTGTGGGAGCTTACAAGCTCTCTCATTCTTATGTACTGTTAATCTTCCTATTTCAATAAAAAATTTACCCCCTTTTTTTATTAAAAAATAAAATAAAATAAAATACAATTTAATCTAACATTATCCCCTTTAGTTAAATAAATCAAATCATTTATTTAATTAAGTCTTTCTTCTCAATTCTTGATTTAAATTAACTCGTAAATTCAAGTCAAAATTGTCACATCTCCTAATCTCCTATTAAATTAACTAACCTTTGGTTAATTTAATCCTAATCTATGTCCCATCCTCTAGCTTTTACCACTTGCACAATAAATCAATTACTTTGATTTATTAAATCTCTATTTTCCCTCACATGGCATAAAAGGGGAATATTCCCTCAAGTTTGAATTCAAATTCAAGTGGGCTTGGTCCTTCCAACAAGGCATTTAATGCCTCTTACATATCCTTAGCCTTGATCCAAGTGACATTAACTCCATTTCCTTCTCCCTCCAACATGTCACATTCAAATTTCAAATTTGAATCTCATAGCATTTATCATGCACATTGACCAAAATGTGCACAACCTTCAACCATTCACATCTTGACAAGTGGCACTTGGCCATTGGATGTTGAATGATCCCACATTGCTCAATTTCACTCTTTCTTCCAATTTGGAAATCTATAAATGAGAGACTCTTCCTCTCATTCTATCATCCACGATTTGAGTAAACTTACTATACTCAACTTCATCCTCATCCACAATCTCATGCAAAGTTACTCTCTTCACATTAAGAGCTAATTTTGTCCATTTCTCCTCAAGTATTCATCATTTTCATAATTTCATAGCTATGTTATGCCAAAATCTCATCAAGGAGATTTAATCATCCACACATCATCAACATTGCAACAAATGAGTTGGGAAAGGGCCAGTTTCAACTCATCAATTGGCACCAATTCTCTCATGGGATCAAGAGTTTGCTTTGTTTAAATAGATTTGATTAGTTTCTTGCATTGTTCTTCATTTTCTTTCTATTTAAACTTTGTAAATGGATTTCATGGGGAATCCTTGTTATTATCTTTCATATTGATCTAATAATATGTTTGTTTGTTGTATTTGTGCAGGTACAAAACCAGGGTTCACAATATGTTACAATAATATAATCTAAAACCTTTCTTCTTTTCACATATTTTGTTAGTTTTTTTTCTAATCAAACCAATTTCACTTGAAAGTGAAGAGATTTGATGATTTCTAATCATTTTTGGACTTACAAGAGAGGTCAACATCACTTGTCTTGAAATACTCTTATCAACTGATAAATATTTTTTTAACAATTAAACTCAAACCTTTTGTAACATTTTGAATAATATATTGTTTAGATGTATTTTCCTTTTTTTTTGTGAAATATACACCCAACATTTTAATGGACCTTTTAGCTCATCATGAGTAAGTATACTTGATAATTATTGGGATTGACCAAGTGTATCAAAATTAATAAAATACTTCTCAAATATTTTCTTTGAAGTTCTTATATAATGGCCTCTTATTAATCACACTACGTTACATTCAACATATAATTTCAATTTCTTTGTATCAATATCAAGTAAATGACATATATTTAAGTAATATATCTTTTTGTTAACCTCATTAATTAGGTTAATACAATAAATATATGTAGAAGGAAGTGATCCACAACCATCTTCATCGTCAAATAGTGCTTGAAGCTCCTCTTTGACATCAATTGTGTGTGGTTGGGCCTCCTCCCTAACATCAACTGTGTGGTTGAGCTCCCTCTACTCGAATATCTAAATTAGGTTTGACTTGTACTCCATTTTTAATATGTCGAGACCTTACATGTATAAAAGAGAGAAGACAAATTCTAGAATCATACATATTATTTATATAAGGGATGGATCATATATATAAACTATAATTTTTTAAGTGATTTAGATAGATCTAAAAACCCTAGAGAGGAACTAGTGAATTTGATGCAAGGTCCAAAGAGATAGATTAACTATGTTGAAACCCTAGAGTTGAAGAAGTAGGGGAAAAAGATCTACAAACCATAGAGAGGAACTAGTGAATTTTATGTGGGTTCCAAAGAGATCTATAAACTATGTTGAAACCCTAGAGTTAAAGGAGTAGGGAAAAGAGATTTACAAACCCTAAAAGGAACTAGTTAATTTGATGTAGGTTCATGTTGATGGATAATTTGATACATGCAACATAGGAAGGGTATTAGGTCACCGTACCTCTCCTAAAAAAAGGGAATGATAAAAAATCAATCACCTTCCAAGGTCTTGGGAGTTGTGTCACAACTATGTTGTTTGGCTAAGTGGTCAATACGGTTGTAATGCTCAAAGGAGCCTGTTGGTATTTTTTTTAAACTATGTGAATTTACTTTGATCTAATCCTAACTAACAAGGGTTTAAAGAAGATTCAAAATATATACCAAGGAGTGCAAGGAAATATAAATATATGTATTCTAATTGATCTAATTTATTCATTTATCAAAGAGACATCTAATATAAATTATAAATAAATAAATTTGTGATACACACACAATCTAATTTATCTTTGGTTCTAAATTCTAAAGAATTATTGAAATATTGTAACCATTTTTTATTCATTGATATTCTAACATAATTCATAAAGATACTAGTTATCTTGTGACTGTTATAAAGAATAACAAGAAAAATACCATTTTCATGCAAGAGTAAATCTAGAATAGATAAAATGAGGTAGATTTTATTATCTTTTTGAATCTAAAACTTCCAAAATCCCAACAGAACTTCACTGGTGTATTGTTCTATCCTTCTTAAGATCAACTCCTTATAAAAACCACACTATGAAATACAGTGAAATAAAATATTCTACAAAAACCTATACTACTAGACTTCCAATCTAGTTCTCTAACATTCAAACCCTTAGAATGAAAGAGGAGTTACAATATATAGGCATATGGAGATACTATTCCTTCTAAAAATCTAAATGCAAGACACTTAGTGTGCCTAGCATGCAAGATAATTAAATCTAGGATTTTAAAAAAAGAACTCTAGTTAACATTCAAAAGTTTCTTTTAGCAAAAAAATAAATCCAATTAACTCTTAGTAACTTCAATCTAAACCTGATTTCCATACAACATCCACTTTTTGGAGAATAAATAATTAAAATGGAATTTCTTTATTTAAAAATATTTCAATTGCACTTACTCCTATAACTACTTGCACTTTTAAAATTTGTTAATACTTGGGTTCAATTAGCTTTGTATCAGGTTTTTCAACCCACTCCAGTCTAAACTTGGTATTTTCAAAAATATTGGATGTTATTGTTGTGCATATTTTTATCCTCTAGATATCATCGTTAACCCATATAAGATCTACTCTAATGTTCATTAATTTATCTTAAATTATTTCTCCTTCATACACTGATTTGATTTCACTCTCTATCTTTTTGTCCCAGACGCTCTTGACAATTTTTAGAGTGTCTAATATGTGTGTATTTGGTAATAGAAGATCTAGACCAGTTATGATAACTAAGAAACTTTCAAAATTTTAACAGTTATCATACAACTCTTTATGAAACTCTACCAGATTCAGTCTTTGTTCAACTACAAGTTCCATTTTAAAAGATATAATATTGATGATTTTATCCATAAAATTGATGTCTTTATCACCCAAAATATCATTATTATTTAACTCTTATAGTTCCAACTTAGTTAGCTCCTTGAGATGTTTTAATTCCAAACTATACTTTTCATCCTCATCCCTTAGGTTGTATGTATATTTCTATAATTGATCCTCTAAAGAATAAGCCTTCTTGTATTGTTGATACCCAAAAACAAACAATTCATCCACCTCTTTCCTAAAATTTTCAATCCATTTGTCAAAAAAGTGATTTCCTCTTCATGTCATTAAGGGAATCTACTTCTTTGTGTATCATTAAAACAAGAGCCTTAGAAGATTTATCTTACTCGATGATTAGAGAAACTAATCCCTTCAGGAAGACCTTCATTTGTTTGATCTTAGATTTGAATTCATCTTTAATTTATTTATACTTCATCATTTTATCCTTAATTGAATCAATGAATAGATCTAAGGATGTTATTTTATCTCTCCTTATTTTCTTCCCAAGGTTGACTATGGATAGTTGATGGTTTGCTTCATGTATTTCCATGTCATCCTTATCCACCATGAGGGTAGAAATTTCTACTTTAATCTCTCCCAATTCATTAACCTTGGTTGTGTGGAGATTCCTGGACCTTTTCTTTGGTTTGGTCTTCTCCACCTCCACAACCATATAATTCCAATTAAGAGGTTTAATTATCACTTACAACCTCTTTTCCAAATTCAATTTTAACCATGAGGGAGCTCTAGGAGAAACAAGCACATGCTTGTCACCTATTTCCCCTTCATATTGAATCTCACTAGATTTTTCCTTCACCTCCATCCCTTTATCCCCCATTGTTGATGAGGAAGCTTTAAATTTCTCCTCTTGTCTCTCTATAGTTTTAATCAATTCTTGTAGTTCATCAGCAGCCAACACGTGTTCCTCTTCTTCTCTTTCTTTTTGTATTTCTATTTTTGCCTACATATTATGAACTTGTTGATCCTCAACATATTGATCTTTCTCATCATATTTAGATATATTTTCCTTAACCATAGAAGATTATTTAGGTGAATCAAGTTTTTTGATTACTCTTTTGGAATTATTTTTCATCTTGGTGCAAGGCTTCTTGTTATTGCTCAAGATTTGAGGTTGTAAGAGAAGGGAGATTTGTCAAGTTCACCACCTTAATGATTGGTGGCTTTGCATCAACTTCTTTCTTAGATGCTTGTTCTAGAGTATCCTTAATGGGTAGAACTTGTGTAATAGGCATTACACCTAACCCTGACACAACTCCTACTTTTGTTGCTTTGTAGGTCACTAAAGCTACTTTGAAAGCTTGTGTCACTTTTTCCATCATTTTTTTCTATACTAGAGATTTCTTGGGTATGTGATTTCTCTTTCCTCTTTTTACTTTTGTACCCATTTGGAATTAATGAGGGGGTCATTTTGTAGTTTATTGTTTCTTTCTTTTGAGTTGTCTTTCCTTTCCCTTGAAGATTTTAATTCTTATTTCAATCCATTTATTGCTTCGATCAAGGACCTTTCTAAGGAAATATCAATAGATGGATCCTCCTTTTTTGCCTAATTAATTGGGTCCAATGTTTTATTATCAATCTTACTAATATTGTACATTGGATCTAAGGTCTGACCATCATCTGATAGTCTTTTTGGCATATCATCCCTTATCTCAAACTCCTTCATTTGGAAGATAGTCAACCTCTCATAACCTTTATTTTTAACTTCAAAATCATCCTGGAGATTAGCCCAAACATCCTCAATGTTTTCCTTGTGGAATGGGTATGTAGAGGGACTAAGAGCCTTCATCTTCCCTTTTGGATCAAAATTGTCCCTAGGGACATAAGTATTTAATTTCAATGCTTGCAATTCTAATAGAGAAATATTAGAAGAAAAAATGGAGGTACATCCATAAAAATCCAATTGAAAAGGGTATTTCAACTTGTAGAGGAGGGGCGCTGACTGCTTAGGATTCCAAGTCACAAGAGAGTCTAGAACAATAGCCTACCCTAATCTACCTCAAACTAATGAAATGTTTCAGGAGGGTTCAAAGTTTAAAGAATAAGAAGGAAGAGCAAACTGGTTGTTGCTATCCTTCTACAAGCCTAAATGTTTAGGAAGCCAAATGAGCAAACTTTTAGAGTTTTCAAACTGTAACTTAGGCAGATTACTTCCAAAGGATGACAACATGGGACATGGAATCCAACATGGTGCATTGGTGTTTTAGTGGTGCGTTGGCATCCCTATGGACAGAAAGTGCAAAGTACAGTCCAAAATACTAGAAAACCTAATAACAATCTAAGTAGTAGAGTTTTACTATAGCAATGCAAATGGAAAGTAACAAAATGAAAAAAATAGCAAGAAGAATACTTTAACTTGATATAATCTATGAATTGACAAAAAGGGTGAGGAAAGTGCACCTTATTACCCACGAGTTGATATCTTCAAGATCTTCACCTCAAGTAGAACTTGCACACATAAGAGGAGAAAATGTTGGGGTTGTGTTTAGAGGATTGCCTCAGTCAGTCCCCCTCCATGGACAACCAAATAGAAAAAATTAGAGAAAGATGATAAAGAAAGTATGTAGAAATAGAGATACCAAGCAATAAGAAAACACAATATGCTACAATATCAAATATGATAATGTAAAGTGAATATTAAATGGAAGGATATCACCTTCTCAACCAAGTGCTCTCAAGGAAAATGGAGGAAGGAGCAATCTTGCAAGCTTTCAAAGACCAACGTTTCCACAACAATGAAGAGAGTGAACCAAAAAAATACCAACTTTCAGCTTCAATGGAGGTGGTCGATCCTAAAGGAGTTGAAAGTGAATGTAGAAGTGTGTAGGTGGTAAAAATGATCAAGAGGAATGTTAAGAAGATCAAGAAGCATGAAATAATGAATGAGATATTATTTTGAAAGGTGAAAATGGAAGCAAAGGAGCCATTCAAATTCTGTCTGAAGGGAAGGAGACATTACACTTCACGTCCAATGGAGGAGTGTAATACCTTTGTGAATTCTAGAGGTAAGAATCTTGTCAAGATGACAACACATTGCGTAGACGTCCATGTGTCATGCTAGCGTCCCTAACAAAATATCCCCCACCAACACATAAAATAGCTGCTAAGTGGACAAGGAAAGGTGGAAAAAATATGAATTGTATTATTGAACTTAATTTTCTAAGGTAGGAAGTAGTGTAAATGTGGAATTTTCCTAGGGGTGAAAATTCACACCATTATATTTTTCCCCCACTTTAGCGAGCATAAGTGTTAGAAAATGCACGGTAAAGTAGAGAGAAACCTAAGGAATGTATACTTGAACCATCAAGAAAGCAGACCGAAATTGAAGGAGAAGCTTTCAAAGGGGACCCTTGGGAACCCTTCAAAAGAAAAGGGGTTCACTCAAGGGATTCTCTATTTGAAAAGCAATGACATTTCGCAAATGATCATGTCATCACATAATCCTTTTCAAAGATTCTCTTTCGTCAAGTAATTTGAAAAAAGAAAAATAGCCTCCTCGAAGGAAAATTCTTAATTCTTTTTTCTACAAATTTGATTTCAAAAGAAAATCTTGCTAAGGGGATCCTTTTTGAAGGATGCGATTTTTAAAAAAATGTAAATATTTTCAGCAAGGGATTCATTGACCACCAAACACACCTTATTGAATATTAGAGAGGTATGGGCTCCCCTTAGGATGGTGCATGCGAACTAAAGGAGCACATGGCATCCTAGGAAAGGACGAGCATGTAGAGATGTTGTGGCCCATGATACATGATGAGATGTAAACATGGAAATGTTGTTGCACACATGAGAGACAGCACATAGGCAGCACAACATTAAGAAGGAAGAAAAGAAGAGAGAAAGATAGAAAATAAAGGAAAAGAAAGGAAAAGAAAAGACAAAGAAAAGACAAAGATATCAAGAGACATGGAGATCTAATAATTTAGGGTTAGAACTACTTATAGATATGAATAGATATATTATATGTATGATCTATCATCAATCCCTTACTATATCAGATCATGGAGAAGGGTATGTGAAAACAAAATAGAAATAAAAAAATTGGATCAACATGGAGGGGATGCATAAATGCCCCCAACACTTTACATTGTCCCCAATTGTCAAAAATCAAGGCACAACAAATAGAAGAATTTTATGAAACAATACACTCTTGTATCCAAGCACCTATGAGGGTGACAAGGGTCCTCCAAGAAAACATAAAACAAGCATGGGGGAAACACAACACACACACAAATCTAATATGTACGTAAAGAAGAGGTGATCTCCTAGTCCTCATCAACTATGAGGTTATCCTTCTCCCAACCTAGATCATTCTAGGGAGAGGGCAGATGAGCTTGTAGGGGTGGGATAGCAAGGGGAGCACCCTCTGATTCTCCTATGACAAGAGATAAGGAAGAGGGCCCCTTGAGGTCTTCTTTGCTCAAATCCTATGAGGTAAATGTCATTGATCTTGCAAATATCACCAACAAAGCCAGGACATCATCTATTGAGTTTAACATGCACTTGACAGGGGTGCCATGTGTCAACCAAGTGAGCAAAGAAGGAGGTGTTTGAGATCTACTACCAACCTCACCGAAAGACTTGGGGTACATTAGGGTTGCCTCCATCACTAGGATGGTGCAAACCAAAAAAGAACCCTCTCTTGAAGAAGGTGATCCCTTCTTCTGACCCCCATTAGAAGTAAGGTCATCCTCCAACTTATGCTTCATCGGAGGATGTGAGATCCCCATAGAAGAAGTGGAAGGCAAGGAGGAAGAGGATAGAACCACAATGGACACCATTGAGGTATTTGGAATATCCACAGGCTCAGGAAAAGGTGGGATGTATGCATGGGACATCAAGAGAGGAGGCTCAACTGAGGGAGCAATGAATACTTGCACCCTTTTAGGGTGAGGGTTGTATGTGCTAATAGGGGAGCCAGAAGTAAGACTAAGGCAACAAGAACCAAAGGAAAAGGGGTAGAAGAGGGGGGAACAAAAAGAGATGCCAAAATGGGAGCTACTGGCTCCTCTTCTACCTTTCGCAAGGCATCCTACTTAGTAGTCAGATCCTTTCTCTGATGCTTCTGCTCATGCACAAGGTGATTTCTTCAACTCCAAGAGCTCAAAGCTATAGCTTGAGAAGGAGAAAAATTCTCCTATTTTTCCATGGGAGTGTCCATCACAACCATTTTTGATGGAGAGAGTGACTCCTGAACAAAAATAGGAGGAAGAGATGCAAGAACAAAGGAAAAAATTGGTGGAGAAGTATACTCAAGTGCCTTGACGGTGGGCCTCTTCCCATTTTCCACCCTAGGGGTAGGAGTAGGAGGAGGCCACAAAGGTCGAGGCATAGGGGAAACTCCATAGGGACCCTTCCCCTTACCATAGACAATGGGCCAAGGCACCATGGGCAAGATAGGAAGGTCGAACACTTGACACTTGGCCTTTCGTGAAGCATAGGAGTAGAGGTAAAAGGTGCCACCAAAAGGTGGGAGGCAGAAGCACATGAAACAACAAAAGAAGAGGAAGGCTCCTAGGTGCATACAAACTTCCCCTTCCCCTTTTGTGAGGAGGAAAATGCAACTTGTTGTTGTACTATCATAGAAGCCTTAACCAAAATAGCACAAGGGGAAGGAGGGTAGGTCACTTTCTGTGTAATGCCCCCATTCTTGTATTTAACATAAGTGCAATATAACAAGTTTGTCCTTAGAGGAAGCAAACCAATAAGGGTAGGCTAAAAGTGATCTAATGAATAGGCCCCACATGACGCCATGGGTTTATACCCAGTGTCATACACAATGTGCACACAGCCCTCATAAGAGAACTTCAAAAATTTATGGATCACTGAGGGGACTGCATTCATGGAAACCAACCATAGAATGCCCAGCTTCACTCTGAACAAGTCAGACTCTGGGATAATATTGAAAAGAGCATTCATAGTCCTGGGCCCTACTAGGACTAAAAGGGTGATATAATCGATGGGAGGGATGGAAATCCCATCATGCATATGTATTGTGCTCTTAGATTCATCATACCCATCCTTATGTGGAAATTTTATTAGCATAATCTCTTCTATTATAACATTAACTTAGCATGTAGGATCAACGAAAATGCCAGTCATGGTATTCCTGTTGATATGAGCAAGAATGCACAAAGGAGAGGGTTCTCTATTCAAATTCATAGGCAGGTCCTGCGATGTCAAGGTTATAGTAGGTGATCCACTTATAGGTTGCACGGGAGGGATGGGAAGATGCATAAAAGAGGCCATCTTTACGTACTCTGTAAAGGGCTTCCTCAAGATATCCCAAAGGTTCAACAATTCAATAGTGACCTATCTAGATTTTGCTTCACAATGTTTAGGGATCCTTCTGACTACACCGCTATGGGTTGTAGGTTGGGTTGCAAGGCACACACCTACAACTCACCTAGAACATGGGAGAATATTCCTTCAACACTACGAAACAGAACCAAAGTAGTTCACGTCGAGTTCACAAAATGTAGAGGAGGGGAACTGACTGCTCAAGAATCTAGGTCAAAGAGAGTCTACAACAATAGGCTACCATGATCTACCTCAAATTAATAGAATGTTTCAGGAGGGTTCAAATTTTAAAGGCTAAGAAGGAAGAGAAACCTAGTTGTTGTTGGAGTGAAAAGACACTGAGAGGGGGGGGTGAATCAGTGTTTTTAACCTCTTTATCAAATTTAACTAAAACTGTAATAAACCAAATGTATGCTCTCATTTACAATGATAAACTCATTCATGTATTGGATGCAATCACATAAACTGAAATGAGAATAGTGAAACATATCATTTTAAAGCATTAAAGCACTAAATCAAATGAACCACAGATACTCAAATAGACACAAGATATGTCGAGTGGAAAACCCTCCTGGGGTAGAAAAACCACTCCTTAACCTGTTGCCTTTTTTAGGCTTTCATTTCAATAATCATTTTTGACAATGCCTCATAGGCTAATTTCTGAGCACCAACTCAAGGATCACCAACCCCTTTTCTATTTTTTAGTAGAACATACAATGATACAGAGGATCTCTTTGTTTCCCTGATTTCTGTCAAGTGCCTCTTGACAGAAAATGTGTAGAATTCTCAAATGTCAAGAATGACACTTCAGAGTTCCACCCATTATCAAGCCTTAAGACAACTTGAGGAAAATCTCATTAAGTTTTCTTTTACAATCTCAATACAACTTCTCATCAATGTATTCTCAATAATTTGTTCTCACTTTGTTTTTCACACACTGTTTCTAATGCAGACCCAGAAGGCTCAATTATGCTGATTAGGCCTATTTTCCAAAGCAACATGCCTTTAAACCTATCACAGGACCATGAAACCTTGGGGGATCAATTCATATGCCTTCAAACCTCCAAAATCACAAAAATATTCCATTGGTATGGACAAACACATGTCAAACTTGAAAAACCTTGTTTTAGGCACAATTCATGAGGGTTTATTGAAAATGACACTTACAAAGCCTCCCATACCATGCCACCCACTTAGACACTCATATTTTATCCCCAATATGCTCAAAAATTCATAAAATAGCCATACCTAACTTCCCATTGTCCAATTCAAGACTATAGCCATCAAACCATGCACCTTTCCAATGGAATCCACCACAGAGGCTCTCACGAAGTTATGAAAATCACTTAACCTGCACAAAAAAAAGTATTAACATGTCTATTATGCCTATCTAAGCCTATCCACCGAGTTACAGGTCTTCACAGTGGGTGGAAGGCTTAGAATGGCATTTTGACTCCTCTCACAACCCCCAAAACAGTGTAAATAGGCAGTTTCAGAAAAATAATGATTTCTCCCTCAATATGAACGTTCAAATCCTCAAATAAAATGAATTTGAAATTTAACTCATATTTATACACATTCCAAATAATTTTTAGAGCCAAAAAATATTGTACGGATCCGTACCAATCCTGCAAAGTTCAGGAAAACAGGAAAAACATGGGGTTTGAGACCACCCAGCAGTAAAACAAGGATATCTCACTCAATTTTTAATGAAATCACACCATTCCAACGCCAAAAGAAAGGTTATTCAATTATCTATCCAACCATAATAGGCTTGTAGTGTAAAAAAATACGTACAGGTCGTACAATGCACGGGATCAGCAATTTCTTAATGGAAAACACAGAAAAACAGCAAACTTATTATTAGAAACTCATTCCAAACTTCTTCAACAGCCTCCCTTCGAGATCTTACAACAATATATCATGTAATCACATCCAAACCACCCCTTGAACCGACCAACTACCATAACCACCTTTTGTTAGAGTCTAAGATGACAATTTTTGCCAATTTTGCTCTTAATCACTATCCCATTACAACTTGATCGACTTGATTTTGCAAATACCACCTAACTGACCTATTAAGCCCTCCAATACACCTAAAATGGTCATTAAGACCTTATTTAACATGGAATAAGACCCTACTCCCCATATCCCTTAAAACTCATGATTTCACATGGCTTTTTTGCATTATGAATCAAACTGACAAATTCAACTAAATGATTCAAAACCTTTTCAAATTACATTATGACTGGTCCTTTAGACCTTATTAAGAATAAATGAACACAAGACACACCTAGGTATCAACTTAGACTTCACAAGGTGTAGGTGCTCTTGCACCAGTTTCATACAATTTCCATGATACTTTTCAAAATAGTTAACACACTGTTTTTCCAATATTTTTCAGCAAAAATTAATAGCCCTATATCTCATGAAAAAAAATTGTTCTTCACTGCTCTTTCTGTTTTTGTTTCTTTTTTTTTTATATTAAAGCCCTAATCTCTCTGTTTTCATCTTTTTACAGAATTCATCATTACACACAATTTTAGGTTACAACAGAATCTTGCTTTTTCAAAACAAAAACAGAGATGATCTTTTAGTTACCACTTTCCTGTTGAGCAACTTTACTAGGTAAATCAAAGTTCCTGAGAGAGGGATATTTTTCCAGACAAGAATAGAAAAATTGTATACACAAATAGAAGTGTGACTGAACCTTGTCCAGTCGAGCAGCTTGCACAGGCAGAGATTCAACCAAGCAATATCAAGGCATGCATTTGTGCATAAATAATAACCACTGAAAACTACTGCAACTTTTTAAGTAACTAAAAGAACAATGCTCTATAACCGAAATCATATAATCATGCTTTCAAGATTAGTTACTAAAGATTCTATGATTACCCACAAACAAAAATCACTATCCATTAAATGCAGGAGCAAATTTAAAATGATACATTAAATATATATGCATTTTTGAGAAGTGAAATTGACATGCACCAAATCTGCTCACAAAACAACTGAACCCATTTGATTTTTCTATTTTTCAAATAGAAGGAAAAAGCATATATCTCCTAACAACCTTGCCAGTAGAGGTAATGCCTCTACACAACAGTCAAAAGAAAGAATACCTGAGAATAATGATGGAGATGTTGTCATGAAAGAGTTTACCAGATCTGCAGAGAAATAAATGGCCAAGACACCTTCCAATCTCGTCCTTTCACCCAACGATAGGAAGTAGACACATGAATCGACCATTGTAATGGTCCTCTAACATTCCCCATACGTTGTCCAAGGTCATAAAGACAATAAATGCAATGAAATGGCTAAGAGCATGATTCCATGGTGGTGGCCAGAATAGGGTTCCAAACCCTTCAAACAAGAGAAGCAATAGATTGACCTACACTTTCAAAACAATCAATCGAATTCCTTTACAAAAAATGACAATCATTTGGAGTCTGAAAGGATTGTCATAGATAATCAAGAAACTCATTATATCTTTTGAAGTCCACGGCCTTGCCAAAGACCAGCTGTCGACAAACATTATTGCTTTTGTCTATTATTGACAATGTGAAATCATCGACCAAATTATGCTTTAAAGAAATTGATATGACCACCTTACATATCAAATGTCGATTACCTAAGGCATGATTGTTTCCAAATGATCAAAGCTAGGTCACATCCAATGTGACATAAAAAATTAATCAATACCTTTATACCTATTGTCGGCCTTGAGGCCCAATTAAATATCAACCAATAGACCCAAATGCAATATAATATGCACTCCAATAATGTGCCAAACATAATTTCCAATGCTAAAAGATATCAAATAATATCAAAGCCGATTGCCACCTCATTAATATCCAATGTCAAATACTTTCCAAAGCCTTATGAAGTGTAATAAAGGCTAAAAACATGCTAAGTTCACAATGCCATTCCACATACCATAAACCATTATTAGTTGATTAAGGAAACTCGATAGGGTTTTCTTAAAACTGAAAAAACAAACTGCATCTCATAAACCCAAGCACCAAGAACCAAAGATCATTACCTGAAAGAGGATGGAGTAAGATGACTCTGAATATGATAAAAAACCATTAACAATTTCATGATGCTAGAAACTGATCAAGCCACAACATATCAACCTGTAGAACACTGAACATGCCAAAGTCATATATTTAAGTGAATCACTAAAGCACTAATTGTTAAACCAGAAACATGTCACCTGATCAATGGAACATAAACCTGTAACCAAGATTCCTTAACCGAGATCTGCACATGCAGTCAAGATATCAGTGCCACCAATGATAGTATCAAAAGTGAAGTAAACATGCCAAACATAAATGAAGCAAATCAATTGAGTAAACAACCACCAAGATGCCAAAGTATAACACTTATTGTCATCAAGGAAAAAATAGCACAAGAGAGATTCAATAGTTGTTGCTATCCTTCTACAAACATGAATGTTCAGGAAGCTAGATGAGCAAGTTTTTCAGAGTTTGGACTACAAATCAAGCAACTTACTACTAAAGGACCACAACACGGGACATGGACTCCAACGTGATGTGTTGGTGTCTCAATGGTGTGTTGGCATCCATACAAACATAAAGTGCAAGTATTGTCTAAAATACCAAAAAACATACTAAAACTAATTGGTAGATTTTTTCTATAGTAACGAAAATGGAAAGTAACAAAATGATAGAATAGCAAGAAGAATAATTTAACTTGATCTAATCTATGAATTGACAAAGAAGGGTGAGGAAAGTGCACCTTCCTACCCATGAGTTGATATCTTCAAGATCTTCACCTCAAGGAGAAATTGGACACAAAAGACAAGAAAATGTTGGGGTTGTGTTTAGGGGACTGCCTTAGTCAATCCCTCACTTTGGTTTTTCCACCTCCACAGATAGCCAAATAGCAACTATTGGAGAAATATGATAAATAAATTGCATAGAAATAAAGATACAAAGCGATAAGAAAACACAATATGCTACAATATCAAATACGATAATGCAAAGTGAATAGTAAATGAAAGGATATCACCTTCTCAACCAAGTGCTCTCAAGGAAAATGGAGGAAGGAGTGAGCTTGCAAGCCTTCAAAGACCAATGTTGACACAACAATGAAGAGAGTGAACCAACAAAACACCAACTTGTAGCTTCAATGGAGGTGTTTGAGCTTGAAGGAGTTGAAAGTGAATGTAGAAGTGTGTAGATGGTGAGAATGATCAAAATGAATGTCAAGAAGATCAAGAAGCATGAAAGAATGAATGATATAGTCTTTTGAAAGGTGAAAATGGAGGCAAAGGATTCATTCAAAGTTGTTCTGAAGGGAAGGAAATGTTACACTTCCCATCCAATGGAAGAGTGTAATGCCTCTACAAATTCTAGAGGCATGAATCTTGTTAGGATGAAATCACACTGCACAGACGTCCACACATCATGTTAGCATCCCTAATAGAATATCCCCCACCGACACAAAAAAATTGCCAAGTGGACATGGAAAGGTGGTGGAAATATGAATTGCATTATCAAACTCAAATTTTTAAGGTAGGAGGTAGCATAAATGTGGAATTTTCCTAGGGGTGTAAATTCATGCCATTAGACAACCCTACTTTTTTTTTTCCTAAAAAATTAAGTTGTACCTCCATGACTTGTATAGAAAATTCAATCAAAATTAGCTTATCACTACAACATTGGGCAACAAGTAAGGTGCCTTATCAAATCTATATATCCTTATATATATATATATATATATATATATATATATATATATATATTTGGTGAATTGAATGAACCATTATCCTCAATCCCTAATTAAGGTCATGGCCTCCTTGGTCATTCTGAATCCTACATCTCTAGTGAGTTGGTTGATCACTAGGTAGAGGAAAGAATCATTAACTCTCTTGAAGTGTTTTTATGCTTCTTACATTTTTAACTGGGGATAGAACTCCCAAATCTTTATCTGCATAGGGGCTTCTCCTCTGATTAATTTTATGGTCAATCTTGGGAAATTCCCAACCTGGCTACTAAGTACACCACATAGGAATACATAAATAATTGTTTAGTGTCTTTTATTGTCGTTAGTTGAGATTGAATAACATATAACACAATATGTCCTTGGTCCAAGAATACTTATCCTTTTAGGATGACTTGAATGAAATGATACATCCATGTATAATATGTTCTAGAATCTTATTTACCAAAGCTTTGTATAAAAATGTGGTGATATCCCCCACTTTTGAATAGAAGTCGAATCTTGTTAGCTTTTGTAGAATCTTTGTGACAAATTTCCTTTCATTTTCAAGCCATCTTTTGTTAAGATTTTTGAGATTTATAATAATATGTTTCTTATGTTACAAGAATGAAGGTTTTGTCATTTATGTCAACTGGTCTACTAGTTACCAACTAGTTGTTGTTGTCATTGATGTCAACTGGTCTACTAGTTATCAACTGGTTTTTGTTGGCATTGATGTCATGAATGCAGGTTATTGGTTGTGTATGTTGAGGATATTGAGAAAATTGTAATGAAGAAAGGTTGCAGGTATTCAGTGGTTGCTCTGAGTTTTGCTTTGGATTTTTCTCCTATGTTTGTGCGGTTCAGATATGTTGATCATGGTTGTTGGAAGCTGCTATATCCAAATTTTGGTCTTCTGATTCATTGTAGAGTGTGAGTTATGTTCACCACTCGTGAACTGTGGTTTTTTGTGTATCTGGCTGAGGTCCAGGAGAAATATTGTTGCTCCAGATTTCTTTTTGGTTGAGTCTTATGATTCACAGTTATAGAGTTAAGTTTTTATGATCGTGTTGAAGAGATTTTATTTTTTTGGAAATATTGGATCATGTTAAGGGTTGTATGTGCTTAATTATTCTATGTGTTTTACACTGGTCTGACTGACCTTGTGTTGAACACTACTTTCAAAGTTTATGAAGGATGTTGGGACTTATTTGGCTCCTCATCAAGCGTGTGTTTGGATCACCCTCATTCTAATTCCACCCTAGGATGTTTGGCATTGACCTAATTTGAATTTAATAATGGATCGTTGACTTTAGATATGTTTCAAAGTTGAAGATGGTATAAATACAAGATGATTTATTGGTGGAAGATGTACAACGAGAGAAGTGTAAAGAAATAGAGCTAGATAGATGTGAAATAGTGTGTATGTAATGTGAGTGTGGCAGATCAGTGTGAGTTCTAAATGTTGAGTTTCTGGATGCAGTGAGTTGAATGTGTACTCTATCATTCATGCATGTCTGCAAGTGGTTGAGAAAATTATGGTGGAAATGTATGTTGCATTGAGTTCATATTTCTCTCTATAACATATCTCTTCTATCTTCTTTATATCTCTGTGGTAGTGAGCCCTCTGGGTGGTTAACCCTTGTTGGATAGTGAGTCCTGATCCATTCAGTTAGTCTTGTTTTGGCAGTGAGCCTTCTCTGGTAGTGAGCCTTTGTAATCAGTTTTGATATTCTTCATATTGTGAGCTAATCCTCACCATGGTTTTTCCCTTATTGTGTTTTCCACGTAAATCTAGTGTTATTGTGTGTATGTAATGCTTTTTAGTTTCTGCCCTTGCACTTAATGTTTAGTCATTTTAGTAGAGTAAAGGATTTGTGATTGATCTAAGTTTTGGTGGATGCTTTAGAGACTAAAATATGTTACAACTGATTCACCTCCCCTCTCAGTTTTCTTGTTCAACATCTTATACTCTCCCACTATTTCTATTTCATTTTTCATTTTTAGTTGAGCATAAGGAGGGAGATCGAATAATTTTCTAATCATGGGTGTAGATAAGTTGATGATCTCTATGCCATAGGGGTCATAACACTTCCTACATGTAGGATTGTAATGTTGGGCCACAACCAGAATAAGTTTTGGACATTGCACAACCACTGGTAATGAAGCTACATATGCTAATCCAAAATTAACAATCTTTTTGGGCCCTAGGAGAGGCATATTAGGCAAAGGTTTCCTCTTTGAAGGCCTCCATGTTGATATGTTCTAGTTTTGTATTTGTGATCTTCATCACTTTGAAAGTGAATTTGGATAACTAGGGACATATTTAAATTTATATTCCTAGTGATGGGAATTTTATCTACTTTGGATCTCTTTTATTTTCTCCCCATCCTTTCTTTTCTATATACCTTCTCTCCAACAGAATCTTCACTAAGATCAAACATTTAAAATACTTGCAATGAAGATAAAACATAATGATAATCTATTTAGGTTTTACTACCATTCTTTTCTTGAGGAGAATTTTGAATTATGACAAGATCATAGTCCTAGACATGGCCACATTTTGAGGTTGATAGTCCTACTAGGTTCCATAACTCTATTGGAACCTAAGAATTTACCTATCTTTGGACTATTTGTGGGAGTTAGGTCCAAAAAAGACTTAGAATCTTTACTTGAGGTGTCTAATTGGGCTTTGGAACTTCTACCAAACATCAACTATTATAAGGTGAAGTGAAATTATGAGCGGATAAGGGATTTTTGGAACTTTTGAATGGAGGTCTGATTGAGGATAAAAATCTTGCAAGGATCATTTAACGGTTCGTATGTTACTTTGTTGGGGATCAAAATCAAAATTAGATATCTAACTTTATTCAAAATGTTTGATCAATATTTGAAACTTCAAATGGACATTGGTACTTTTGTGATGCCATACTTTAAGGAGTGGATTGATCGAGACTAACTCTAGAACATGGGTATCAAATTAAGGATAGATATGGGATCTCAAAAAAAATTTAGATATGTCTTGTTAGGGTTTGGAAACCTAAAATGACATGAAGCCAACATATGTGATCGAGGTTGAAACCTCAATTGAATCTTCAAAACCATAAGAACCTACTAGTGGGGATTGAAACTAAAAATGGATATAGAACTTCAAATCTTAAATTTCATAGGGTTGATCAAGATCTAAAATCTTGAATGACCTCATAAATAACTTAATTTGGATTAAAGCCAAAACCTAAGTAAATTCAACCATCTACTAGATAAGGAGCTGAAGGAAAAAGGAGATTCGAGCTCTAAAGGAGACCACACATCCCAAAATGGAAAACCCTATAACTTAGGGCACAAGAAAAAATAAGGGTATGGACAAAAAAGAGGACATGGGCAAAGAACTGAACCAAAAACCTAAAATCAAAACCAAAACAACAACAAAAATAAGCAAGAAGGAAAAATACTAAAAAAAGAGCAAAAGCATGAAAACAAAAACCCAAAGGAAAAATGACACCAATTTGGAACACAACCATAGAGGGAAGTTGATTGTGATAAAAGAAGAGCAACAATTATCCTTCCCGCTTCAACAAGATGAAGTCCAATTTCTTGTGATAGTGCAAGTACACAATTCACTAGGGTGGATAAAGATAAATTTAAGAATTTTAGCCTGATTAATGGCTTAGGAATGTATAAAAACACTTTTGCGCATGTAGGAATTTTTTACCATTAATGTAGCCGGTAGAGTGGGATTGTAGATCAGAGACAAATTTTAGTACCAAAATGAAAATGGTCCAAATTTTGTTCGTGATTCCAAAATCCAATTAGACCCAAGGAGGAGAAACAAAATGAGGGCAAAAGCGAAGAGAAAAACTAAATTTTAGCCCACTTTGAGATGAAATCCCAAAGTGAAAAGGTTGATTTAAATCTTGATGCTTGAAAAGGAGAAAAAAGTCGAGGCTAGAAACTCATAAAGGATTTGGACCTTTTAGACAAAATTTTGAAATCCTTCTAGTGTACTGAAACCTGACAAAGAAGAAACAAAGCAGGTTCGAGGATCCATAAAGGATTTGAACCTTTTGGACAAAAGTTTGAAATCCTTCTAGAGTCTTGAAACCCAATGAAGAAGACATAAAGCGGTATTTGGGTCTTTTGGACAAAAGTTGGAAATCCTTCTAGAGTCCTGAAACCCAAAGGAGAAGACCAAAAGAGATCTTTAGAAAACATAACTCTTAGGACCAAACAAAAGAAAGGCCAAAACAAAAATTGAAACAACAACGAAGTAAAAGAAAAAAGGGGGTACCTCCATTTCAATTGAAAGGAAATGGGATTTGTATGTAGGGAATAACAGGTCCAAAGAGATATACAAACTATGTTGAAACCCTAAAGTTGAAGAAGTAGGGAAAGAGACCAACAAACCCTAGAGAGGAACTAGTGAATTTGATGTAGAGAATTTATTTGAAATTTATGTAGAATTTAAAATTTCTATGAATCTAAAACATGTAGGAATCATTTTTCTAATTAAATCTAAAATAAAAAAACTACACATTCAAACCTTAGAGTTGAAGAAATAGGGTACATACAAATCTAATATGTTTGAAACATTTTCATACAAATTAAAAAATTATACATACCTTGTCTAAATTGTGAGATAAATCTTTGAGTCCTTTCTTCATATCACCCTTTCTCCTTTTTTGTTGAATATTTCCTCATATTCGTGTTTGCCTTGTCCTCTTATTTCACATTTCATCCTTTGCAAAATATTTCTCTATGATTTCTTAGTCAAATATTTTTTCCTTCAAAATAGATAAAATTATAAAAAATAATAATTCAAAATTTCTTCAAAAAAATCACCTACAAACACTAAAAAAATTAGATATATTTTATTTTTTATTTACACATTTAAAAAAAAACTTATATTAATTTAATTTTTCAAAAACTTCCCTGAATGGCCTTCATTCAAAGGTTGCTTATATTAGAAAATTTAATCATTTGGACCTTCGTTTGAAAGTCCTTTATATCAATTATTTTATTGTTTCTTGTGGTGATGCAAGGGCCTTTGAACAAAGGTATCTTCATTTGAAGCTAATACCTTCATTTAAAGGTACTTCAAACAAAGGTACTTGGATGACCTCTTCCCCTTCAAGTTTGAGATTTTTCTTAAAATTTTCACCTTCAAACCTTAGGTTGAACCCTCAAACTAAATCAACCAAACAAGATTCTTGTTAGGTTTGTAGCACTCAAAAGTAAGCTTTCCAATGAGTATAAATTAGAGTATATTTAATTTGAATATTATATTCCTTTTCTATTTTCTATTGAAGACAGGGTTTTCAACAATTATGAAGGTATTTGTTCCAACACATGGAAAATAGTAAAATAGATAATAAATTTTTTGTGTGTACTAGGTATTGTTGCTCTTATTTCAACAAAAAAAATCAAATGTTCATACAAAAAAAAATATGCATTGCAGAAGTAACCTATGTCTGGATTATAATTAATCTTTCAAAGGTTTATTAAGAGATTATGCAACAAAAAACAATGAAAAATATCCATGCACTAGATGTTGGTGTTATGAATCTATGTTTAAAAAATTATTGTTTATCCTTTCTACAAATAAAGTTATTCTTTATTGAAGTAACATCATTTTAAAAAAAAATTGTTAGCTATAAAAAATAGGTTATTCAAAGTTACGTAAAAATACTCACAAATTATTTCTTAAATTTTTAAAAATATAGAATTGATAGACAAAATCTCAAAAATCACTAGTTTATATCATTTTTAAATTCTTAATGGTTTAGTTGTTATAGCTGTCAGAAAGTGAAAATTTGATGAAAAATGCTAATTTCAATGTCTCACTTTGACCAAAAAGTGGGGCACACTATTGTGGATCACCCATATGCTGAGTTTGATTACTTAAGACAATGTGCTAAAATTAATTTTATTTCTTTTTCTAAGTTATAGATTTGAAATTGGTAATATATTTTGTGTTAAGAATGTTTTCCTATAACATACAACAATGCTCAAAACTAATGTATTCTTATGACAATCAACTTGATTCAATATATATAATCAATAATCATAAATACCTCCTAAGTCTTTGCCACATTAGGCTTACAATATCCTAGGCCTTGAGTGTTTGATTATAATGTAATGTCAACATTTTCACATTATTTAAGTCATTAATATTAGCTTCCTTGAGCTACTCTTTATCTTCTTACTGTATTCAGACTTGTTTTGGGGTTCTTGGATCTTTTATTTCCCTTTTATTTTATTTTATTTTATTTTATTTTGCAAATGAACTAGTTCTCTTTTTATAGTGCATCTTTGTGTAGAAAAATATTAGATAAATTGGATGTGAATCATGATTCCAAAACCAATGTGGTCCTAAACATGACCCCTAGTGGAACCAATAATGCTCCTCAAATGATTAAACCTTATCTCAAGGCCCTAAAATTATAACAAAACCAATAGATATGTTGGAGCTAATCTAGCATGTCACATTGTCATATGATCGACAAATGAGAAATGGACATAGAGGTACGTGTAGTACTACACTAATAATCTAGATGAAGACATAAGTTAAAATGGACAAATTTGGTAACATACTAGAAGATTTATTTTGTTAGCTTAAGTGCTTGAATGTAGATTTAGAAACACAAAAGAAACTAAACTAAAGATAAAATCAACTAAAAGGGTTTTTTTTTGTTGATGCAAGATGGCTTGTTGGCTTGAGATGCCCTTGCATCAACCACTTTGTCTTTTCACATGTAGGGGGGACTCAAAGTTAACATGCATCTAGTCAAGTAGCTCAATTAGACTCAAGAGCAGATGACTCGTGGAAGCTTCACATGAAAATTTAAACAAATGATTCAATTAACTATTAGTTAAAATTCTTGTAGCATTTTCCATTATATATGTTTTCATATTGTTATTGTTATTTTTTAGTCATCTACCACTAATCATGTGATTATCTTTGTTATCATAAAAGATATTTTTTACTTGGGTGATTATTTATTTTATCATACTTAAAGACCATTTTCATGTTTTAAATAATGATAAGCTCGAGTTTTCAAAAAGACACAAACCCTTTTACAAAGCATTAATCACCAGACAAGTGAAATGAATATGTTCCACGAAATATAGAACAACCAAAATCAATGGAAATAGAAAGCAATCAAAAGATTTAAAACAACACAACACTAAAAAGACAAGCAACAAAAAACTCCATTTTAACATAATTTATAATTTCTATATCTGTTAATATATCATATTCTCTTTTATCAAATTTCTTTCTATAAGAAAAAGAGACCTATGGTCTACTTCAGAATTTTAAGGGCAACATCAATAAATTTTTTGGATAAGTTAAGAGTCAAAATTTAACCATTATCAATCAGGTGTATTTTGTTTGGTAGTAGTTTCCCATCAAACCAGCCGTGATAGAGAGAAATCAAATAGCAATTATCGAAGTTGGTTATTATACTTAGACCTGTGAGCCGAATTAACACCGACAATGTTTGTGCTGAAAATGCTCCCAGGCTCACCTCTGGCTATGTCATTGTGGTAGAGAAGACTGAATGATACTGTACATTTTCCACGCTTCAATTACAATCATAAAATGCCATTGCCATCCACTAATCTTAATCTCAGAGCATTATGCTGAAGGAGGCGCTGCACAGTCTCCTCACTACACACAACCCCGCTGGCGACTCGTCGACGTATCTCCAATTATTGCAGACCTGCATTCTCAAGAATGCGATTTCAGAAGGGAAAACCGTTCACTCTTTCATCGCTCACGGGCGATTTGCAGTGGCTACATGCACAATTTTTCAGAATAAGCTTATTTGCATGTATGCTAAGTGCGGGAGTTTGTTGGATGCTCGGAAAGTGTTTGACCACATTGAAGAACGAGACAACGTCTTATGGAATACGATTATTGCAGCATACCGAAGATATGGGTATCCTCACGAGGCAGTCACACTGTTTCACCAAATGCAACGAAAGGGTTTCCAGCCCGATCAGTTCACATTTGCCAGCGTACTCCCAGCCTGTGCCAAAATGGGAGCTTTGGAACAGGGCATGGACATACATCAGAGCGTAACGGAAAGGGGGTTTTTGTCGGATGTTGTAGTTGGAAATGCCCTGCTAGACATGTATGCGAAATGTGGAAGCGTAGACAAGGCACATGAACTGTTTGACAGAATGCCTCAAAGAGATGTCATCTCATGGAATGCAATGATTGTAGGATATATACAGAATGGGCTTGTCGAAAAGGCTTTAGAAACTTTCAAGCAAATGCAATTGGCAGGTGTAAAGCCAGACTCAACAACCTTTGGTACCATCCTCCCAGCCTGCTCCAAAATGGGAGCTTTGGAACAGGGTATGGACATCCACCAAAGCATAACGGAAGCGGGCTTTTTGTCAGATGTTGTAGTTGCAAGTGCCCTGGTAGACATGTATGCAAAATGTGGAAGCATAGACAAGGCATGTGAACTGTTTGACAGAATGCCTCAAAGAAATGTGGTTTCATGGACTGCCATGATTCTAGGATATGCACAAAATGGATTAATTGAGAAGGCATTAGAAACTTTCAAGCAAATGCAATTGGCAGGTGTAAAGCCAAATTCCACAACCTTTGCCAGCATCCTTCCAGCCTGTGCCAAAATGGGAGCTTTAGAACAGGGTATGGAAATCCATCAAAGCATAACGGAAGGGGGATTTTTGTCTGATGTTGCAGTTGCAAATACCCTGGTACACATGTACGCAAAATGTGGAAGCATAGACAAGGCACGTGAACTTTTTGATAAAATGCCTCAAAGAAACGTGGTCTCATGGAATGCCATGATTGCAGGATACGCACAAAATGGATTTTGCAAGGATGCTCTTAAAATCTTTGAATCGATGAAGCACTATGGAACATATCCTGACATTGTAAGCTTTGCTTGTGTTCTATTTGCATTCAGCCATGCAGGTTTAGTAGATCAGGGCTGTGCATACTTCAATCACATGAGGAACACTAATTGCATTACACCTACAGTTGATCATTATGTGTGCATGGTTGACCTTCTTGCCCGTGCTGGCTATCTTGAGGATACCCTAAACTTTATCATTAAGATGCCAGTTAAACCTGTGGTGGTTGTGTGGTTGTGTTTTATTGGTGCCTGTAGATCACATATGAATTTAGGCTTAGGGGTATTTACAGCGATGGTGCTTTTGGATTTAGATTCTAAAAATGCCGTGACTTACGTTCTTCTCTCAAACATCTATGCAGAAGCGGGCAGATGGGATGAAGTTCAAATAGTAAGGAGATTGATGAAAGATAGAGGAATTAAAAAGATCCCTGGATGTAGTTGGATTGAAGGCCATAAAATGGTACATGCTTTTTGTGTAGGAGACAGATCACACCCACAGACACAACAGATCTATGCAAAGTTGGAGGAGTTGGCTTGGGAGATGAAAGCAGCAGGGTATTTTCCAGATTCAAGACATTCACTTAATGATGTGGAAGAGGAGGAAAAAGAATTACTTCTTTGCCACCATAGTGAAAAGTTGGCAATTGCATTTGGTTTGTTAAACACGACCCTTGGAACAACTATTAGAGTTGTTAAGAACCTTCGAGTATGTGCTGAATGTCATACTGCAACAAAATTTATCTCCAAGATTGTTGCAAGGGAAATTATTGTGAGAGATGCAAACCGTTTCCATCATTTCAAACAAGGACAATGTTCTTGCAGAGATTATTGGTGATGCTAAATGAAGCAATCTGAAAAATTGACTTGCACTATAATAATGTGCAAGTGCACCATGTCACACCTGCAGCAATGGTGAAGGCATTCTAAACTTTTTAATTTATTTTTTAGTTTAGGTTTTGAGTATTTGACAATCTAGACCATGCTGTTGGCTATCTAAAATTAGATGCATGAGTGCAATACAGATCACTGCTTACATACACTGTTGAGGTATTAGCCAAAGACTGTTTTATGATAACATTCATGTTTCAATGAATTGTTTTCAGAAAACCTTCGTATGTATGATATGAAAAGCTGCACAGGAGGTGGAGATGGGAGATAAGAAAAAGTCAGACACACTTAAAGTAAATGGGATAGGAAATCGGATAGGATAGCTTGCAATCAACTATTGTCACTTTGCATAGTAAATGGGATAGGAGGGCTTGCAATCAGTAATTGTCATTGTGTATAGGTTTTTTGTTTGGATCAATTGTATTATCTTTTGTCTATGTTAGGTTGACTATTTGAAATTAAATTCCATATTCTCAATTAGGTATGAAATTTTATAGTTTGAATAAGATAGGCTAAAGTTAGTTAGACAATTGATATATAGGCAGTAGGCTAGTTTAGTAGGAGTATTTTGTTTGTGATTATGTCCTGAATGTTCTATGTCTTTAGGTAAACATGTTTTCATACTTATTTGACTGTCATATCTAAGCATTGGAACTTTTTATGGCAATGATGAATGAATGTGATATAGGTTTATTACAGATTATGATAAGTGAGCTCATTTATTATGAATGATGCATGATTATAACATAGTAGATGTGAAATGTTTTCCCTCTAATACTGACTCCAAGGATCCAATCTGAATACTAGGTCGAGGAAATGCCCCCAATTAGGTATAGGATTTTTTTATTATGGGATGGATATTTCGAAACTTATTATGACCTAAGATGGAATGGAATGACACTAAATATCGATAATTATCAAGCCATGATAGGGATGATAGGTGCATCAAAAACTTTTATTATGGATGGATTGGAAATAAGCAATAATAGATGGTGGATAGTGGCTTCTACACATGGTAGTTGTAAACAAGTATTCACCATGGTACTTCCCCAAGTGGTTTTCACCATAGGGAAGATTATTTCTCTTTACTTTTGAAAATTTACAACTTTTTTTTTGTATTTTCAATTAGGATACTCTAAGGATCATGCAAAGAACTTCTTCAAGTGAACACTATTGATGGGTTCATCTAGTGGTTCACTCTCTAGTGTAGCCAATTGGTATGCTTCAAATCCATAAACTATTGTAACAATGAAAAGCCCCTACTAGTTTGGTTCAAACTTACCCTTATTTTCATGATCTTGTTGGTTCTTTTGGTTCTTCTTAAGTACTAGATCTCTTATTTCAAAATTGCAAGATATGACCTCCTTTTTGTAGCTAAGACGAAGGCAATTTTGATAATCCTATAGATTATTGAGTGCCTGAAGGCACCTTTCATCTAGCATTTCTAATTCATGGAGTCTAGATACTTTGTACTCTTCATTATCAATGGTATGTTGTAGAGAAATCCTCAATGATGGAAGTTCAACCTCTATAAGTAAAATGGCTTCAGCTCTGAAAACCAACAAATAGGGAGTGGATCCTATTGGTGTATGATTATCGGTTCGGTACGCCCATAGGGTGGGGTTAAGATGGATATTCCAGTCATGGCCAACCTCGTTGACTATCTTTTTGAGGAACATTAGGATTGTTTTATTTGACACCTCAACTTGGTCATTACTTTGAGGATAATATGGAGTGGAATCTGTGTTGGATATGAAACTTATGGTAAAGGTCGTGAACCTCCTAATTTTTGAAAGGTCACCCATTGTTAGTGACAATGGATGATGGGACACTGTACCGAAAAATGATATAATTTTATGTATGAACTTAGCTATTTGCTTTCAAGTGATGAATGTGAGGGGAATGGTTTCAATCCATTTTGTAAAATATTTTATAGCAGTGATAATGAATTTATGATTGTTGGATGATGAGGGATGGATCTTACCTATGAGGTTGAGTCCCCACTGTGAAAAATGCCATAATGTAGTAATGGTTTGTAGCTCATGTGTTGGTGCATGAATGAGATCTCCATATTGCTAACATTTCTGATACTTTCTAGCAAACTAATGGGCCTCTTGTTCTATTGTAGGCCAATAGTAATCAGTTCTCACAAGTTGCTTAGCTAGATTAGGCCACCAGAGTGTGATCGATAGATACCATTATGTACCTCATCTAAGGTAGTTTGGTCTTTGTTCAAGTTAAGACACCTAAGGAGAGTATCGTCAACTCCTTCAAGAAAGCATATCACCAAGTATTACAAAGTGGGATGAGCATCTAATGACAGTTTTTCATTGATTGGAGGATAAATCGGGTGGAAGGATATTGTGATGTAGGTATGTGTAAATGTCTTGATACCAAGGAGAGTTGGGACCAACGATTTCACACACAAGTTCATATTCTAGAACATCAAATGCAAGGATCAAGAGTTGTTCCACTAAGAATTCACAATGTTGAGTATTATATGGCATGTCTAAAAGAGACCCAATAGTTGTCATTACATCAGTAGTTTTGTTAACTATCATGGGGATATGCTCAAATGATATATGGATAAAGTATTCCTTAACAGTGTCCACCATTTTTTTGTATGGTTGGAGTTTCTCATCTTTAGTTTGGTAATCATCATTCACTTGTCTGATAATTAACTAGGAATCACCAAAAACATGTAGTTCCTTAATCTGCCATTGTATTGCCATTCTTAGTCCAATGACCAATGCTTCATACTAAGCAATATTATTTTGCAAGGGAGTTCTAATCAATATAACTTTGGGATATAGTCACCTTGTGGGGTAACAAATAGTATACCTGTTCTTGATCCATGGTGAGTATAAGAACCATCAAAGTATAACTTCCATAAGTGAGAGGGAGTCACAGTGAATATTCCTTCATTCGAGAAATTGGATACTAATGGGTGATGTGTAATTATAGGGGCATTCGCTAATTGACCAACAATCACTTGTCCCTTAATAGCCTTTCTATCTACAAATTTGATGTCAAATTTGATGAATATCATGACCCATTTCACTAGCCTACCTATGAGCGTTGTCTTTCTTAATAAATACTTGAGGGGATCAATCTTGGCGATTAGCTTTATCTGATTGTTCAACATATAATGTCTTATCTTTTGGGAAGCAAAAATAACTACCAAGCATGCACATTTAGTAGGAGTATAATTGAGCTCATATCCTACTAAGGTGCGACTGATATAATACACAACCCTTTCTTTGCCTGAAGAGTCGTGTTGTGCAAGTAAAGCTCCTAATGTTGATGTGGTAGCAAAAATTTATAGTAACAATGATTTTCCTTGAACTGAATGTATCAATATTGGAGGATAAGCAAGATAATCCTTCAACAACTAGAAAGGCTATTGAAAATTCTCATCCCATTTGAAGGTGACACCCATGTGTAATAGATGTGTGAATAGATGACACTTATCAACTAACTAAGAAATGAATCGGTAGATGGATTGCAATCTACATTGTAGACTATGTAGTTGTTTTAGATTTGTAGGTGGAGGCATATCAATTATAGCTTTGACCTTTGCAAGATCAACCTCTATGTCTATTTGAGAAACAATATAGCCTAGTAACTTCCCTGAAGTAACCCCGAAGACGCACTTCTATGGATTCAACCTAGCACTGTATTTTTCAAGTCTATCAAATATTTGTGTTAGCACATCTAAAGGATCTTCTTGAGTATTTAACTAAGCTAATAAATTACCAACATAATCTTCCATGAGGACATGCATCATATCATGAAATATTGTGGTCGTAGCCCATTGATAGGTAGCTCCAACATTTTTAAGACCAAAGGGCATGATGTTCAAGCAGAAGATTCCCCATGGACATGTGAAATTCATTTTGTGTTGATCCTCTGTGGCTATATGGATCTAGCTATATCCTAAAAATTCATCCATAAGAGATAGCATCTTGTGCCCTCCTATTAGATCCACAATCATGTCTATGTTGGGCAAAGAAAAATATTTAGGGCATGCTTTGTTAAGGTATCCCAAGTTTGTGCATGTACAAATTCCCCCACTTGACTTAGTAATATGTACAAGGTTAGATATCCATTCAAGATAGTCAATTGGTCTTATGAAGCCAACATCTACAAGTTTATTTAGTTGAACTTTAACAAGTAGTGCAATTTGTGGATGCATCTTACATATCTTTGGTCTGATCAACTTTTCCCTTAGGGCTATCATTAGGTGATGAAGAACTAACTTTGGATCTAATCCTAGCATATCCACATAGGATCAAGTAAATTTCACTTGTCTATCCTAAAAGAATACCATGAACTTAGTCTTCTCCCATCTGATAGTGATGTCATAAAGTAAGTTATCTTAATATTGTTTGTTTTGCCAATGTTGACTTCTACAAGTAGTGGTGATCTGTCCTAATTTATAGACATGGGGAGAATGTCAATCCTTCCATCCTTAGGCTCCTTAGAAAGGTTTTCAACATTAGATACATCATTTGTTTTTACTATCTTATGGTTGGAAAGTGTCACATTATGGTTTTCACCAAGGGACCCTTTCATGAATGTTATATTTTTGCGATTGGAAGGTTTGAAATTCTCTCCAAAGTATGTCATGTTGTCAAGATCTATAGTAAATCCAACTCTATGATCCCCAAGTGGAATTCCATCTCATAGTCCCATGAACTCAACTATGGCTTCATCATTTTGGAATATATCTAGACTCAAAGGTCATCATTGATCCTAGTTAATGAGTTGAGGGTAGACTAATAAAAGGTTGTTGGTGGATGATGTAAGGACAAAGGATATGGATGATAATGTGTTAACATTACATTCCTCAAGTAGCTTGGTGATACACTTTAAGGAGTCATCAAAATTATCCTTGTTAGAAATTTCAACTTCGAGAAAAGATATTGCTTCCCTTGTAAGGGCGATCCCAATATTAGAAGACACAGTCTCTTGTTTTTCAAAACCCATCCCTTGGGAACACGGTTTTTGTGTTATGGAGATGGGTTCCAAAATTCCCTTTTTTTTGTAGACCAAGACCACTATGACCATCATATCCCATTTGTTCTATTATTTGAAAAGCTTTATAATATTTCTCTATGGGAAGTATGATTGCCTCTTCTTCATCTTTGTAAAGTCATTTGGATGTCTTGTTCAATGTGTTCTTTGTGGAGTTCACCCCATTTTGAAAATGTGGATAGATTGCCTTTTTTGATAATTCTAGATACCTCTTGTTTTGCATGGGGTTTTCCATAGGACTGGTGATGATGGAAGTCATCCAATGCAAAAGGACTCTTTTATGTTGTATTCACCGCATCTTATATCTTGTATCTAGATCTTGACCTCAAGAATAATGGTAGATTGATTGGACAATTTGGTCAATGTATTAGGATCAATATAAGAGGAAGAGGATGAAGCTTCACCATTGTTTGGAACTTGTTGTTCAGTGATACTTTAAGAAAACCCCCCTCAAGAAAATATATAAAATCCTGGTGAATCTTTCATTTTTTTAGAAAAAAATATTAATTTTATTGGCAATTTTTCTTACATCACAAAAAATTTATAGAAATTTTGGCAGATCTTGGAAAATAATAGGAAAAATCATTAATTATGACGGTGAATCCTTCTCATGGAAATCTATAGTATTTAATTGCCACCATAACTTCTAAAACTTAGGTGAATCCAATCTAATCATGTATTGAATACTATGGAAAATTTTTGAGTTAAAGTTTCATAAAGTAAATTATTTGGTGATTTAAATAAGACTAAAATATTTTTTGTAAAAAAGTGGTGATTTAGGTCATATTACAGCTTGAACTATTAACCAAATTAGGATTTCCAAACTTCAACTATTAGCCAATTGACAAATATTAGCCACTAAAAAAATTATTGTTGTTGTTTTGTTTATCCTCTCAAATTACTGCAATAGTGAAAGTGGTTAGGATCTCATGAAATAGTAATTTATGTTCCACTGTATGGAAAATTTATGCATTGATGGAAGGTAGATAAAACATCTTGCATGGTGTGTATCCATTGGCAATACATTATATGGAAGCTCAAGATCCAAGACTTGACATACTGTATTCTTTGTTACCAAACCAACTTGTATAGGAAGTTTGATTGTTCCCTTGGAAGGGCACTCTACATCATCATATGCTTTAATGACTATTTTCTTGTTTGGATCTATGACTCCCTTAGAGTATCCTAATGTCTTTACCAGTTTCAAGGTGCAAATGTTCAAACCAGCTCCACCAGCTATTAGGACTTGTTTAATCTTATGCTTATGAATGGAAATCTCTAGATGAAGGGTGTCATTATGAATAGGATGATGCATTGAAACATATTTATTAGTTAATGTGAGATGGTGATTGGAGGTGAGATGTCCTACCATAGCTTGAAACTGGTCAATATTTAGATTGGTGGGTATTGAAGACTCTTTGAAAGCTTTATCTAAAATATCCTTGTGAAGGGGAGACATATGTAAAAGATCTAAGATGTATATTTGTGCAGGTGTACCCAAATGATCTAGAAGATTATATTGTGTGGTAGGTTGATATTTAGATGTATCCCCTGAAGGATAACTTTAACTATATGGGTTGGAACAAGAGCATCCAAAGAAAGAAATGGAGATTGTTGGAGGAGTATCCGTTGGTGAGAGGACTGGTTTGGTGGCAGGCTTGAGAAATTTGAATTTGAACTCAAGCCCGAGGTTTCATGGCATCTGGTAGTTTGGGTAGGATACAAAGGTGGGGTTTTCAGATTTTGCAGATGGCAAGGCAGGAATGGGTGGCGAGGATGGAGCTACTGGGAAGGACAGGTCGTGTGGTGAGGAGTTGGTCAAAGACGTGTGCCTGGAGGAGAATCATGCGGATGTTAATCACAAGAAGCCTTGTGATGGGAGTCCCTTGTTGGATTTGGCTCCTAAGGTCCTTGTGGAGAACGAGCAGGTCGCATGTGAGGAATCTTGCACGGCTAACTCATCTTCTCCCTGAATTGAGCATGCTCTAGTGGTTGAGCATCGACTGGAAAGAATTTCTTCCCTGCTGGGTCAGAAATGGTCTGATCTTTTTTCATCTAAACTTAAAGGAAAAGGTTTCTCTATTGAGTCAGTATCGTCCTCAAATGAGGAAGGGGTGTTCTCCTTTTCTATCCTAGATCCATTGGGCCCTGGTCTTTTGGGAACCTCTCTATGGTTCTTTGTCCATGGGAGCCTGGGATGAATTTATCAAAATGTCTTTCAAATTCAGCTCTTGTCTGGGTAAAGCTACCTAACCTGTTGTGGGAATATTGAGATGAAGAAGTTTTTTCGGTAGTTGCTAACTCTTTTTGTAGGATTGTCTCCATTGATGATGCCACTTAGTCAAGGAAGCGGTTAGTGGATGCCAAATTCTATGTCATGATTGACCAGGATGCTATGTTGCCTGAGTTTTTCTTTTTGAAATCTAAGGTAGGGGATTGGAAGCAACAAATTTTCTTTGAAAATATTCCTTTTGCTTGCTTCAAATGTAAGAAAATGGGGCACTAGGCTAAAGATTTCCAGATGAATGTTGTACCTCCTAAGGCTGTCAAGCAATCTAAGGTTTGGAAGAAAAAGGATCCCAAAGAGAACTAAGATGAAACTGTTGTTGAGAATGGAGTGGAGGGTGAGAGGAATATTGATCTCCCTCTTGCTCCTCCTAATGAGGTTGGCATGGCAAGGACCTGATCGTTCCTGGGAAGGAGGATGTTGATTTGGTTGTTTCTAGGGAGGAGGTTGATGGCCATTCTTCTACTCAGGATGTGGACCACATCTCAGAAACAATGTGCTCTCCAAAAAGACCTATGTTGGAGTTGGTTATGGTTTCGTCGTCCCCTCCTTTTGGCATGGATCCGGTGGGTGCTATGGTTGTGGTTGATTCAGTCAACAAATAAGATGATGGTTTCACCCAAGTTCGGGGTAGGAAGAAGAAATCTTCTTCCTCCCCTCCCCCTCAGCCTCACAAAGGTGTCACCATGAGAAGGAAGAAAATAGATTGTGGGTTTGAGTCAAGGGGCCAGGGAAGACCTACCCTACAGAAGAGTAGGGAGAAGGAGTGCAAGAGGGATATCATAGAGGGAGTCCAAAAGACTTTGTTTGCGTTATTCTCTAAGATTACCCCCTCTTCCTACAAATGAATATCATTTCGTGGAATATCAGGGGGTTGAATAACATGCACAAGAAGGACCTCCTGAAAAATATCGTCTGGGATCATAAGCCAAATATCTTACTGATTCAAGAGACTAAAATGCAAATTGACAAGCTGGAATTCTTGAAGAATCTCTTCTTTAAAGATTGTGGGTTTCATGGGGTGAGTTTTGAAGGAGCTTCGGGTGGTGTTGCCACTTTTTGGAATGTTAAGCTGTTGAGAGGTACCCCGATTGCTGATATTTTTAATCATGTTGAAACTAAGTTTGTTTCCAACTCAGGGATTCTTATTCCTAGGTTATTTCTAATGTGTATGCTCCTAACTTGAAGCGTAATCAGAAAAAGCTTTGGGATAATCTTGGAGCCCTTAGGTTAGGTTTCTTTGATCTACCCTGGCTTGTTATGGGGGATTTTAATACACATGTATGATAATGAGAAAATGGGTGGGTCTCAATCCAATCCTGAGAGTAGGTATGACCTTAATATGTTCATTGATGACAACCCCCAATTGATTTCAATTTGTCTAGAGCAATTTTTACTTGGTCTAACAGGTGTCTTGGTGCGGATAATATCCAAGTCAGATTGGATAGAACTTTAATCTTGGCTTCCTGGTTTGTGGACTTTGCTTGTTCACTGTCTACAATTACGAGATGTGGGTCAGACCACTTTCCTATTGCTTTTGTTGTGGATAAGCTTGGGAGGAAAAAGAGATTTTTGTTTCACTTTGAAGCCATGTGGCTCAGGGACCCTCATTTTACGGATTGCATTAGAAAATGGTGGAAGGTTAAGGTTCATGGTAGTGTGATGTTCAGAATTGCTAAGAAGTTAAATTTTGTTAAGAAGAATCTTAGGAAGTGGAATAAAGAGTTGTTTGAGCATATTTTTGATTCCAAAATTTTTATCTTGAAGAATCTAGAGGATGTCCATAATTTCATCTAGTCGAAGGGTCTTTCAAAGGACTTACGACTTTTAGAAGATAGTCTCCTCAGGCAATTGCATGATGCTTCAAAGGAAGAGGATTTTTGGAGGCAAATATCGTGGGCTATTTGGCTAAAATATGGGGATCACAATTCTAATTTCTTTCATCTCACTACTCTGTGGCATAAAGCGTCTAACCATATCTCATCAATTAATGCTGATGGGATGCTACTAGAGGATGAGGAAGCTATCAAAAATGGTTTGGCTAGGATTTTTGAAAACCTTTTGTCGGAGGACTTGGTCTAGGATCAAAGGGGTGTAGATACCATTTTGAATTTCATCCCCAAATTTGTGTCTAAGAATTTGAATAAGGATTTGATGGCTATCCCTTCGGCCTTAGAGGTCAAAGATGTGGTGTTCTCTTTTAAAGGTAACAAGGCCCTTGGCCCTGACGACTTCCCTTTTCTTTTTTTCCAATCTTGTTGGGATATTATCTCTGAGGATGTGATTAATGCCATGAAGGAATTTTTGGATCAAGATGTCTTCTTAAATATCTTAATGTGACTTTCATTGTTTTGATTCCCAAGTCGATTAATGCTAGGAGTTTTGGTGATTTTCGGTCGATCAGCCTTAATAATTCGATTTACAAAATATTTTCGAAGGTGCTTGCTTCCAGATTACAAAATGGATTTCCTTCCCTGATCTCTAAGAATCAGATTGGATTTGTTAAGAGACGTCAAATCCTTGATTCTATTGTCACAGTGCATGAGTTAGCTCATTTTGTTAGTGTTTCTAAGAAATTGGGTTTCTTTCTAAAACTGGATCTGCTTAAAGCTTATGACAGAGTAAACTAGAGATTCATGTTGAATGTATTGGATAGGTTTGGCTTTTGTAGAAATTTCCTCCAACTTGTTGAGAAACTTATTTCTTCAACCTGTTTTGTTGTTTTGGTTAATGGCTTTCCCTCTCCCTTCTTCTAAAGCTCAAGAGGCTTGAGGCAGGGAGATCCGATTTTTCCTTTACTTTTCATTCTGATGGCGGAGGCTTTGGATCACAATATTTAGAATAAACTTCCGGTTGGTGTCCTATGTGGTCTCTCACCTTCATCCAGGTGTGTGCCTATTGCTCACCAAAAATTTGTAGATGACACTATGTTGATGGGTGTTTCTTCAGTGAATGAAGTTAGAGCTGTTAAGTTGTTGTTGGATGACTACAAGAAGGCTTATGGTCAAAAGGTCAATTTTCCAAAGAGTTTGACCTTTTTTCTTAATACCCCTGAGGCTTTAAAGCTTAAGATGGATAGAATTCTTTCTTGCAATAGGGGTGAATTCCCATCCTCTTATCTAGGACTCCCGTTGTGCATCTCCAAAATCCCTGAGTCTTTTTGGTTGGGTTCGCTAGATAAATTCAGTAGGAAGCTTGCCAATTGGAAGGGTGCACTTCTCAGTTAGGATGGTAAAATTCAACTTATTTCTTCTATGATTCATAACTTACCCCTGTATGCTATGAGTCTTTTCAGGATTCCTTCTAAGTTTGAAGATAAAATGGAGCAGATCATGTGAAGGTTTATGTAGTTTGAGGTTGAAACGAAGTCTGAAATTCTCGTTGTGGCTTGGGATTTAGTGTGTAGACCTAAGAAGTGGGGGGTCTTGGTATTAAGAACTTGAAGGTGTTCAATAAAGCTTTATTATCTAAGAATGTCTGGAGGCTCCTAAATGGGAGTGTTGGGTGGGCCTCTTTGAAAAAAAACAGTATTTGTATGGTTTTGGAAGACCGTGGGACATGTTGTCCTCAGAAGAGATTCCGTCGAGTTCATGTTTTTGGAAGAATATTATGGTGTAGGGACCTGATTGCTAGAGGTGTTAAGTGGTTGTTGGGTGATTGCATCAGTATTCTGTTTTGGGAGGAATCTTGGTGTGGGACCTATCCTCTTGCTTTTCTTCCTTGGACCACTCCTATTATCCCTTTGTGTATATGTCTTTTTGGGACCAAGGTGGCTGATTATTTTGAGGATGGAGAATGGAAGAATTTTGAGGCTTGGGACCCTTCTTTAAGGATTCTGAAGGACTTTTTAAGCTTGGTCAAGATTCCCTTTTTTTGTAGACCTAAAAAAGTCATCTAGGCCCCTTGTGCTAGTGGAAACTTTTTTGTGTCTTCTGCTCTTTTGAGTTTTATGGATACGCCTGCCTCTTTCCCTTTATGGGGCAAGATTTGGAATAAGAATCTCATCCTGAAGGTGAATGTCTTCTTTTGGCTGCTTATGCAAGGTAAAGTCCTGGTATTGGACAACCTTTGTAAGAGGGGCTTTGTGATTCCTAACATATGTGTTCTTTGTGAAGTGGATGGTGAAAGTGCTTTTCATATTCTCCTTGGGTGTAATTATTCTTTCTTTGTTTGGAGTAAATTTCTTAGTCTCTGGGATGTTGGCTGGGTTTTTTCGGAGTCCCTTGCTAAGTTCCATGAGCAGTGGTCTTGCCCCTCTTCTTGCATGATTTTGCGATGGCTTTGGGAGCTTATGGTCTCGCATATTGCTTGGGGGCTATGGAAAGAAAGAAATAACAGGATTTTTAGGGAATCCAAACTCAATCCTATTAGTCTCTACATTAAGATCAAGTGGGCTATTTTGGAGAACTTTGCTCTGATTCACTCTAATTGTGCTCGATGCGCCCCTTCTGATTCCCTTACTGGGAATGAGCTTTTGGTGACTTCTAAGTGGAATTTTACCTCTATTCCTTTGTTGATCCAGAAGTCGAGCTTAGCCAAAAGATTAAACACTAGATGGAAGCCTCCTCCTTTTGGTTGGATTAAAATTAATTTTGATGGGGTAGCAAAGGGGGATCCCAGGCCTGCAAGTTGTGGGGGGTGTTAAGAGATGATATAGGAAGACTCCTGGGCATGATGGAACTCCCATTGGGAATTCAAAACAATCATCATGCAAAGGTGGAGGCTACATTTATCAGTGTTAAGTATGTCATCAACAAAGGTTACTTCAAGTTGTGGGTGGAAGGAGATTCCATAAACATCATTAATTATCTTCATGGCACTCAGTCTTCGAGTTAGAGTGTTGATCATCTAATAAGGGATACTATAATGGTGTTGCAATCTTGTGATGAGACTCACACATCACACATTTATCGAGAAGGTAACTCGTTGGCGGATTTCTTTGCCAACGAGGTTGTCAGGCTCAATGAATTTTGTTTGTGGGAGGAAAGTGCGATCATTCTCGAGGAAGCCAGAAGCTTATTGTGGAATGATGGAGTGGGATGAAGTGTGGTGATATTTATCACATGGTACTTGCCTCCGTGTCGCACACTTTGTGTGTGATTTACTGCCTTCTAGACTTCTATAGTGTACATTTCGCAAGGTCTATGAGAACTATGTGCTAGTTAACATGGGTGGTGAAAGGATTCAAATTGAACCACATTCTTGTGGTGACATACGATGCAAGGAGAAGCTCTGGACTATTTTTTGGCATGGGAATTTTACTCCATACTTGGAGAGATTGAATGGGCATGATCCTAATGCCTCAACTCGATTCCTTTCATTTTGGAATAACCAAAAGGTTAGGTTTAAAGGTCTGGAGGTGGAAGTGAATGAGGATTTGATTGCCTTGGTTACTGGTTTGTCGACTATTGGTAGGAATTTTTTTAAGGATAATAAAAGCAATGAAGGGGCGATGACTCAGTTCTTCAAAGACGACGAGAGGAAAGAATTCATCAAGTTGGAAACCTGGAGTTATGAAAGAACTGTGAACCCCTAATCCTGCACCTGCACAAACATGAAAAACAATCACAAGATTAGATCATATGTAAGCAAGAATGAAGGATTCCCCATGAAATCCATTTGCTAAAACTCTAACTAGGGAAATGAAGAACATAATATGAAAATGCAAGTAAATCCTAATTAAGTAAGAAAACTTGTGATCCCATGGGGGCATTGGTGCCAATTGATGTGTCGAAATTGGCCCTTTCCCAACTCCTAAATTGCAATGTTGATGAGGTGTGGATTGATCAAATCTCCTAAATGAGATTTTGGCATAACCTAGTTATGGAATTGTGAAAATGATGAATGTATGGAATGAAGTGCACAAAATTGGCTCTCAATGTCAAGAGAGTAACTTTGCATGAGATTGTGGATGAAGAATGAGGAGAGAAGGCTCCCATTTATAGATTTGAATTTGGAAGAGAGAGCAAGGTTTGGGTAATGTGGGACTAAATTTCACCCAATGGTCAAATGCCACTTGTCACCATGTGAATGGTTGATGGTTGTGCACATTTTGGCCAAAGTGCCAATAAATGCAATTAGGTGGAATTTGAAATTGAGGAAATGACATGTGAGAGAGAAAAATGAATGAAATAAATGTCACTTGGCTCAATGCACAAGGACATGTAAGAGGAGTGAATGCTTTGTTGGAAGGACCAAGCCCATTTGAATTTGAATTCAAATTTGAGGGAATATTCTTCTTTTATGCCATGTGAGGGAAAATAGATGAATAAATAAATCAATTAAATTGATTTATTGGTGCAACTTGAAAAATCTAGAGGATTTTAGTGATTGAGGTTAAATTAATCAAGATTTGATCAATTTAATGAGACATTAGGTGATTTGACAATTTTGACTTAGATTGATGAGTTGATTTAAATTAGAATTGAGAGGAAATAATTTTGATTTATTTAACTAAAAGGGGAAATGTTAGATTAAATTAAATAATGTTTAATTTATTCAATTTAATAAGAAGACTTTAGAGACTTTAATCAAATAAAATGATTTATTTAATTAAACAGAGACATAAGGTTAATTAAATTAAATTGATTAATTTAATCAATAGAGGAGAAAGACTTAATCAAATGAATAATTATTTATTTAATTAAGAGATAGAAGGTGATGATAATCCGAGAGTGTAATTCAGGAAGAAATTTCATTAGAAATCAGGATCAAGTGTGCCAAATCGAATTGTATATTTTCCATGTCTACATTTTGCCCCTCTTTGAAGCAATGTACTTGTTGCATTGATTCAAAAAAATACACTAATGTGATGAAAGTTCAAATTTTTCTCCATTTTTTCAGATGCCCCACTACTGCCCCAGCGAAAGGATTATACTGGTATATTGCCCCCTCGAGAGATTGGATGAAAATTTTGATTTTTTGGATGATCTCACGAAAAAAAGAGGACAAGGTGTCTAACATGTTTAGAAATGCCCCAGATTGCCAAAAAACATGTTAAAACACCAAAAGGGATGCAAAATGGCCCTCAGTTGGACAAAAACGGGATCGAGGAACCAAACCGTAGTTAGAGGGCTAAATTAGGTAAAAAACCCTAATTTTTAGGCTCAAGTAGACCTTGAGGGGTCACTTTCAACACATTTGCATACTTTGCCTTTTTGAAATTTTCACCCTTTGAACTCTGAGTCTTGGTTGAGATGGTGCAATGAAAGCTTCCCAAGCATGTGTTAGAGAGAGTATGAGTGCACCAGTGGCCAGTCGACGTAGGACCTGTGGTATGTACCATATCTGAATCTCAATTTTTTCATTTTACGTGCATTAAATAGGGTCGAAGTCTCTTTTTAGCTGAGCGGTGCTATATAACGCCGCTGAAAATGCTCTATCGGCTCCACGCGGTCCTATATTCGGTCGCATATGCAAATAGCGTCATGCATCCCAGTTTGGAAATTAGGTTTTTCCAATCAAACTCTACTGCATACGCGAATAACGTCACGCGACGTAGTTTGCAGCTTAGGGTTTGGTCCCAAAGTTGACCGCATATGAGAATTGGACTGTGCGATGCACTTTGAAGGTTAGGAACTTGCAAACTCCATCACGACGGCGCAGTTTGGACTTTTCCAAACTGGATTGCTTTTGAAAATAGTGTCGCATTTGTTGTTCTGTATCTGAAAATTTAGCGTGAGATGCAGATTTTTTTACTAGACCTTGACGCGATGGCTTCCCTTATGTCGGAGGATCTTGATGTACTTCACTTGCAGGAGCATACAAGGTCGGTGCTCAATAGATTGCAGGGTATGCATGAGTTGGTTCAGGGGCATCTTGGTGTCCTTGGTCTTTGGTATGTTGCGTATGTCCCTCCTGTTCGGGCGCATTTAGGTATGATGACATCCTTGGCTGAGCGGTGGCACAACAAGACATCTTCTTTCCATCTTCCTACTGGCGAGGCTCCTATTACCCTCGAGGATGTCTAGCACATCCGTTGACTACCTATCCATGGGGCCAGAGTTATCTACGATCTAGATACTAACAGGGATACTTGCTATGGTGTTATGGAGCTTGATGAGATTCACTTCTTCGATGGGAAAATCGACTTGGAGAGATACTATGGTAGCGTACCCACTTATAGGTTGATCGTTGCTGCTATCATTTTAGGCCTTGTAGCACTCAATCGACGGGGCCGATACTTCAGTCTAGGCTAGGGATTGGCATGGGAGTGGATGGTCATCCATAGGGAGTGCTTTGCTTGGGGACCAGTATTGTTGGCCTCCTTATACGGAGATCTTCATCAGTTTGTGTATCTAGATAGCAGGTCCCTTGGGGCCGGAGTTACTTTATTACATATCTGGGCCTAGGAGCGGATTCCAATGCTTCGCCTGGATGTCACACTAGTTTTTCTTGAGACTGATGACCATTTTGTTTGGCGATACAACAGGGCACATATCCACTTCACTCACACTGGCATAGGTGGTCTTGCACATTGGCGACGAGTTCTTGATGATATGAGAGAGTTCGTCTGGAGACCCTCGATGGTCATAGGCCCATGGTATGATGATGTTCAGTAGTTGTTCTATGCCTGACAAGATAGATGGATGTAGGGTTGGGAGCACACTATAATTGAGAGATATCTTCCAGACAGGCTGGCCCGATAATTTGGAGAGATGTAGGATAGACCAAATGACCAATACATGGCAATCTTCTCCCGTACGACTAGAGAGACAAAATGGGGCCAGCCCATTGTGGTAGCTGAGGCAGTGTCCTCTTTCAAACAATTGGTAGCCTGATTGTGGTTGTATGATCAAGGTCCATCAGATGCAGGGGTGATTCCGGCATACAGAGCCTGGTTCCGACCTCCCTTGAGATTGACAGTTCCTGGGGTAATGCTTCCATGGTGGAGGCCTAGAGGCAGATCACCCGGTAGGGGTAGAGGACAGGGTAGAGGAGGAGGTGGACCACCTCCTCATCAGACACCTCCTAGGGATCTAGCACAACAGTCGCCTCCCCGAGTAGGGGAGCAGGATGGTCAGACAAGGGATGCGGGGAGAGTAGTCCCGTAGTAGCACCCAATAGCGTAGCCAGACCATAGAGATGCGTTGATCCAACAGTTGTAGGGTCAGATTCATGTCTTGATAGTAGAGAGGGTTGAGGCTAGGTAATAGGTTTCAGTAGTTATCACTAAGAGGGACCAGGTACAATCCGAGAGGGATCAGGAGATTGGTCGGTGGAGGCAGCTAGAGAGCACAGCTTCATCATCCCGAGGCTGGTCAGTTTCTCTACAGGCTTATAAAGAGGTGGTCAGGGAGGCTGAGTACTACCAAAAACATTATAGACAGGCAGTCTCAGTGCCAGGCCGAGTGCCAGACTTCTCTCATAAAATAGGGATGAGGCCCCCAGAGGATCACAGTGAAAGGTAGGTGGGAGAGGGCAGCAGCCAACAGGTAGCCCTTTGATCACAAACAGTTACCATTTTTTTTATTTACGGGCCTCGATTAGTTGCCCTTTTTTGTACTATATACATTGATTACACACTTGATCCAATTTTGTATCATGACAGTACATGTTTTTTCATGATATATATGAGATGATTTTCCTTTATGAAATGTTTTGCAGTGTATGATATGCATTTCTTAATTTCCTATATGCTATGAGATGTTTATATTTCTTATGCTCATATGATATGATGTATGTTTCTAATGGATGTGCTTCTTTTTGTATCTTTTTCATGCATTTTTAATGATGATCCTATGAATGTGATGTATGCTAATAATGGCGTATTGATGTGCAAATGGTAATGGATGCTAATGATTATGTATGATGTAATGATTTCTTAAGATGCTTAGAATAACAAATTTATATTATTCCTCATAACTTAAGATAATGATATGATGCAATATGCCTTTTATGCTAATGATCTAGTGGATGCAGAGTGTATGCATTGGTGATGTTTCGATTACTATCATGATACCATGTTAGTATGGAAAGAAGATAGAAGAACTTAGAATCAAAGAGTTAGTTAGGATGATAGTGATTTGCTTACCAAGAGTTAGGTTTTCAAAGGCTCAATTACGTTATGTTTGATAACACACCTAGGTATGATGCATCAAGGTATAAAAAACCAGGATGGCATGGTACCCAGTGTGATGGACTTTGACTTGACAATCAGATAGGAGTATTCTTGTTCACACTTAGCATGCATACTTCATTCAGAATGTAGTTCAGACATTCTAACAATCTCGGGCCAAAACATAGGAAAACAAGCTTTCTTATGTGGTAAACAAGATATCTAAAACATCCTCTCCACAAACCAAACAAAGTACATATGACTAAGTTATTTTACAAGTGTATCCCACAAGCATAGTAGATAAAAGAGACAATGATCTTTGCCCCATTCCTTTCTCTCTAAACTTGTTTTGTTTAGGCATCATCAAGAGGTCCTTGGAATGAGCACAAAATAAGATAAGTCAAGAAAAGACCAAATAAAGAAAACCAACAAGCTAATGTTCTTCATACCGCTAGCCAAGACTAAAATACTATGAAAATACCTGATGCCTATGTCCATCATGGGAAGGATTCATCGTAGGACATGTTGTGATCAGGGTTTTGATGGGACTGATTGGGTGATAAGCTATTGATACTCTGAGATGATTAACTTTCTTGCTTACTGACTTAGAATTTTGAGACTCTAACGATTAGGGTGTTCACTTTTGAACCTGCTAGACTTGCTTTTGGCTGGCTTATCAAAGGGTGACGATGATGATTGATTTATTAGGAATGATGAAAGTCCTAGGTGAAAGCGAGATGAAATGGATCCACCATTTTGGATTTTTCAAATATTTTGAGGTTGTTTTTTGTATTTTTGAAGTGTTTTGCAAATATTTTTGGTATTTTCAAGATTTACGATGAAGAGACTACCTAAAAGACCTATCCTAGGGGTCTCGGGAGCTGATTCATAGATTAGCCTTCCCTACGTTATACACGCAGAGACCATGTAGTTCGACTGACAACAAACTTGACTCAATGATAAGATAGATGGGAAAATGGATTGCCAAATTATTGCGATGGACGCCTAAAGGACTGACCTAAATTGTCTCGAAGGATGATCAAAGATCAACCTTGCCTACATTCACGCTCAGAGATGACATAGTTCAGATAAGGTGGAAGACTGACAAGACTCAATGATGAATGTTTTTGAAGATTTTATGAGCTTTTTGACATGTTTTCGTATTTTTTGATGAATTTTTTGAATGTTTTTGGATTTTCTAATGTCTTGGGAAGAGTACACAAAAAATATACACGAATCTGATCTAGTGCCAGTTTCAAGGACATGCCCCCAGCGTTAAGCGATAGAATACTTCAATAAAGGTAGGACAAACTAACCTTAGGAATGTGCCAAGTAGTACTATAGTGGAATATGATATGGATATTGGCTCAGGCTATGGTATGGATGCGAGCGAATGGGTGGATGGAGGATTAATGAAATGTGATGGACTGGGTGAGTGAGTCGTGCAGATCCTGGTGGATGGGAGTGCTTTATTTACACTTGGCTTCTGTTTGCCAGGTTTTCACCAAGGTACTTGTCCAAAGTGCCACCAAAGTGGTTTTCACTAGAGGACAATTTTTTCTTTGCTTTTTTTCTTCAATCCTTTTTCTGATTTTTTTGGATTTTTGGATTTTTTATTTTTTATTTTTGTTGTCGCCAAGACGCCTATTTGACAGGTTTTCATCAAGGTAACCATTTTTTCAGGACATTTTCTGATTTTTCTTGTATTTTTTGGTTCTATACCTTGTAAGTTCTTAGGCATAAAACTTTTTGAGATGGGAGATGTTCAAAGGCTTGCCTTCTAGTGTTGCTAATTGATATGCTCTTGATTTATAGCTGGCTATGATGACAAAAGGTCCCAATCAGTTGGGTTCAAATTTACCTTTGCTCTTTGGATTTGGCACATTCCTTTGGTTCTCTTTTAGCACAAGTTCGCCGACTTGGAAGGTGCGTTGCCTAATCTTCTTGTTGTAGTTGCATTTCAGGTGACTTTGATAGACCTGTAAATGGTTGAGGGCATCCATGCGCCATTCATCTAATAACTCTAGCTCATTCAGTCGTGAGACCTTGTATTTTTCATTCGTGATGAGGTTTTGCAATGATATTCTCAGTGATGGGAGCTCAATCTCGATTGGGAGGATGGATTCTGATCCGTAGACCAGGGAGAATGGGGTGGCACCTGTTGGCATGTGGATATTGATGTGGTAGGCCCATAAGGTGAGATTTAACTGTAGGTGTCATTCACGACCAGAGTCATTGACTTTTTTCTTAAGGATTTTCAGAATGGTTTTATTTGTAGCTTATGCTTGTCCATTGCCTTGGGGGTAGTATGGAGTGGAGAAGCGATGTTGGATTTTGAATTTGTCGCATAATTCATGAACATCCCGATTCTTGAAAGGTGTCCCATTATTAGAGATAATGGATAGGGGGACACCATATCAACAAATGAGATAGTTCAGGATGAACTTGGATATCTGCTTTTTGGTGATGTAGGTCATGGGAATTGCTTCGACCCACTTTGTGAAATACTCTGTGGTGGCGATGATGAACTTGTGGCCATTGGATGAGGTGGGTGTGATTTTTCCTATGAGATCGAGTCCCCATTATGAAAAGGGCCATGGTGTAACAATAGGATGGAGTTCTTGAGTTGGTGCATGAATAAGGTCTCCATGTTGTTGGTAATATAAACACTTTCTGACGAATTCATGTGCCTCCCTTCCCATTGTCATCCAGTAGTACCTGGTTCTCAGAAACTTCTTGGCCAAGGTCATACCGCTCAAGTGTGAATAGCAAGTGCAATTATGTACCTCAATCAGAGCAGTCAAGGCTTCCTCAGGTTTTAAGAAATGTAATAGGGTTCCATCAATTCTTCTATAGAAGAGGATTTCCCCTAGGATGAAAAAATGTAAGGACCTTTTGACAAAGGTTTGTTTGAGGTTTGAGGGAATGTCTATCAGGAGGATTCCTATTCTCAGGTAGGTGTAGATGTCATGATACCAAAGATCACCGGGACCAATGAGTTCGCACACATATTTCAGCTCTGGTACCTCGAGAGTGGGTACGAGAAGCTACTCTATCAAGAATTCATGTTTTGAGACATTACAAGGGATATCTAGTAAGGATCCGATTATTGCCACAGCATCAGCTGCTCTATTGTTAGACCTCGATAACTGCTCAAAGGTGATATCAATAAATGATTCTTTGAGGCTTTCTACTAACTTCTTGTATGGTGTGAGCTTATCACCCTTATTTTGGTATTCATCATTGACTTGGTTGATAATAAGTTGTGAATCTCCATAGACCTTTCATGATGATTCACCACTGTGTTGCAATCTTGAGACCTATGGTTAAAGCCTTGTACTCTGCAATGTTGTTGGTACAGGGGAATGCCAATTTGTAGGATCTAGGTATACAATCCCCTTGTGGGGTGATGAAGAAAACACTAGCTCCTGATCCATGTTGTGTGTGGGAACTGTCGAAGTAGAGTTTCCAATGATCGGCTATCTTGAGATTAAAGATGGACTCGTCTGGAAATTCTGATAAGAGTGGATTCTCTGCATAGATGGGAGCTTCTGCCAGTTGGTCTACAATGACTTGTCCTTTGATTTCCTTTCACTCCACATTTTCAATGTCATATTCTGATAGTATCATGACCCACTTAGCCATCCTTCCTGTGAGCATAGCTTTTGACAGTAGATATTTTAAGGGATCTATTTTGGCGATGAGTTTGATTTTGTGTGCCAGCATGTAATGTCAAAAATTTTGTGAAGCAAACACTACTGCTAGACAAGATTTTTCAATGAATGAATATTTTAACTCATGGCCAACCATTGTTCTACCAATATAATAGATAGCCCTTTCTGTCACATTTTCATCGTACTGAGTTAAAAGAGCCCCCAGGGCTATTGTTGTTGCTGAGATGTAGAAGATCAGTTGTTTTATTGCAATGGTTGGCATTAATACTGGTGGCATGAGTAGATATTCTTTGATTTTGCTAAATGCTTATTCGCGCTTTTTATCCCACTTATATGCTACTCCCTTGTGGAGTAGATGTGAATATGCAATCTATTTGTTTGCCAGTTGCACTATGAACCTCCAAATGGATTGGAGTCTTCCTTGCAATCCTTTAAGTTGTTTCAGTGTCCTTGGTGCTTCCATGTCAAGGATTACTTTAACTTTTGTGGGATCCACCTCTATTCCCCTCATCGATACTATGTATCCCAGAAGTTTACCTGATTGTACCCCAAAGACACATTTCTTTGGGTTGAGCCTGACCTTGTACTTCTCCAGTCTGTCGAAAATGGCACTTAGGGTTTCTATGTGGTTTTGTCTCTTCTTTGATTTAGCCAATATGTCATCCACATAATCTTCGACGGTTTTGTGTATCATGTCATGGAAGATTAGTGTCATGGCCCTCTGATATGTAGCCCCTACATTTTTTAGCCCAAATGGCATCCTATTCCAGTAGTAGATGCCCCATCGACATTTAAATATTATCTTATGTTGGTCTTCTTTTGAAATCATTATCCGGTTATACCCTGAGAAGCCACCCATCAGTGATAGCAACTCATGTCTGACCATCATGTCCACTATCATATCAATGTTAGGTAGTGGAAAGTCATCCTTGGGACATGCTTTGTTGAGGTCTCTGAAGTCTGTGCACATACAGATGCCCCTATTTGGTTTTGAGACTGGTACAAGATTGGATACCCATTCTGGATAGTCGATTGGGCATATGAAGCTGACATCCAGGAGCTTCTATAACTCTACCTTGACTAGTAAGGCTATCTGGGGATGCATTTTTCTTAATTTTTGTCTTACCGGCTTCGCCCTAGGGTAAACAGCCAAATGATGAACCACAACTTCTGGATTGAGACCCGGCATGTCAACATAGGTCCATGCAAAATTTACCTTCCTTTCCTTTAGAAATTCTACTAATAGTTCTTGTTCTTCTGTCAGAAGTGACTCAACATAGAAAGTGATTTATGGTGTTGTCTCTATTCCCAAGTTGACAGGATTACACTGTTCTACCAAGACTGTTGATTTCTCTTGATGCAGTGCAATAGGGGGGAGATTGAATCCTTCATCCTCCAGTGCCTCAGAGAGGTTTTCACCATTGGATGCATCCTTCATTTTTACTATTTTGTGGTTAGAGAGTGCCGCAGTGTGGTTTTCACTCAATAACTCTAAGCTTATTCTCGTTATTTTTCTTTTGTGACTGAAGGACTCAATCATCTCCCCGTAATATTCTTGAATGTCTAATGTGATGTCAAAACCCACCTTGTGATCCCTGCATGGAACTGAATCCCTTAGTCCTATGAATTCTGAGAGTGCCTCATCATTTTCGAATGAGTCTAGAATTGGTGGTCCTCGTTGGTCGTGGTCGATGAGTTGAGGGTACACTAAGTTGATTTTATGGGTTTGTTGGTTTGACTCAACGGGTGAGGTACTAATCATTAATAAGGAGGAATACTCAAAGAGCATGGGAATGCCTTCTATGGTATCATCATCGTCACTATTGGCGTAGACATCAGTTACGTCAAAAGTGAAATTGTCTAGTGGGATACCTGTGCATACGGGTGGTCTAAGTGTGGTTGTCGATACTTGGGGAAGGGACTTGACTTCCCTACTGAGAGTACCTCTGCCATGTACAATTATACTCAGGGGAGTACATCCAAGGCCAAGGTTTCTCATTCTTGTTTCTGCAATGATGGGCTCTAGCCGCCCATCACTGTTCCTTCCAAGGTTTTCATTTCTATTGTAGCCCATACCAAGCATTATTTGTAGCCCTCTGCTGGCTTTGTCCATGGGTAGTGTAGGCATAGGTCCTTCATCATGGTATATCGTATTTACAATATCTTCCTCATCAAAATTTTATCGACTTAGGTCTCCCCAACGACGAAATCCAGAAGGATCTTCCCTAAGGGTGTGGACGGGTGTTTCGGTTGATTGAGGTTGCCCATGCGATCTAGGAGATTGTGGTAACTCTCTATAACAAATGCACTCTTCTTCATGTTGTAGTCTCCATATTCATTTTCTTGGATCATGAGTTTGATGTCGGATATATCAGGGATGGCGGGTGTCTCTGTCACAAAGGTGGAGGCGAGGTTAGATGAGTCTATGTATGTAGTGGATGGGCTTTCATCATTTTTCAGTACTTGGGGGATTTTATAAAACTTGGCTTCCAAGTTTTTGTAGTAGGTGAATGGTTCGGGATCCCCATGTATGGTGACCTCCTCATTTTGGTGCAAGAATTTGATGCATTGATGATATGTTGAGGCCATTGCCTTCATTTTGTGGATCCATGGGCATCCTAGGAGGATGTTATATGGTAGGTCAAGGTCAAGGACCTGACAGGTAGTCTCCATGGTTGTCGGTCCCACTTGGATTGGGATTTTAATAGTGCCCTGAGACACTCTTTCTTGATCATCATATGCTCTTATAGTGATGCTTTTATTTTTGTTAATGGGATCCTTGGAGAATCCCAAGTTCTTTATGAGTTTGAGAGAGAAAATGTTAAGGCCTGCACCTCCATCCACCAAGACCCTTTTAACTTTCCTTTTGTGAATCAAAACTTGAAGTTGAAGTGCGTGATTATGAGATGGTTGGGCGGGGAAATCTTGATCGGAGAATGTAAGGAGATTTAGTGTGACGATATTGGCAACCATAGCCTGAAACTGTTCTATGTCAAGGGTGGTGGAGATGGTGGATGTCGCTAATGCTTCATCAAGGATTTTCTATGGGCAGCAAAATTTTTTAACAATTCCATGATGGAGATTTGGGCAGGGGTTCTCTTCAGTTGGTCGATGACACTATAGTCATAGGAAACGAATTTTGTATTTAAATGCGGGTCTTAACCGGTTGCAATGCCCCTACAATGGTGACCTTTTCGCGACGTGTGGTGACTCCACAATCGGTGTTAGCTCCTTTGACATTAATGACAGTGACCATTTCATCTACACATGCAACTATCTCTTCATATACTAGGTTAGCACTAGCATATTTTTTCTTGCCTTTGTTGTTCCCCTAGCTATTTCCTTGATTATGATTTGGCATTGGATTTGTGTATATCTTAAGGTCGTGGTTTCCAACTGGTTGTTCAACGTTTATGATCTTGTCCTTGATGAGGTCTTGGATGATATTCTTTAGCCTCATGTAATTTGCAGTTGTATGTCCCTTGATCTTGTGAAAATCACAAAGGAGGTTTTCATTGTACCATGGTGGCTTGGTCATGGGTTCTGCATATTACTTAGAGTTGGAGACTTTGATGTTGGGGATAAGGAGTTGATTTTGTCATCAAGATAGGCATCTAAGACAGCAGTGCCTTAGTGATTTCAATTCAAAATCACTCCAAAGACACACACAACTGTACCATAAAGCGAAAACAAGCACAGTGAATCCCCCATTGATCCTACTAAGGAAAGTAAATGCAAAATAATAACAGATTCAACACAAACAGATAACCATGAAAGACCAATATGATGACACATAGATATACATGGGGAAAACCCTTTCGGGTAAAAAACCCCACACTCCAAAAGACTCAACTCACATGTATTATTCAGTAACTAAAATGGTTACAATACAACACCAGAGCTATGCACTTCAAGAGAATACATCTTGTCCATTTGGAGAAACGATAGGCAACACAAAATAGAATCCTCACATAGTTACAATTTCCTCATGACATAATGTGTAGATTCCCTTCAGCTCCTCACAAATGACTATCTCAGCTGGCCTCTTGGCTAGCCTCGCCTCAAGCCTCACAGGTTCACATCTTCGCAGCACTGTAATAGTCAAAGTTTAATTGTTACAATCCATTGCATACCATTCTCACTCTCTCCCACCTTACTTTTTTGCTCAGTCAAATGTATTTGACTTCTTAAGTCATACATCACCATCAATGTCTCCACTGAACGTTGGCCTTAATCCATGCTGCTCTGACCATTTGAGCAAGCAACCGATTTTCCTAGATTGCATTGAGTCACCCAGGCAATCAATCCATACCTTAATTGGGTTCCAATTCTACCTAGAAATCAGCTTGCAATAACTGTCATTATTGTTTCAGTCTTTGGCCAATCAGATGATGCCAACCTGCCATGTGTCACCCTATCATTCACCTGTTGCACTGATACTAATTCCAACTCGGTCAAACTCTGCCTCGAGCCCATCTAAGCTCCTACCGCATTACTGCCAAGTCCAAGTCACCCAGCCACGGTAAAGTGGTGAGCTCGACCAAGCTCACCCTTCACTTCACCACACTACCGCTACCCGGTCTGGCCCACCTCACGGTATGGAGGTAACCGCCTCGCAGACCGTCAGTGGTCACCGCATCACCACGGCTTAAGGAACAAGCCTTCACATGGTAAGGCGGTAGGCACCACCACTGACCATCACGGCTCCATCGTGCTACCACACCCAGATCGCCAAACCTCCACGGTGAGGTGATGACACTGCCAGCCCAGACTGGTAACGATCAACCATGCTACCGCGGGGGCCGTGAGGCCACCTCACGGTAGGGTGGTGACCGCCAAGTAGACCATCAATGATCTTACCATGGCACCATGATGAGACAAATCACTACCCACGGTATGGCGGTAATCGCCAGCCAACAACCACAGTCATCATGGCAATAATGAAACACCACCCGTGGTAAGGCAGTAAACCTCACACTCTGAGTCTACCACCCCTGTGCCGCTTACTGCGTTACCTCACCACCGACTGGACCATCTTGTGATAAGGCGGTAAACCAAACCTTCACTAGCTCATCGCCAACCGCACTACCTCGCCACCATCGAGCCACCTCTACGGTAAGGAGGTAACAGTCATCCAAGCCACTGCCAATTCACCACACCACCACCAGTGTAGAACAAGACCGCCGCAGTAAGGTGGTAACACCATCCAACCATTGAATAGGGTGGCCCACGGTATGGCGGTAAAGGCTCAAAACAAAGAGAAAATGCCTAAGTCTTCAAATGGGTTGACCAGAAAGTTGAGGCAGATCCCAACAATCTCCCACTTGCCAAAGACTTTCAGGTATCCTCCAAAAAACCCGAACAAGGACCAAAAAATGCTCTCACACTCCAACCAAGACCACTACAATCAACATTCAAAATGTCCACCATCTCAGGCAACTGCTCTAAACATCAAGAAAAGGAACAAGCCAAGGCGTAAATGTACCAGTCTCAGGAATGAAAGCAATTGGTCCTTTAGGCGGCAAAAACACTACAACTAGAATAAGAAACACCATTAGCTAGAACAACAACCACAAAACTGACTGCCCTCATCCAACTGATCAAACCCACGCAACTGAACATAGCACCCACAACTCGTGCTAATCCATACAACCACCCATACCTCAAAGGTATGATAACCAACAGCAGACTTATGCCATCATAAAACCACCCATCTCAGCAGCAAACAAGCACCCTGTGTCAACCAATCATAGACCAAACATGTCCAGGTACTCCCACTGCAGGGGAACTATCTAGATGAGTGTAAACAAAGCACCATCACAAATGATCCAAGCATACAAAGTCCACCAACCCCTACATATAGAAGAAAGTAATTATGTAGTTCCAAGGAACACCCATTTTGATCTGCAAAACCTGCAACCTCCTGCTGCAAGAGAATTTTCTCTCATCAATCATTCACTGTTCTTCCAAGGTTCCATATCTGACTAAAGAAGGAAAAACCCCTCGTGTCATCACCTGAGTGAAAAACACATGACCACAAAAAACAGTGACCATCATGACTCCACAAACAGGAAGAACAAAACCAGATTAAAGAGAAACATCAAATCAAAACATGCCCTTCTACAAACCCTTCTAAATGGCAGCTATGACAAGTATGATCTTCTTCACATCCCAAAGGGAAAAGCCTTAACAACACCCAACTACACCATGGATGTAAGCATCAAGAAGATCATACTAACCCATACACCATCTCCTGTCAGTCCTCAAAAGCACAAGGAGATCAACCATGTTGTCCATCTTCCATTATGAATCCTCTAGAATCTTAAAACAACAACTCAAGATTCATACCAATGAAAGATAAAGAATAACACACCTAAAAAGTATAATGGGAAAATACCTTTCACAGGAACACTGTCGAGCAGACCAAGGAGAAAAGAAAACATGCTCCTCCAAGATATACAAGTCACTGTGACTTACCCAAGAGCATTCTCCTCCAAGGTCTCTGTTGAATTCGCATTCAACCAAGGTGCAGGCTACTGGGAATTTCAGCTGTAACAACAACATTCTCATAAGAATTCTAGCCTCACCTTATTCTCCATGCATCCATGAGTATCAACAACCTATCATCTCATGCTGACTCCAATCTACAATACTGTAGCAACCATGAAGTTCACTAGCATGTGACCAATGCACTCAAAACATAGAGAAACCCCAGACCACTGTCAAAGCTCCACAACCTAGGAATAAGAACTTATCATGACACCATGATCTACTCATCTCCATTAGGAGATACCATGCTTCAAGTGAACTATCCATGGTCTCAAGAGCAAAGCAACATGCCAAAACTCTAATGCACAAGCAAGAGTATACATGACATAAAACAAATAAACTCTAAACCAACATCACCTGCCAAGCACCACCAACATCTCAGCCAAAGACTACCAAGGTCCTCCATGGCTCCAATATGCTGCACATCTTCAAATAGTGACCATGCAGATACGAAAGAAATCTTCTATAGCAACAGGATCTAAGAGTCCTCAAGAAGCATTTGCAACACCAAAGAAGATCATTCACCACCAAGTGATGAATCCACAGTCACTGCTAAATCTCCCACTGAGCTGTGAAACCGAGCTCTCCAAGCACCATGATCGACCACCCCATCACTGTCAAAATCTTACACTAGCCAGTATATCCAACTCTCCATGACATCATGATTCACATGCTTCAGATCCCCATCACTGACTATTTAGGTACTCAAACACCATTCCTCCTCTCATCTCAAAAAAACCACGCCAATGCACAAGTGACCATAGACAAGGTCAGCTAATAGATCTGCACTACACAATTACAACCTCATGGATATAGATAGTCCACTTTTGAGTTGTCTCACAACAAACATGTAGGTAAGGATAGCCCACAACATTGCACAACTCGTGGATGCAACCAAATGAAAACTTGAAAATCTATCATCGCACTGGAAACTACAAAACTGAGATCATCAAAGAAAACAACCAAGGGAGACAAAAAAGAATCAAACACCAGATCAACAATAGATTTGATTTTCCAGTCACATCCACAACTCAAGCACCATAGTCTAGGAAACCAACAAAGAAAACACCACAAGAATGTTGAATGAAAAACACATACCAACACTCCCATGCAAAGAAGACATCACAACTCCTCAAAACAAGCCAAACTACAACTATCTCATCCAGTCACACCCATAAAACCAAGATCTGGAAAATAGCAGACAACGGCTCCACACAATGCAAGTTTTCTCTTAACCGTGTAAAACCTACAAAACCATAGTGTTTATAAAACACCCATGCATCTCCATCTTCATTTCTCATTTGGACGACTCATAAGTTTGCACACAACCATCACAGTTAACCAGAACAATGAAAAAACATGAATATGCATGATAGAATTTTTAGGAAAATCTACAAAAAACCTCCAGAGCCAAAGACATGAATCTGAACCATGCGAGTGCAAGACACATGTAAGAATAGAACAACAGGTCCATTTTAGACCAGTTCCAAAAAACCACAATCATGCACAAGCAAAAGAGAGAGCCAGGCTATCCAGAAGTTGTAGACCACCAAGGTCACTTCATAGCCTCCATGCAATCAGAGCACCAGAGAAACTGCCTTCAATGCTAAGTCAAAAAAACCCAACACAAGCACAACACTCCATAGTTGATCAACAACACAAGCAAGTCCATACCACCAGGGAGCCTCTCACACAGACACCCAGTATGAACACCATGCTTCACTACAACTCAGCCATGAACACACCTCACGCCCTTTGCATCAGGAACTTTTGCTACAAGCCAGGAGCCTCAAACCATGTTGCCACAACATGACCAAATCTAGTCATCTCCAGTGTCTTTCAAACTGTGTGTCGAATCAAGGAAGCACACATTTCAACTCATTGAAGGATCAATCACCAACCGATTTCTCCAGACTTCCTCAAGCTTGCCAGGCTAAGAAATCAGCATAAGAGAAAACCTAGAACTTCAATAATTAGGAGAAGACTTTGATACCACTGGTGGGTATCATCAAGCCTCGACCTCCTTCAACCAACTCTGATACCACTTGTTGGGGATAAGGAGTTGATTCTATCATTAAGATAGGCATCTAACACAATAGTGCCTTAGTGATTTCAATTCAAAATCACTCCAAAGACACACACAACTATACCATAAAGCAGAAATGGGCACAGTGAATCCCCCATTGATCCTACTAAGGAAAGTAAATGCAAAACAATAACAGATTCAACACAAACAGATAACCATGAAAGACCAATATGATGACACACAAATATATGTGGGGAAAACCCTTTCAGGTAAAAAACCCCACACTCCAAAAGACTCATCTCACATGTATTATTTAGTAACTAAAATGGCTACAATACAAAACCAGAGCTATGCACTTCAGGAGAATACATCTTGTCCATCTAGAGAAATGACAGGCAACAAAAAATAGAATCCTCACACAGTTACAATGTCCTCATGACATACTATGTAGATTCCCTTTAGCTCCTCACAAATGACTATCTTAGTCAACCTCTCAGCTAGCCTAGCCTCAAGCCTCGTAGGTTCACATCTTCACAACACTGTAACAACCAGAGTTTAATGGTTACAATCCATTGCATACCATTCTCACTCTTTGCCACCTTACTTTTTTGCTCAGTCAATTGTATTCGACTTCTTAAGTCATACATCACCATCAATGTCTCCACCGAATGTTGGCCTTAATCCACGCTTCTTTGACCATTCAAGCAAGCAACCAATTTTCCAAGATTGCATCGAGCCACCTAGGCATTCAATTCATGCCTTAATCAGGTTCCAATTCTAGCTAGAAATTGGCCTACAATAACTATCATTACTATTTCAATCTTTGGCCAATCAGACGTTGCCAACCTGCCACGTGTCACCCTGTCATTTTCTTATCGCACTGATATTGAGTCCAAATCGGTCAAACTTTGCCCTGAGCCCATCTAAGCTCCTACCGCGTTACCGCCGAGTCCAAGTCACCCAACCGTGGTAAAGTGGTGAGCTCAACCGAGCTCACCCTTCACTTCATCGCACTATCGCTACCCGATCTGGCCCACCTCATGGTATGGCGGTAACCACCTCGTAGACCGTCAGCGGTCAAACCGCATCACCGCGGCTTAAGGAACAAGCCTTTGCGGTAAGGCGGTAGGCACCACCACTGACCGTCATGGCTCCATCGTGCTACCGCACCGAGATTGCCAGACCTTCATGGTGAGGCAATGACATCGCCAGCCCAGCCCGCTAACGGTCAATCGTGCTACCACGGGGGCCGCCAGGCCACCCTGTGGTAGGGCGGTGACTGCTAGGTAGACCGTCAACGGTCTTCCTGTGGCATCGTGGTGAGATAACTCACCGCCCACAGTATGGTGGTAACCACCAATGCTGACTGCCAGCCAACAACCATAGTCACCGCGGCAACAACGAACACCACTCGCAGTAAGGTGGTAAACCTTACACTTCCAATCCGCCACCCCTACGTCGCTCACCGCGTTACCTCGCCATCGACCGGACCATCCTGCGGTAAGGCAGTAAACCAAACCTTCGCCAGCTCATCGCCAACCGCACTACCTCACCACCATCGAGCCACCTCCATGGTAAGGAGGTAATAGTCATCCAGGCCGCTACCACTTCACTGTGCCACAGCCAATCTAGAACAAGACCGCCGCAGTAAGGCAGTAACACCGCCCAACCGCCAAACAGGGTGGCCTACGGTATGGTGGTAAAGGCCCGAAATAGAGAGAAAACACCTAAGTCTTCAAATGGATTGACCAGAAAGTTGAGGTAGATCCCAAAATTTGATAAGGTTTTCCTTGACCAATTTCTTCATTATGGATTCAATTGATTCTCCAAGAGCCGTGAACTTCTGCTTGGGAGGATATTTGCCTCAGGGAGGTGGTCCTCCTTGATTGCCCAAGTTATTGATTTGGTTGCTGGGAAGTGGTTGTTGTTGTGCTACTGTATTAGTTTGCACATTATTGCGATTGTGATTCTATGGCTGGTGATGAGTTTGGATGTTCAATTTAGGAGCATTTATGACCACCTTAGCATCGACCACGTCGTTGTTTGTGATATTTTTGTTCCTTGATCACCTTCGAGGTTTATCATTATAATTGTTGGATAGGCGGTTATCCTGTGGTGGAAGAAATGTTGATGTGCTTCCTCCCGCAGTAAGGGATCTTTCGATATTTAGTGCCTTTGGTATCAACTGATCATACGTTGTGATGCATTGTATTTTTAAGTAGAATGCCAAGTTTTCATCTAGATTGGATATGATTGTGCAAACTTGTTGTTCTTCTGGCATGGTCCACTTGCTCTAATTGGCCTTGGATCGCCATCTTTACAAGAAGGATGTGAATAGCTCTCCTTTTCTTTGTTTGAGCGTTGATAGTTCTTCCAAACTAACATCTACACCCATGTTGAAAGCATAATTTTTAAGGAAAGCTTCCACGACTTCCTGGAATGTTTTAATTCCTGTAATAGGTGAGAAAACCATTCAATGGCAGGACCAGTCAGACTTCGGGGGAATTCACATTAGACATGTGTCATCGTCTGCAACCTCCATGCAATGCACTTGAAATTCCCTGATGTGATTTTTAGGGTTTCCCATTCCATTATATTTGTCAAATTTGGGGATTTCCAATCCTTTGGGATTGGTACCATTTTAAGATCTCTATTAAATGGATAGGGACACAAGTTGCCCAACGTTCTAGTTTTTTTTCCTGCTTGGAGGTCCAACACTTGTGGCGAGAGCAGTTTGATTTGCATTGCAACATGATTTTGTGGATCAGGGGGTGGGATGAATGTGTTTTGGGGTGTTTACGGTGTTTGATTGATGAGAGGGGTATTGGTGGGAGTCTTCTGCAAGCTCTGTTGTGCATTCAATGCATGATGATATTACTTCATTTGTGTCAAAAACACCTGTTGTTGATCTTGTTGTTGTTGTTCCAACAAAGCTTGTTGTTGGTCCATCTATTGTTATTCCCATAAAGCTTGTTGTTGTTCTAGCTGTTGTTGCACCAACAAAGCTTGTTGTTGGTTGATCTATTGTTGCACCAACAAAGCTTTTTGTTGGTCGAGCTGTTGTTGCGCTAACATAGATTTTTTTTGGTCGAGTTTTTGTGCCAACAAAGCTTGTTGTTTAGCTTATTGTTGTGCCTGAAAATCTTGCAGGGCTTGTTGGTATGCTTGCTAATGAATTGCTTGTAGTTGTACTTGGTACTGTGCTTGCACCTGTTGAGCCTGGTGTTATGCTTGAGTTTGAGCTTATGCTTGTTGGGCTGCTTGCGCGACTTGTTGGGCAACTAGTTGTGCTTGTGCTTATTGAGCAGCCTGCTATGCAGCTTGTTGGTTTTGTTTAAGTACCCTTTAATGATTGGCTTTCTAGATGGCTTGGATCATGGTGATGAATGAATTCATCACATTAGCTTTTGGTGGGATTAACGGTGGATTGGGAATGGTGCTAACCGTTGTGACGGGCAAAAGGGTTGTGTTGGTTATTGGGATTTGAGTTGTTGGTGATGTGGTTGTGATGTTGGCTCCTTAAGAAGGTATATTTTGAGAGATTTGAGGACCGACTATTGTATTGATCGAAGTGGCTTGAGTGGTTGCCACTTGTTGTTGTGATGCTGTTGGAAAAAGGAGAGGATTCGATGTGACACTCGAATTGCCTTGATTTAAGAAACTAGTGATGGGTAGGGGGGGAAGACCCAATCCAAGAGGTGATGCAGATGTGAGCGATAATGGAGGGAAATATGGTATGCTCCCCTAGGGGAAGGACGGGTCAGTGACTCCTGCTATTCCAAACAAACCACCTTCTCCTTATGATAGAGAAGTTTGTATGTTTAACGGATACGCTGGTGTTGCATGGAATGAAGATGAATCCGTGTGATTATGAAAAGTGAGTGGGACGTAGGGGTGTGATGGATTCACTGGGATAGAGTTATCTAGTGTGGTGCTGGCATTTACCTCTTTGTTGTTTACAAGGAAATTGTTTTGTAACTCACAAAGCATTGCACTTCCCTTGTTTATGATTGGTGAGGTTGGTGTGATTGTTGATATGGTTTGAGGAATTTCTTGAGTGATATTTGGAGTTGACACTGGGGATATGTTTGTAAGAGACCTGTCCATACTAGTGCCTATGTCAAGGTCAGAAGGGAACTAGACCCCTCCTTCTGTTAACGTGCATAAGTATTTAAACATGGCATTGACAATTTTATGATTCTTTGGATTTTGAACCATTTCTAGCATTTCTAATTGTTTCATTCCCAAGTCCTCATTGGTGATGTCCTCTTCATATCCTCCCTCTTGAGGATTTTGTGATGGTAGAGAAGAGTCGTTTGGGGGATTGCTTGATCTCGTAAGGTTTACTTCGGTGGTAACTTCACCTAAGTCACTGGAAGTTGATATTTCTTCGATATTTTTCGTGTTCCTCTTGTGTTGTGATCTTGTTTGGACCATAAAATAGGGATCGTTTGATCTTAATATTTAGGCCCAAAAGAGAAGAACTAGGAGAGTCCAAGGATCAAAAGGGGTGGTGATGGTGATCAGATAAATGGATGAGGTGAATGAGTGGAACTTTTGAAGAACTTTTTTTAGGGGTAATGCTAAAATTTAGGGCTTGGATTGATTTTGATAGTTTGACGAGATGTATTAGTCAAACAAGATGGTGGTGAACTTGTAAACCCTAGGAAGTTGTGTTATCCTAGGGAAAAATTGCACAAGAGAATGGATTGGCTAAGTGTGTTAAGCCAGCCAAGGTGATCATGAACTAGTAGACTTTAGGAAGTTGCATTATCCTAAGGTAATTTTTTTCAAGAGGTTTGACTATTTGGCTAGGTGTATTAAGCCAAATAGAGTGGTGTTGATTCAGCCTTTAAGTTTAGCATGAAATATTTTCTAAAGTTCCCAAAAGTTTGTTGGTGGGATGAAATTTGATTGATGGAGAGATGGATAAGAATGAAGATTTTGATCCTAGACTTTGACCTAGACACAACTCTTTTTCACAAGGACTTCGGTATTGAAGAACATGCTTTACTTCTTATGTAAGAAAAGAAAACCTTTTAAAAAGCTCAGGATTCTGTTGATAATAAAATGCATACAAAATCGGGTTATTCTTTGAAGCATTCTTATAGAAATTATAGACTAATCTTTCTCTGACTTTAAGGAGCATTTCAAGACGTTCACAAGACTTTAGACTAATCCTTTTGAATCTTGGTTTTGGGATTTTGAATTTTTGGGAAATCATTTGAGACAACACATGTGAGATCCAATTTGTCTTTTATCTTTCCTTAGTGAGTTCTTATTACCAAAATCACTTTCTTGATTATTGTTCAAACTGCATGTCTAATGTCCTAATTTTTTTTCATCCCACAAGGTCCATTATGTGGAAATCAAGGAAATTAGGGAAAAAAATTCCTAGTGTTGACTTTGGTGAAACAAATGATGATAAAACCAAAACACTTAAAAACCTCTAAGGATATAATCCCTAGGACAAGCAAGAGTACTTAGATTCGTTGAAGGATATTTGTTTCCTCAAAGGGTTTGAAATTTCAAAGCTTTTGTGAATGATTATTTCTCAATGTTTTAGAACCAAGCAAGGTGTCTCAATAACATGCACAACCCTAGGCTAAAAAGACAATATTTGTTGGGTTCCCACTTGGACAAATCTAGCTGTGCATATTCAGTGCGAATGACGAGATTCTTGACCACACAAGCTCCCCCTTATAGTGCACTCACTTCTCGAGTCAGCCAAGCATCAGTACCCATGAATCTCCCATGAATACTTTTCATCTCTACAACAAAATCGCATGTATAACGTGGGGCGGCTTCAAAGGACATGACCTTTTGCACCAACAAATAGATAGGATTTTGGCCTTTTCTAAATAAGTGCTTTTACTTCGGGCATTTCGTTCATGGGGGACTATCCATTTGGTGAGAGACCATTGCTGCCCTTCTTGTCAGAATAATCCTCGTGATTCTTGAACTTTCCTCAAGAATCCACACTTATATATCGGTTGGAAGTCGCTTGGCTTTAGCGTGTTCCTGGTTGGGTCATTCCCTTGGGTGATTACTTTTTCCCACAAGGCAGGCCCTCTAAGATTAAAAATATCAAGCTAGCATATCCCGTAGTTCAATCAACCTTCATTAAAAAACAAAGGGAGAACACTCGCAATATACTATGCTCACACTCACATGTTTGGTTTAATTTTAATTCCAAAAATGAAATGTGGAGGCAATTATTTTATTCAACTTAAGATCACCAAAAGAACTTTTGATTCTCAAGATTTCCATGAGGTGCAAGAGAAGCACAAACTCCATTTTGATGATATTAACTTGAATAAATAATTACAAAACAAAATAGCATTTGTTCATTTAAATCCCACAAAGCAAACTGAATTCTTTTGAGAGCACCAAATTTAAGAGTGGAAGTTGCCTTGTTCAATTTTTAAATCTTAAACCAAATCTAGTAGATTGTTTCTAAGGTTCCTCTTTAAGCCCTTTTGAAAACTTTTGAAAAAGAAATTTGCATTGTTCTTTTTAAAACCCAAAAGAAAATTAGTGTTTTCTAAGGCATGTAAGGTAACAAATTCCTTTTAAAATAGGATTAAGATCCTCTAAAAGTGTTAAATAACACTATAGTGTTTAAAAACACTTTGTGTATGATGAAAATGATGTCATGATGAAACCTCCTATTTTTCTTTCTTCCTTGTCTTAACCTGCAAGATGACAAAAACCAGAGAGTATAGAAACAACAAACAGGTCAATAATTTAAAAAATCTAAAAACCCAAAAGGCACATTTTAAAATTTGAATTTTTAACTATTTTTTGCGGCGTAGTTAGCGGGTGTGGTGCAGTTTGGAACAAAAGCGATGCTAAATAGCATCCCATGTTTGACTAGGTGCGATGCTCTGTAGAAACAGAAAATGTGGGTACGGTGCAGTTTTCCAGGCAGCGCAATTTGCAACTCAAAATCCACAGCAGAGTTGGGGATTTTCTTAAAAAATTGAGCAGGAAAGCGAGTGCAATGTGGTTTGGAAAAACTGGTGCGATATAGCGTTGCGCCTCTAAAAACGGTGCAATACAGCGTCGTGAGACTAGGTGCGGCGAAGTTTGGATACACATGTCCACGATAGAGTTTGGAAATTTGAAAAACTGGCACGGGAAACAAGTGCGGCGCAGTTTGGATTATGAACGGTGCAATATAGCGCCACACCTATGGATGCAACACAATATAGAGTCGTGGGCCTATATGCGGTGCAGTTTCCTGAAACCTACAAAAGAAACAGAAAAATGTAGAATTTTGCAAAAAAAACATGATTAGAATTTGCTCAAGCCCTCCTTCTAGAGCCAAAATGTGAACCCCTAATCCTGCACCTGCACAAACATGACAAACAATCACAGGATTAGATCATATGCAAGCAAGAATGAAGGATTCCCCATGAAATCCATTTGCTAAAACTCTAACTAGGGAAATGTAGAACATAATATGAAAATGCAAGTAAATCCTAATTAAGTAAGAAAACTTGTGATCCCATGGGGGAATTGGTGCCAATTGATGTGTCGAAATTGGCCCTTTCTCAACTCCTAAATTGCAATGTTGATGAGGTGTGGATTGATCAAATCTCCTAAATGAGATTTTGGCATAACCTAGTTATGGAATTGTGAAAATGATGAATGTATGGAATGAAGTGCACAAAATTGGCTCTCAATGTCAAGAGAGTAACTTTGCATGAGATTATGGATGAAGAATGAGGAGAGAAGCCTCCCATTTATAGATTTGAATTTGGAAGAGAGAGCAAGATTTGGGTAATGTGGGACTAACTTTCACCCAATGGTCAAATGCCACTTGTCACCATGTGAATGATTGATGGTTGTGCACATTTTGGCCAAAGTGTGAATAAATGCAATTAGGTGGAATTTGAAATTGAAGAAATGACATGTGAGAGGGAAAAGGGAATGATATAAATGCCACTTGGCTCAATGCACAAGGACATGTAAGAGGAGTGAATGCTTTGTTGGAAGGAACAAGCCCATTTGAATTTGAATTCAAATTTGAGGGACTATTCCTCTTTTATGCCATGTGAGGGAAAATAGATGAATTAATAAATCAATTAAATTGATTTATTGGTGCAACTTGCAAAATCTAGAGGATTTTAGTGATTAAGGTTAAATTAAACAAGATTTGATCAATTTAATGAGAGATTAAGTGATTCGACTATTTTGACTTATATTGATGAGTTGATTTAAATCAGAATTGAGAGGAAATGATTAATTAAATAAATGATTTTGATTTATTTAACTAAAAGGGGAAATGTTAGATTAAATTAAATAATGTTTAATTTATTCAATTTAATAAGAAGACTTTAGAGACTTTAATCAGATAAAATGATTTGTTTAATTAAACAGAGACATAAGGTTGATTAAATTAAATTGATTAATTTAATCAATAGAGGAGAACGACTTAATCAAATAAATAATGATTTATTTAATTAAGAGACAAAAGGTGATGATAATCTGAGAGTGTGATTCAGGAAGAAATGTCATTATAAATCGGGATCAAATGTGCCAAATTGAAGTGTACATTTTCCATGTCTAAAAAACGTCTCTGAAGAAGATTTGGGCAAGTGTCGTTGAGGTGATGATCAGGTATGTAACCCTAAAAGGGAGATTTAAGGCCATCCCTGGTCATCATTTCATGCTCCTGAATCATTTTAGGCATGGTCTGTTTATCTCTTTTCTATTTTTTCTTTTATCCTCGCTAGAGGTTTCAATGTATGTGAACCTTAAAAATAGAAAGGCCCATGTCCTCCATGAGGGGCTAATTCTTTTGATAATGGAACATATTAAGAGCCTTCTCCCAACCCCTGCCATTAGAGGAAAGGAGAAGAGTTTATCTGATGATTTTGGGTTTACGGGTGAGGAGGAGGAGGAGGAGGAGGAGGATTTCTCCCCATCTTCTATGGTTACTTCTTTGAAGAAAAGGAAGGGAGGTGGTGCGAAGAGTAACAAGTCTGTGAAAAGGATTTCCCGCACTGGGAGTGATGAGACGGATGTGGGGTCTGATGATTCCTCTCCCAAACTAGAGGAGGTGGTGGGTGGTAAAGATGTTGTTGGTGCTGGTGGTGAGATGGGGTCCTAGGTTAAAGAGGTAGGAGCTATTAAACTGAGAAGGCTTTCTTCACGCATTGCAAATCTGAGGAGTAAAGCCCTATAGTTTATGACCAAGGAGCCTGAGGAGGCTGGTAAGGACAAGAGTCTTGGCAACAAGATGGTGACCATATTGGACTTGCCTCCGTAGGAGGTACCTAAAGAGGAGGAGGATAAGGAAGAAAGGTGTTGAGAGGAGGAGGACGCACAAAAACCAGAAGCAAATTAGGAGCCTTGGAAGTGGATCCTCTTTCTGAGGATTTTTCTTATTTGGATGAGGATGCGACCTCCATGTTTAATCTATTGGATATGGCTAGAGTTGGGGCTACATGTACTTTCAAGCTAGCTAAATGGTCTTTATAGGAATTCAATAAGATAAACATTAAAATCAAAGGCTTAAAGGAAAATCTTAAGAGTGTCCCTAAAGGTGTTGTGTCGGATATCCTAATTGATAGGATGGTGGACCTTGAAGGGTCCTACCATGACTTTAATTCTCTTTGTGAAGAAATAATTTCTTCTCTGGAAGTGTCTAGAATTAATGTGGACATCAAAAAACTTATGCAAGCATGTCATATTTCTGTAAAGAACAGTGCAGAGTCTTTAGAAATCATGTTTTAATAAATCAGTGAATTGAGAGAAGATCAAGTTTACTTATCTGAGCTTATGGAGAAGGAATGTGCGGAAAAGGGAAAGGGTAAGAAGACTCCTAAAGATGATGATAAGGGACCTGCGACTAGAGGATCGGTTGAGTGAAAGAAAACCTTTGATGCTAAGAAAAAGGAACTGTTGGATATGGTTGAAAGGCATAAGAACCAACAGTTGGAGATGGCCAATACTCTTGGTGGCCTGAGTTATTTTTTTCTTGTTGTTATGTTTGGGTTGGGGTGTAGGTTAGGTTTTGTTTTGTTGTTGGTTGGTTGTTGGGTGTTGTTGCCTGCCTTTCGATTTATCTTCGTTCAACACCCATCTTTTGGCATTTTTTTGCTGATGGGTTGCTAGTGGTGGTTTGTTCTGATTATCCTTTGAGCTAGCATTTTGTGTCTTTTATTGTAAAGTGTTTTGGGGTCCCTTCAAAACCTGTTTTTCTCCTATTAATCAGAACAACACATTCAATATTCTTATTCTTAATGGTAATGGTAGACTCTTGGCTATCAGTTTCCTTAGTTCAATTCACAGTATAGTTATAGTTGACGATATTATTCGAGGTAGTACCTTGATTGGAAGTATTTTTGTTCCTACGGTTATGTAACAAATCTTTGAAGATCACATGATCATTATTGGAGGTGTTGGTTTGGTACTCAACATTGATATCTCCCTTATCAATTAGGTCCTGAATAAGATTCTTTAGCATAATTTATTTTGGAGTTTTGTGTCCTTTTACTCTATGGTATTCACATAAATTTATATCTTTCCATCATGTGGGTTTGACTTGAGGTTTGTACTGCTTGATTTCTGGGAGTGTTACTAAGTTTGAATGGACCAGTTTTTGGAGTGTTGATTCAATAGGCTCTCCCAAAGGAGTATATTTCCATCATGAGATGTTATTTTTCCTAGGAGGTCCTCTCTGTGAGCTATCTTGAACAATTGTCAACATTTGAACATTGGGTGGTGCTTGTAATCTTAATGTGGGTTAAGCATGTTGGGCCATCTTGTCATCGACCACATCATCGTTGACCACATTTTTATTTTTATTTTAAAAATGAGTTTTTCCATTAGAGGAGCTTATGTTATCATTGTTCTCTTTACATGTTTTCACAAGTCCTCCTTTAGCTATGAGGTCTCTTTCGATAGTAAGTCCCTTCTTTATGGTTTCGTCAAAATTATTAGAACATCACACTCGTAAGTGGAATCCAATCTTGGTATTCAAATTTTGGATGAACATATGGACTAGTTATTTTTTTGGTATATGACAAGGACATTTACTTTATAAGTTCCTCCACTGTTACAGGAAGGAGGAAAAAGTTTCTCCATTTTTTTGTTTGGTAGTGCATAGATCTATCATGGACATTTTGTGTTCTATGTTATAGGAGAAATGTGAAATGAAGTTCTCTGCCAGCATTGGAAATGTCCTAATGTCGTGTTGAAGATAAGAAAACCATTTCGTAGCTTGTCCCCTCAACTTCATGGGAAGAGGCACATAAGATAAGTGTCATTATAAGACACCTCTAAGAAAGCTACATATAATTCTATGATATGTTCGCAGGGATCTCCCCTTCCCTTGTATTTGTCAAATTTTGGCATCTCAAAATTATGAGGGAAGGGTGGCATTTGTATTGTCCTATCGAAAGGATATGGACATATGTCATCCAGTCTATAACTCCTTTTAGTTGATCCCATTTTAATACTCGCTATTTTTTGTTGTAAATCATGGATCTATTGAGCCAAGTCAATTGAATGTGCGAGAGTGGATGTGTTAATGGGATTGTGCTTGGAGATATGATGTGTAGATTATTGACCTTGGGGAAAGTTTTTTTTTATTGTTTTGTGGGATGTACGCATTGTATTGTGGAGAGTAAGTATTAGTAAATGTGTTTGGTGAATTGAATTGTTGTGAAGGTGTCATGTCATTTTGATGTGGATTATACAAGTAGATATTTTGATTATCCGAGATTAAGTTTTGGTTAGGTGGAATGTAAGTGTGAGTAGATAATTTTGACATGGTAAATGGGTTTGATGAAGGGAATTATTGTTGAGGTGACATGATATTTTGGTGTTGCAAGATGGAATTATAATTTGTAGAGGGATATTTTGATTTGGAAGAGGGTTGGTGTTACATTGGTGGTTGTCGTTGCACCAAAAGATCAACCTGTTAATGCCTAATACAATCACTAGATTTATACAAGATCCATAGAAGGCGGTTAATCCATGTAACAAACCCAAACATTGCATTGCATAAAGGAGACCAAGATACACACCATATTGCAACAATCCCCCCAATGCAAGTGAGGGGTTCAAACTTATGACCTCAGCCTTGATACCAATTATTACATTGGTGGTTGTCGTTGCACCAAAAGATCGACCTGTTAATGCCCAATACAATAGCTAGATTTATACAAGATCCACAGGAGGTGGTTAAGCCATGTCATGAGCCCAAACACCACGCTACATAGAGGAGACCAAGGGACACGCCATCTTGCAATAGTTGGATGGAGGTACTGATATGTATAATGTATATGGAGATGTAATGATGTGTTGAGGTTGCGAGATGGAGTTATGATTAGGCAAGATGATGTTATAATTTTGGGGAGTGTTCAAGATGAAGGTTCTTGTGAAGGGTATGATGTAAATGGAGGTTCTTGATTATTATTCATGGTGATGGTTGTTGTTATGTGGATTGTTGTTTGGGCATAGTGGATTGGTGATCTGTAAAGTATATGGAGGTATTTGAGTGTTTACTTGAGGTATAGATGTGAGTTAAAATTGTTGGTAAGATAGATTGTGGAATGATAGTGGATATTTGTTAGGGTATTGTACTAGAGGCTTCCTGAAATGGTTGGTTTACTATTGATTAGGAATGTTGTTAGGTAGTTGCATGGTGGAGTCAGTTTATGGTGGAAAAGTTTTGTTAGGTGTTTGAATAAATGAATTAGGTGGTTGTTGAATTATGTTTCAATTTATTCCTCCCAGGGTCTATGATGAGGAGGCATTTATGATATTTTTAATGGGTGTCATTTCGAAGGTGGATGGTGACTTACCACCTTGTTGTGATAATGATAGGAAGTATTGGTTGTCATTTTTTTCTATAACAGTATCCATAAGTTTCATGACATTAGCATTATAATGTGCTTCCACCAAATCTTTGAGTGTTATGTCATTAACTTCGTTGGGTGTAGTCTTAGGACTAGGTGGTGGTGTTTGAAACCTCTTGAGAGAAGTAGTTTTGATGACCCTCCTTGTGTTTCTTGGAAAGTATCTATGATTATGGGATCCATATTAGGATTTTGTTGATGGTGCATCTTTCTCTTAGTATGAGACCTCATTTCCATGCTAGCATATGACTTTGATGTGTGGGATGGTGAGACCAAGAAAGGTCCAAAGTGTGTATAAATCTTAGATGATTTTGGATTTGATTTGATATGTTAATTTTGAAGTAAACTAAGAAGTTCAAATTAATAGATAAAGGTGTGAAATATATAAACCTAGAAGTAGATGGACTTCTATGATAACGTATAACAATGATAAGTTAATTGGTCCTTTTACTTGAGAAGGAAAACTTCTAAGCAACAAATATAAACTAGAGATAAATGGATGCAAAATCTAGATAATCTATGGATCAATTTGGTTAATAATGGTTTGTTGGTTATAAATGAGTGACTATGTTTTTAGTGTAGGTATGAACCTAATTTTGAGTTTTCTTGTGAATGTGATGGAAGTATGAAAAGGTGATAGGATAAATGATTTAAAGATTTGGATTTTTAATTCTCTAGTCTGCTTGTATGTTTGTAGATTTCAAGTTTTCTCTAGTGCACAGATTTTTTCTAAGACTTTTAGGATTTTATTACAGTATTTTTGGTAGAAATCAAAATGAATTGCACCAATTGATAGACCAATTGTGTTGTAGAATAGACCAACTATGCAACATAGAGAGTCAATTGCCTAATTTTGTGAAAAAATTCTTAATTTTGGATTATAGTATGATTTATAAGAGTCAATTGTGTACTTTTGGGAATCAATTATGAAGTTCCAGGGACAAATGCATAGTTTTAGAATCAGTTGTGTAGTTTCAAGGACATTTATGTAGTTCCAAAATTAGTTGTGAAGTTTCAAGGATAGTTGCACAATTTTAGAATCGGTTGTGCAAGACTAAAGTGATTGCACAATTTCAAGTAGAAATAGTTTTTTGGACTCTGTATAGCTAGTTTTGCAAAAGGATAAACAATTGCAATAAAGGATAAGAAGTTGTGTTTTAACAAGTCAATTGCGCTATTTTGTGATTTTTTGTGGAAAATTTTATATTTTTGAGACTTTTGACAAGAACAAACAAAATCAATCAATTAATACAAAGTGATTGTTTAATATTTCTAAGGTAATAGGCAAAGTGGTGTCACTAGTCTAGCACATGAAAGACACGCCAAACAAAATATACAACCTATCTATTTAGATAAGGTGTGTCTTCCTAGCAAAGTCCCAAGCAATCAAATATCATAGGATTGTGCTAATGCATTCTCCACTCTCAAAGGGGGATGGCTAGGTCTCCAATGGCATAAGGGCTCACCTTCCTCCTTCACTTGAAGGCTTTTTACACCCTTAAAATAATTCTAGATCTCACCCTAGGATGGTACATGTTGATTAACTGTGCATGATAATCTACACCGCACCCCACTAGCTCAATGCTCAATGGTCTTAGGCTTCTAATAACAAGCTTCATAGTGGTTTTTATGAACAATGAGCATGTTTGTAGTGCCCAATATTAGGGGGTCTCCTCCACTCTCCTCACCTAACAAGTCTCAACAAATCGAGGGTCTTATGACTTGGCTTGAATGATGTTGGCCACACCTTTGGGTACAAATTTTGTTCTCCCCCATTTATATACCCTACCAGAAAATGTTATTAAGGTCACCCTTGGGGTGATGAAGTCCCTAAGAAGGCCTCCTACTAAATTAAAAAGAAGGAAAATGTTACTATTTTTTATCCCCAAGCTCATACTAGGCACAAGGGGAGAGCATACTCAGATAACACTTCCTTGGGTAAAATAACAAAGATGTGGACTCAAAGTTATTTCTGATCCCTGAGCTCGTACTAGACACAAGGGGAGAGCATATGTACTAAGGACTCCACTAGACACAAAAAAACAAATTCTTTTCCCTTAACAAATTGAAATGTGAGTTATTCGAAAAATCAAAACACAAGACCCTACATCAAATATGTTAATAGTTTCAAATTTTTTTCTTCTACCAATGAAAGCCACAGTTGCACACATTAAATTAGTATCCAAGAAAAATTTAGCCAAATGCATAGATCAATTTTACATCATAATGAATCAATTGTGTAATCTACCTATATCAAATACATAAAATAAGAAATCAAATGCATGAAACCCAAGAAAATTTGATCAGAAAATATAGAGGTCAAATATTATACATGATCAATTGTGTCATTTACTTATCAAATACAACGTTATGTTGATCGTTTGTATTATTCCACAACCAATTATGCAATTTCTTGCATAATTATGTCATTTTGTAGAAAATACAAAGATTTGCAAGGATACAAATTAAAAACCCTAATCAACAAAATAGATGGACTACCCTAGGTTTAACCACATGCACATCACAATTAGGGATTAATAGAAAAGCACTACAATGAGCAAAGATTTAGAAAGAAAGAATATTTTAATGAAAACCCTAATCTTTGTGAATGTAATAACATCTCTATAGATCAATTATGTCGTTTGGTTAGTCGATTGCACCAAAAATCAGATCAAATACGTTGAAAGGCCTAAATTTCCAAGCAAATTACAAAACTAGGTACGCCAAAGGATTTATCAACTGCACCGAAAGACCAATCAAATGCACCAAAGCGTTGATTAGTTGCACCATTTGAACTTGTAACCTCTTAAAAACATAGAAAACTTCCAAAATCTTGTTAAAATAAATGAGATGTGGGTCCCACTAGGTGTGCTAGAATGTGTATCATGAAAATTGATTGTGAAATAAACAACAAATAACAAACACAATCAAATTTCTAAAATCAACAATGAAGCGTAAGGAAATCAATGAAATAAACCAATGCAAACTTGTGTGATGACCTTGTTGAGCTCCATTGTTCTTTACTCTCACCTTGAAGAATGGTGTGTGTGGTTGCTCTCATATTTTTAGCACAAAGCACTTTAGAACAATATGCGTATAGATTTCTTGCAATGAGTGAGAGAGATATAGATGAATGATTGTTGAATTTATAGATTTAAGGTGATATTGATCAATAGTTGAGATCGAATATGAGACTAAAAACATTAATGGCTAAGAATGTTTGAGAGGACTTGGTGAGGAGTTAACTGACAACATGATTTGAGCTAACTAATCATATGGGTCAATTAAGAGAATTGATTGAAGAGATAAGTGTGACTGATTGTTAGTCAAACAAAATAGATTGGATAGAGGATTGAATTGATTGGGGACTGAACTTGAAGTGAGTGAGAGTTGACTGATGATGTGAAAATGCATGAGTAATTAATTAATAATTAAATAGATTAATTATTTTTTTCATGTGCAAAGGGGAAAATAAATAAAATAAATCATTTTATTTATTTTAGAAGAGGATAATGTTGAGAAGAATAATTAGTTTTAACTAAATAACTATAAATAATTATTCAATTAATGTGATTTAAGAAAAGAGTAATGTTGAGATAAATTAATTAAATAATTGTAAATTATTTAATCAATTTGGAAGAGGGAAATAAATTAATTAAATAATTTAATTAATAGAGGAAAATGGTGAAATAGGCAATTTAATTAAATAATTCAAAATCTAAATAATTGAATAATTAAAATCTAGGATGAAGAGAAATAATGTTAATTAAATTAAATAATGAATACAAAAGACGGATTGATGAGGCCTTATGACAAAAACTAATGATGTTTCAAAAGAAATATGTTAGTCAAATTTAAGTGTCTACAAGAAATATCACTTGCAACTTATAGAGTAGTGTAGATGGTCAAAATTTCATTGGAATGTGAACTCATTACCATCCATCATTTGAAACAAAGAATTGAAGAATTCTACAACCTTTGAGCTACTATTCCCCACACTATGATTCCATTTTCTATTTTAATAGATGTTGAAGTACCACCAAGGACATATCCTTCCTCTACTACACAACGATAGCTTTCATTTTATCTTTAATTATCATTTAGAAGCCAAGTTTTCTTTTGGGAGAATGAAATAGTTAGCATAAAATGGTTTTTTTCGTGTTTTATTATTTTGCTTGCTCTCATCTATGTAATATTTTCTTGTTAGTTTTTGAGTAGTTGTTAAGACTCAATTGTTAGTAGTTATGGATGGTTGCATTTATTTGGCAACCATCAAGTGTTTTAAATATGCCTTTTATGGTTAGGGAAAGGTAGTTTGATCTTGCTAGATGTTCCCTAGTTTACATTTTTGTACAAGAAATACTTTGAATGAATAAAACGATCATTGGTGTTAATCTGTAAAAGCCTATTAAAATTATATTTATCTCTATGATCTTTTAGTTTGAAATAGATAGTGATAACATTTGTAACTAAACATTTATAAGAACATAAGGCACTTTATAACAAATCCCACCCCCCCTTTTCTCACCTCCCCCTCCTTTTTATAAAGACCTATAATGACTTATAAACATATGTTTCCTTACAAGGAAAAAGATATCAAATGTGTTTGTATGAGATAAAGAATTAAATTGTCATTGTAAATTATTTCCAAAAACCATATTTTCCTACCTTATTGTATACAAACATGTATGCTAATGACAACATTCTAATACAACTCATGTTTTGAACATTGTGAATTGAATCCCCAATTATAAAATCTTGACATGACTAAGTACAAAAGTTCATGATTTTTAAATTATATTTGATTATGGATTGTAAACAAATCTTGGGCTTCTCTAAAATTCTTGTAGCGCTGATAGTTTTAAATTATTCTTGTTTTATGCCTATTGTCACTCCAAATACTTATAAAATGACCTATTTAGCTCTCTATCAACCACTTTCAAACCTTCATCTCATTAATATCAATTTATATATCTCATCATAGTCACTTTTGTAATACCATGAATGCGAAATTAAAGTACAATATAAATTATTATTTTACTTGTACATATGTAAATATTCTCTAACATCAATCAATAAATGTCATCATGTGAACTTTTCAAGTGTCATGTATATTGCTAATTGCATCATAAACACAACTCTATTTTTTTTAACTTCTTCATATATAGATTATAATAGTTTATTTTTAATTAAAACCAAACAAAGTGTAATCAAATTAAATTAAAAAAATATTTGTGAATTCACAAATCAATTAGCTCTCACCAAGCAAAGGGATATGGAGAAAAATTAAAAATATCTAACCATAACTGAGACAACTACATGCTTTTATATAAAATTACATATCTATTATGGAATATGTAATTTAATCTCAAATGGTCAACCTGACATAGACAAAAGTTAATACGATCAATCCAAACAAATGAACTATACAAAAATGACAGATTGATTGTGAGTACATTTTCACATCCTACTGGTCAAGCACCTTTCCATTTACTTGAACTGCTCCTCACCTTTTGTTTATCTTTCCATTCTCTACCTCTCCTCCTCCAACTTTTCAATTTTTAAATATACAAGTTTCTTAAAAACAATTCAATGAAACATCCATGTTATCATAAAATGTATGTTTGAAATATATCCCAACAGTGTATATAAGCAGACCTGCCTCTGATTTTATGAAGCCAACATCATGGTCTAGATTACTTTTAAGAAAAACACTTTCTAAAAATGAAACCTTAAACCCTTCATTATTATTGCAGGTCTGACATGGTGTACATTGTTATAGTGCAAGCCTAATTTTCAGATTGCTTCATTTACCATCACCAATAATCTCCGCAGGAGCACTGTCCCTGTTTAAAATGATGGAAACGGTTTGCATCTCTCACAACAATTTCCCTTTCAACAATCTTGGAGACGAATTTTATTGCAGTGTGGCAATCAGCACACACTCGAAGGTTCTTAACAACTCTAATAGTTGTTCCAAGGGGCATGATCAACAAACCAAATGCAATTGCCAACTTTTCACTATGGTGGCAGAGAAATAATTCTTTTTCCTCTTCTTCCACATCATTATGTGAATGTTTTGAATCTGGAAAATACCCTGCTGCCTTCATCTCCCAAGACAATTTCTCCAACTTTGCATAGATCTCCTGTGTCTGTGGGTGTGATCTGTCTCCTACACAAAAGGTATGTACCATTTTATGGACTTCAATCCAACTACATCCAGGGATCTTTATGATTCCTCTATCTTTCATCAATCTCCTGACCATTTGAACCTCACCCCACCAGCCCACTTCTGCATAGATATTTGAGAGAAGAACATAAGTCGCAGCATTTTTAGGATCCAAATAAAAAAGCAGCATCGCTGTAAATACTCCTAAGCCTATATTTACATGTAATCTACAGGCACCAAGAAAACACATCCACACAGCCACCAAAGGTTTAACTGGCATCTTAATAATAAAGTGTAGGGTGTCCTCAAGATAGCCAGCACGGGCAAGAAGATCAACCATGCACACATAATGATCTCCTGTAGGTGTAATGCAGTAATGATTACTCATTTGATTGAAATATGTACAGCCCTCATCCACTAAACCTGCATGGCTGCATGCAAATAGAACACAAGCAAAGCTTACAGTGTCAGGATATGTTCCAGAACGCTTCATTAATTCAAAGATTATGAGAGCATCCTTGCAAAATCCATTTTGTGCATATCCTGCAATCATCGCAGTCCATGAGACCACGTTTCTTTTAGGCATTTTGTCAAACAGTTCAAGTGCCTTGTCTATGCTTCCACATTTTGCATACATATCTATCAAGGAATTTGCAACGACAACATCTGACAAGATATCTCTTTCCGCCATGCTTTGATGGATGTCTATACCCTGTTCCAAAGCTCCCATTTTGGCACAGGCTGGAAGGATGCTGGCAAAGGTTGTGGAATTCGGCTTTACACCTGTTAATTGCATTTGCTTGAAAATTTGAAGAGCTTTTTCAACAAATCCATTTTGTGTATATCCTATAATCATGGCATTCCAGGAAACCACATTTCTTTGAGGTATTTTGTCAAACAGTTGACGTGCCTTGTCTATGCTTCCACACTTTGCATACATGTCCATCAGGGCAATTGCAACTACGACATCCGACAGAAATCCCCCTTCCAATATGCTTTGATGGATGTCCATACCCTGTTCCAAGGCTCCCATTTTGGCACAGGCTGGGAGGATGCTGGCAAAGGTTGTGGAATTTGGCTTTACACCTTCCAATTGCATTTGCTTGAAAGTTTTTAAAGCCTTTTCAACAAATCCATTGTGTGCATATCCTACAATCATTGCAGTCCATGAGACCACGTTTCTTTGGGGTATTCTGTCAAACACTTCACGTGCCTTATCTATGCTTCCGCATTTTGCATACATGTCTACCAGGGCATTTCCAACAACATCTGACAAAAGTCCCCCTTCCGTTATGCTTTGATGGATGTCCATGCCATCTTCCAAAGCTCTCATTTTGGCACAGACTGGAAGGATACTGGCAAAGGTTATTGAATTTGGTTTTACACCTTCCAATTTCATTTGCTTGAAAGTTTCTAAAGCCTTTTCAACAAGTCCATTATGTGCATATCCTACAATCATTGCAGTCCATGAGACCACGTTCCGTAGAGGCATTCTATCAAACAGTTCAAGTGCCTTGTCTATGCTTCCACATTTTGAATACATGTCTACTAGGGCACTTGCAACTACAACATCTGACAAAAACCCCCCTTCCGTTATGCTTTCATGGATCGCCATACCCTGTTCCAAAGCTCCGATTTTAGCACAGGCTGGGAGGATGCTGGCAAATGTTGTGGAATTAGGCTTTACACCTGCCAATTGCATTTGCTTGAAAGTTTCTAAAGCCTTTTCAACATATCCATTTTGTGCATATCCTACAATCATTGCAGTCCATGAGATGACATCTCTTTGAGGCATTTTGTCAAACAGTTCACGTGCCTTGTCTATGCTTCCACATTTTGCATACATGTCTACCAGGGCGTTTGCAACTACAGTATTTAACGAAATTTCTCTATCCTTTATGCTTTGATGGATGTCCATACCCTGTTCCAAAGCTCCCATTTTGGCACAGGCTGGGAGTACACTGGCATATGTGAACTCATTGGGATGGAAACCTGTTCGTTGCATTTGGTGAAACAGTGTGACTGCCTTGCGGGGATCTCCATATCTTCGGTATGCTACAATAATCGTATTCCACGAGACGACGTTTCGTTCTTTCATGTGGTCAAACGTTTTACGAGCATCAACCAAATTCCCGCACTTGACATACATGTTAATAAGCTTATTCTGAAAAGTTGAATGTGTAGCAAAAGCAAATCGCCTGTGAGCGATGAAAAGTGAACCTATTTTCCATTGTGAAAGGGCATTCTTGAGAATGCAGGTCTGCAATAATCGAAGCTTCCAAGCCACCATTTGAACATTAGCTGTAACCATTTTCTTTTGAATACAACTTTGAAAATGCATTCTTGAGAATGCAGGTCTGCAGTAATCGAAGCTCCCAAGCAATCATTTGAACATTACCTGTAAACATTTTCTTTTGAATATAATTTTGGAAGCGCACTCTTGAGAATGCAGGTCTGCAATAGCTCCAAGCCACCATTTGAACATCAGCCGTAACCATTTTGTTTTGACTATAACTTCTGATATCGCATTCTTGAGAATGCAGATCTGCAATAATCTTCCAAGCAACCATTTGAACATTAGCTGAATACAACTTTTGAGTTTAAACTAAACCTTGCTGGAAAATCTATATTGTCAGGTAGCATTGAATGGAAAGGCAAAGGAAACCTTAGGAAGCAAGGATAGGTAGATTTGTTTCATAAGAAAAAGAGAAATTGTAGGATGAAGGTGTGGAGAGCCCATTAAGGTAATTTTAGGAAAAAGATTGAAGGTGATTTTAAGATAATTTCATAAACATTTAAATAGTTTTGAGACAAATAATTCTTTTAAACATTTTGGAGGTATGAGAAGAAAAGAATATAATTAAAGATGTATGTAAACCTAACCCATTCTCAAAGGAAGAATCATTTCAATTGATAAATATATTAACTTGTTGTCAAGTTTTCTATATACTTAGAACCAAACAAAAACCTTGAAATTGGAAGTAAGGAACCATAATGATTTTCTCAAGCTAATTAACTTGTTGCTAGTTGTTTTTGGCCTTAGCCATAGAGATTATGTTGTGAAGAATTATCTCCAAGATTCATTCCCACTAAAATCCCAAGAGATCCACATAGAGACTAAACAAATATCGTGAATCTTGGGACCAATTAGACCTATACCCCCTTTGTTTTATGGTTTAGTGTAATGGTGTAATGATGAATTTCCATCACTTGTACCTTTCCCCATTAGTTTGTGCTCACTTATGAGTTTTCCTCTTCTCTTCATGTTGCACATTTGTTGGTACTAGAGCCTTAGACAAACATATTCTAAACCTAAACCTAACAAAGACCATGGTCCAAATTATTTGAGTTATCCCTTACTTGGATGCTACCATTGTTGTTTGAACAATACCACCAAGCATTAGAGTCCTAGGGGTGGTATTATCCTTCAATTTGTGAATATTTTTATTTTTGTCCCTAAGTTGACTCCTATTTTCCTTTCCATAATATACCAATGTGTGTGCAAATTATGTGATTAGGTGTGTTAGGAAGTTGTATTTGAAATAAACCCTCAATTTTATTTGACATCATTTTGCATCTCATTACAAGCATTCAAATAAGTATTCAAGCATTGTAGGAGTAGTTATGAACATTCTACTAGCATTACTTGCATTTAGAAACAAACACCTGGGCATTTTTATAAGTTTGCATGACATGTACTCAATATTTTTGCCCAAGCAATCGAGGTGGTCATTACAAGGGTCTAGCTATAATTAAGAAAATGAGAAAATTACCCCTCTTGTTAGTAGGTCCTTAGGGTATTGATGTGGGAAAGGTACTTGATTTATAGTAATTCATTAATTTTTATTGGGATATATATATTTAGATAGTATGGGTCTGTTATTGGTTATGCGTTCACTATGTTTGGTGTTGTAATTAGTTAGATGAGTAAGTGACGACCTAAAGTTGTTATTTTGACTATAGAAATAGAGTAATGGCTAGAAATCATCCTTGTAAAGAGGTGATGTGGCTATATAAAATATGCTCTTATCTTGGTTTTATTCATAACAAGATGATTTTTTTATGTGATCTAGTAAGAGTATAATTTGTTTGACTAAGATGATCATACTAAATACATTTATGTGTGGTATCATTTTATCAGTGTGATGGTAGAGGGTGGACATGTCATGGTTCAAAAGGTGGACACTTTGGTTAGTATTATGGATTTATTCACTAAGATAATATTCATAGAGAAATTATATTGGTGCAAGAAGGACATGGCACTTGTCTCTCCTAGTACTTGATTCATTTTGTTTTTATTTCCTATTATGCCAGTGTAATGTATATTAGGTGGCAAAATGTTAGGACTAGGGGTGGTATTCACCTTGCAATCCTCTTAGACTATTATAATGTATCTATTTAGTAGTTGATTAATTATGTGTACATCTCCAAGTAGCATGGAGATGTATAACTTGGATGTCCACATGGGGTTGGAGGGTAATTATAATTAATTATGATTCTCTATGTGCCTTCAAATATGTGTTTAAGTAGCATAATATGGGAGGAATCATTGTAAGGAATAATTGGAAACTTGGCACAAAGTGGAAGGTAATATATGATAATTTATGTATAAGAAACATCCATGACATTGTAAGAGGTGTAAGAAACCATCTATGTTGATGTGTAAGAAATTGGTTTTATTTTTTGGACTTGGGGAGTTATTATTTTCTCTTTTAGTAAGTTATTCTCATCCTCTATAAAATCTAGACAACCAAGCTCATTAGAAAGGTCTTGAAGCTTCTAGAAAGATACTTGTAACTCTTAGGCACATGTCATGAGGTCTCTTTTTCATGTTGACTAGTTGGATCTTGGTTTGAATCCATTGTATTAGAAACCACTTATGGTTTCCTAGATTAAATCTTCCTATATATTGGAGAAATGTGATATTAGTTTTTATAGTTAATCTATAGGATATGTTGATATTGGAATTCTTTTGGATTCAAGGGGGGAGTTATGTTGATATAATCTACATTTGTGATTAATACAAGATTGTAGTCTATTTGGTGGTAGGTTTTTCTTACCTAGAAGGGTTTTCTCCATGTATATCAACATTCTTGTGTATCCCATGTTCTTATTTCTATTTCCATACATGATCTATCACATTGATGAATTTACAAGCACCAAGGATCAATATTTTTTACCATATTTTAGAAATATTATCAATTTTTATTTATTTTTTATTTTTATTTAATTTTCCTATAAGTAAAACCTTGGAAAATATCCCTATGTCATATTAGATCCTAAAAGAGAAGGAGGTATCACCCTTTCTAATGAATTGGCCCATAGTTTTCCCTACCAACTCAAAAGCAAGAAGTCATTCATCTTAATTTTGTATCCCTTGGGGCTTGGGTGTGTTTTGTATTTAGGGTCTTAGGAGTCTAAAAATTTGAGATCCAACACAAGGTGTACAAATTCCTCCACTAAGAATCAAGACTAGCTTATCAATTTAATTTAGGCCAAATTCACATGGAAACACTAGAGGATGACTCACAGATTGAGGATGACATACAACAACACTAGTCAAAAGCATGGTGGCATGATTGATGTATTGGAATAAATGAGTTCCTATATTCATGGATGGAATCAAGTTCATATTAAATAAAAAATCCACTCAAATGGGTTTGTTAGATTCAAGTTTCATGATAATCCAAACATAAAAATCCCATAATTCTAGTTAAACACATCTAATTATAGAATCTCAACACACTTAGTGGACATAAGGAGTTCTCTTAGCAAAAATGTACCTATAGCTTTTGGGTTTTGGAAAAAACTCAAAATTTAAATATTTAAATGGTAGACACAAGAAAGTAGCTCAAATACAGATAATTAGTAGTGTAAAGTCTACAACCTCATGATAGGGTTCTTTAGGAATGACACATGGATGGGACTCATTGAAGGCATGTAAATTAGAGGCAAGGATTTATATTATAAGTTAGTGGGTGTAAGTAAGATTAAATCAAAGTTTACTCACACGTATGAGCTTGAGAAAAGCTTCAAAATTTGGCATTCATGACTTTTGGATGTGAAATCTAAGAAAACTATGGATTACTATAAGCTTGAAGTGTGTGGTCTAGATATTAGTTTTTTGGGTAAAACACATTGATACAATCTACAAAATACATTTTAACATGATGGAGTTGGTCATAAATAGTACCATCTATAGAGTAAACTATAAGGCCACTCTTAACTATAATTTATAAAGTAACTCAATTTCATTAAAAACTTGGGCATGAAACACATATATATGTGGATGAAGAGGTGGGTTAAATATAGCTTACTAGACATCTAAATTCTATACAACTTGACATGAGATACTTTAGAGGTGATGTGCAGATGGAATATATAAGAGCTATGTGAATATAATATTGAAAGACCAAAATTTAAGCATGAAAGGAAAACTTGATGCTCTCCTAAGGTAGAATTGATGGGGATCCTTAAGTAAAAAAAATCATAGACCTAAAAGGATTTACTTTTGTGGATGCGAGTAGGTGATAAAACTCAAGCTTGTGAATAGTTTGAAGTCTATGGACTTGATCTAACGTTCTCTACACATGACATGTATATGGAGTCCACATATGAGAAGTGGTAGGATCCACAAGAATTTAAACTTAGAATATCTGAACACATACTTAAAAACTCCACTTGGCTAGGTTTGATAAAGGTGTTTGGGTTCAAAAATCACTAGTCATGATTCTAGGCCAAACATGGATGCAAGAAGCCAAGTGAATTGGGCCTATGAATTTCTCAAGTCTAGATTTAATTAAGATAATATTAACACACGTAGACATATGAGAGAGAAATTATAAACATGGCACATGTTGAGATTTACGAATCCCATGGTGGACAACATGATATATTTTAAAGTTAGAATAGAAAAAAGAAACAAAAGGGATAAACATGAAAATCAGGGATTTGGATTCAAGGCTTAGACTTGAGATTAATTAAAAATAATTATGGTAGTTATGGAGACATGAATCCAAAACACATAGACAAAAAATTGGAAATGAAAAGGACATGATTTGGGAGAAACACATTGGTATTATGAGTCAAAATTATGTGTATTTGATTAGTTTTCATCATGATTCAATAATATAATTAGAGGGATGCACACATGGTAAAAATGAAGTATTACAAACATTAAGGCTATAAAAAGAGGCCCCAAAATTTTGAGGGCAGTTTGGGTGCATTGCACAAGCAACAACATTAGGGTTATAGTCTATGAGAATACAAAGCTTGAGGCCCTACACATGAAAAAAAGGCTATACTTACATGAAAAATCTCTTATCTTAGATAAAGCCCCAATTCAAAAAATATGGTGTTATAAAGAGATGAACTGGCTAAATAATTTTAGTAAACAATAGAATATTAGTCATTTGAGCATGAAGTCAATAAATGGTTTGCGTGTGGAGTACATATTTTTTTATAATTTTTAATATATGTTATTGAATTATAGCATGCTTTGGATTAGGGATAAAAAGAAGCCCAAGTATTTTTCAATAAGATATCTTAAGAGAAGGAAGTTGTGTGTGAACAATTATAAATTGCTACTTGTTATGTAATCAATAATCATTTCTTGTATATCAAAGAGAGTTATGGTAATACAATTACTCATCTTGTATATATTCTAAAAGTGTATTTACATCATCTTTTTATTCCATTTGTATGCTCTAAATAATTTTTGTGAGAATATGAATACAATCTATAATTTATCTTTTGTATTTCCTCTAAATCTTCTAAACTATTATAAACTTTAAGTTGGAAATGTGATAAATCACACATATAGTTATGTTGTTATGGGCTACTATGATGATTTATACTACTAACATTTGATTATAACAGTCCACACTTGATATGGTTTTTATGATATATTTTCACACATATAGTTATGTTGTTATGGGCTACTATGATGATTTATACTACTAACATTTGATTATAACAGTCCACACTTGATATGGTTGTTATGATATATTTTCATTGTCAATAACAAAGAGTCAATTACTTGAGACAAGTTGGTAATGATTTTAGTAACTAGTTGAAATTATGATAGCCCAAAAATCTTTATTTTAGTGTCATTAAAAAAAATGACTATACATGTTGACTTACCTTATAACTTAGATAAACTTCTTATAAAATCATATTTATTTTCATGCATATATCACATATATCAAAATGGAGCTTTATATATTTGCCAATAGCCTTTTTGCTTCCATTATCTCCTTATTACAACTACAAGCCTTATTATATTTCATGTTTTATAGCATTGTTAGAATTTTAAGAATGATTTTTTTTTTAATAAATATTTAAATATTAGTTACTATATATCCCATCTTCTCAATATATTGGGTTTGTTAAATTCCATTGAAAATGTAAATCATAAGATTGACTATAACACATATAGACTGTAGGAATATTCTAATCCACAATGGTTATACAATTATATTGTATGAAAAATTTGAGGCCTATGTCAAGAAAAAGAGAGTATATGTGGAAGGAAATCCCATACGAAAGATCTATAACATCCATGTCTCTAAATTGACAAAGAAAAGAATAAAAAGCTAGAGTGAGCTAATTAGGGACACCACACCTAAGGGTCAAACATTAATAGATGATTAAGGAAGGATAATGATATATTCATCTAACATTTGAACTCAAAATCACGCTTTCAATTAGATTGAAACTATTTTAAAATGATAAACTTTTGATTTCTTTTAGAAAAATTAAAAGAAAAAAATTAAATGGGTGTAATTAGAACCTAAAATTTGATGGTTAATCCTCTCTTTGAGCAACTTTAATTAAAATTGTTTTTCAAATGTGAAAATATATTTATTTAAAAAAAATACATCTATTAGATATAAATTTTACTATGACCTTATATAAGTTTTGATAGCGAAAAGTTTCCCTTGTAATATAGTATTTTCAAAATTTTAACTATATTTTGAAAAAGAAGAAGCAAAATACAACCGTACAACCAACAAATTTAGGCTCAGTGAAAGGAAGCGCCCTGGCTTTGTTATTGGGGTAGACGTAGACTGAGTGACATTGCACATTTTGCACGCTTCAACTACAATTATAAAATGCCATGACATCCATTACTCATCTCAATCTCACAGCATTATGTTGGAGGAGCCGCTGGACATTCTGCTTATTACACACAACTCCCCTGAAGACTCCTCTATATATCTTCAATTATTGCAGACCTGCATTCTCAAGAATGCGCTTTCACAAGGGAAAAAAGTCCACTCTTTCATCGCTCACAGGCGACTTGCATTTGCTACACGCACAGCTTTTCAGAATAAGCTTATTTACATGTATGTCAAGTGCGGGAGTTTGGTAGCTGCTCGTTAAGTGTTTGATCACATGAAAGAGCGAGACAGACTCTCATGGAATTCGATTATTACCGCATACCGAAGATATGGGTATCCTCACAAGGCAGTCACACTGTTTCACCAAATGCAACGAAAGGGTTTCCAGCCCGATCAGTTCACATTTGCCAGCGTACTTCCAGCCTGTGCCAAAATAGGAGCTGTAGAACAGGGTATGGATATCCATCAAAGCATAACGGAAGGGGGATTTTTGACAGATGTTGTAGTAGCAAGTGCCCCGGTAGACATGTATGCAAAATGAGGAAGCATAGACAAGGCAAATGAACTATTTGACAGAATGCCTGAAAGAAATGTGGTCTCATGGAATTCCATGATTGTAGGATATGGAGCAAATGGATTTGCTGAAAAGGCTCTAGAAACTTTCAAGCAAATGCAATTGGCAGGTGTAAATCCAAATTCCACAACCTTTTCCAGCATCCTCCCAACCTGTGCCAAAATGGGAGCTTTGGAACAAGGCTTTGGCATCCATCAATGCATAGTGGAAGGGGGATTTTTGTCAGATGTTGTAGTCGCAAGTGCTATGCAAAATGTGGAAGCATAGACAAGGCACGTCAACTGTTTGACAAATGCCTGAAAGAAATGTGGTCTCATGGAATACTATGATTGCAGGATATGCACAAAATGAATTTGTTGAAAAGGCTTTAGAAACCTTCAAGCAACTGGAAATGGCTTGTGTAAAGCCAAATTCTACAACTTTTGCCAGCATCCTTCCAGCCTGTGCGAAAATGGGGGCTTTGAAACAGGGTATGGACATCCATCATAGCATAATGGAAGGGGAATTTTTGTCAGATGTAGTTGCAAATGTCCTGGTATATATGTATGCAAAATGTGGAAGCATAGACAAAGCACGTGAAATATTTGACATAATGCCTAAAAGAAATGTAGTCTCATGGAATGTCATGATTGCAGGATATGGATTTTGCAAGGATGCTCTCGAGACCTTTGAATTAATGAAGCACTCTGGAACATATCCTGACATTGGAAGCTTTGCTTGTCTTCTATTTGCATGCAGGTTTAGTGGATCAGGGTTGTACATACTTCAATCACATGAGGAACCTTAATTGTATTACACCTACAGTTGATCATTATATGTGCATGGTTGACCTCCTTGCCCGTGCTGGCCATCTTGAGGACACCCTAAGGACACCCTAAACTTTATCATTAAGATGCCAGTTAAACCTGGTGTGGTTGTGTGGTTGTGTTTTCTTGGTGTGTAGATCACACATGAATATAGTGTTAGGGGTATTTACAGCGATGCTGCTTTTGGATTTAGATCCTAAAAATGTTGCGACTTACGTTCTTCTCTCAAACATCTATGCAGAAGTGGGCAGGTGGGGTGAGGTTCAAATGGTAAGGAGATTGATGAAAGATAAAAGAATTTAAAAGAGTCTTGGATGTAGTTGGATTGAGGGCCATAAAATGATACATGCTTTTTGTGTAGGAGACAGATCACACCCACAAAGGAAATCCATGCAAAGTTGGAAGAATTGGCTTTGGAGATGAAGGTAGCAAGGTATTTTTCAGATTCAAGACAATCACTTAATGATGTGGAAGATGAGGAAAAATAATTATTTCTCTGTCACCATAGTGAAAAGTTGGCAATTGCATTTGGTTTGTTAAACACATTCCAAGAACAACTATTAGAGTTGTTAAAAACCTTCGAGTATGCATTGATTGCCACACTGCGACAAAATTTATCTCCAAGATTGCTGCAAGATAAATAATAGTGAGAGATGCGAATCGTTTCCATCATTTTAGACATGGACAATGTTCTTGCGGAGATTATTGGTGATGCAAAATCCAGCAATTTGAAAATAACTTGCACTATAATAATGTGCACTGTGTCAGATTTGCAACAACAATGAAGGGACAAGGTTTTATTTTCATTTTCAGTTTCAGATTCAGATTTGAAAATAACTTGTACTATAATAATGTGCACCGTGTCAGACTTGCAACAATAATGAAGGGACGAGGTTTTATTTTCAGAGTCAGATTTTTTTTATTTATTTTTAAGCATCTGGCAATCCAGACCATGTTGTTGGCTTTGTAAAATTGGATGCATAGAGTATAATGCATATCACTGTTTAGTGTTTATATACTGTTGTAATATCTGTCAACAACCCGTTTTATGATAACATTGATGTATCATTGAATTGATTTCAGGAAGCCTGCCTGTGCATGCAATGAAAAGCTGGAGGAAAAAGGTGGATAATAGGAAGAAAACTAAAGGTGAGGAACACTTATATTAAATAGAAAGATGTTTGATTAGTAGGAAATGGGAGAAGGTTCACAATCAACCTTTGTCATTATGTATGATTCTTTTGTATATAGTAGTGGATCATTTGAGATTAAATCACACATTTCAAATCAGGTATATAATTTTATATAAGTGCATGTAGATTTTGTCTTATTTATGGTTAGATATTTCTAATGTTGCTTCACATCTCCTTGCTTTTGTGAGATAGTCAATCAATTTGTTTATGTTATAATTAACAGATATGCATGTCAGTTGAAAAAATCACATAATGAGGTTTATAGATTGATGTTAGAGAGAAGAGTTTCCTTTTGTACATGTAAAGATAATATCATAATCTGTATTGCATTGTAATCACACATAATATTACAAAATTCAACTTGATGAGACCTATAAATTGATACCAATAAGATGAGGGTTTGTAAATGTTTGGGAGAGAGCTAAAGAAGGCAGTTCATAAGTATTTGGAGTGGTAATAGGTTTTAAACAAAAGGAACTTAAAAGGATTAGGGATTTAAGAATTTAGAGAAACAAAATTGGAGACATTAGAAAGAATGTTACAATTATATTTATAATATGGTCAAATTGACTACTTTATTAATGTGTGACAAACCTAACAAATGCAATAAAGTTTAAATTCCATTTGGCAATATATAGATTGAATAATTTTGCATTAGTTGCATATCTAACAAATGCTATTGAAGACTGAATTCTATATGTCACATCTAAGGTTTGTTTAGAATCCTTAATCACAACTATATTATGAATCTTGAATTTTCATGCTTGTTCAATGCCAAAATTTTATTATAGGGGATTCATTTCATAATGTTCAATAATTAATGTTTCATGTGGCTAATATTTTTTGTTTAGTTGGTATAAAATGTTGGAATGTTATCATATGCATATATGTTTGCATCTTCCAATTTGTCTAAGTGGCAGTGTCAAAATGTCAAAAATAATTTTTGTAGATGAGTTTTCATGAGATAACAACTTTTATGATAACTTTTGCAATTTTTTCAGCTTGAAATTTTCTCTTCAAGAGATCTTCAAGCTTTCTTCCACTTAGATCTACAAACACAACATGAAAGGGAAAAATTGTTTGTTTTTGGTGAATGGGGGTTTGCCTTGGTCAAACCCCGTTTTGGTAATCAAACCTTGAAATGAATAAAAGCATGAAAGAGGGAATGGAGAATGAACAAGGCTATGTTACCGCTCAATAAACCTTGGAATATAGATCTACAACTTGCATGAAATGGTTTCAGTAGATGTGGATCTTGACACTTTGAATCTTGCTTGAAATAGTGCTTTGAATGCTTGATTTGATCATGAAACCTACATCACAATTTTAGCTCCAAAAACATGCATGATGCAAGAAGACTTTGATATGACAATTGGATCTTGAATGCTGCAATAAAACTCTGATAAATCTTCTCTTGAATGCCTTTGATCACAACTTTAGCTCTTGTAATTGAACACTTAAAAATCTCATAAACTTGTTAGGTTGCTTTCTTCAATTTTTTGCTAGGTGAAACATAGTGAAATAACCTTATATTTATAGATATGTATCCTTAATTTCTCGAAATTCAAATATTGCAAGTCGACGTTGAATCACAGATTTAAAAACATTAAAATACCGCCAAAAACATAATTTAAATTTAGGTCCTAAGGTCTAGGGAGGACCTAGGTTGATAAACCTAGGACACACATTGCTCATTGTGAAGTGTTATCTTAAGGCATTAATGAATGTCGGGTTTCCTCTTTGGAAAATGCAATTAAATAAGCTTGGTAAATGAATTAAATGACCAATTAAGGAAAAATTAAGCTCAATTAATTAAGGGATCCCTAATAAGTGTGAAAGTGTAAAGGGACACACTTTACAACATTAAATTAAGGCACAATTAAGTCCAATTTAGTTAGGAGGGCCCAAACAAGTGAGAAAATATAAAGGGGCACATTTTCCATCACTACAAGTTTATCATAATTAGTTTACTTTTCCACTTTCTTGGAGTTTTTTCCATGTTTCTAGTGTGTGGTCTTAAGGTTGTTTATTTGTTCCAATACTTGGAAAATTTCTTAAGATTTTTTTATAAATTTTATTGCTCCACAAAATAAGCTAACTCCTTTAATGTTGAAGATTATTTTTAATAAAAATAATATTTATGATAGTCCTCTTTCTCTTTTTCTTAGGTTATAGTTTGTTTGGTTTCTTCTGCAATTTAATAAAGCTTATTTTTGGTGGGATAAGGGTCCTTTTCTTCATCATTTGATTCTTCTATTCATTATATTATTTTTTTAGTGTCTTTGTCTCATCTAGTGATTAATGGAATATTATTTTTCTTCTTATATTAAAAAAATTATTTCTATCTTAATTTCTCCTTCTCTAGGTATTCTTTTTCTAAAGCTTCTTCCATTAGGGTGATTAAGTTTTTGGTTCTTCAGGGTACACATCCTCGTTGGAACATCATCTTTCTTGTTGCAGTGGGTTTCTAGGTGCTTTATAATGTTTTCTCCCTCTCATTTCATTGGGTTTAGATAATCTATCACTTTTTCATTTTAATGGTACTAATTTCTAAAATATTAGTGTGCTCTTTAGTTTTTTCGTGGTAGTTGCACCAAGGTTCATGTTCTTCTTCTTGAACTCCAAATAGTAAAGATGGGTATTCATATACCTCATGGTCATCCCATTCTTCACATACTCCATAATAAACTATTTTAATTTTTTTGGGGCTGGCCTAAGACCCACTCTAAGTGCCACAACTCATTTTTTCCTTTTAGTATTGTGCATTCATTTCTAAGATGACCTTCCCTAGAGCAATAAGTACACCATATATTTACTCTTTGGTTTTATAGTGGTGTTTAATTGGGTTATTCTTTGGATAATATCTCCTTCTTTATCTTTAACTTATCTAATTATAGTTTTAAATTCTACAATTCTTTATTCTCAATGTTCATATATTTTCATCTCCATGTTTGTGTTTCAACCTAGCATGCTAATGTTACTACCTTAGAATATGTCCCAAATAATCTTCCATCTAGTGAAGTTATATTTGCTAGTAGTAACCTATATATGAAAACTACTCAATACATTACTTCTTTATTAATGGTTCTTCTAGCTTCTTGGTGACTTCTTTAAACATAGGTTCATAATCCTTAATATATTCTCCATATTTGTGGACTAGGTATCTCATCTTACACTTTTAGTGGGAATATCTAGAGATTGAAAATTCAATAGAAAATATTCCTTGACTTCAAATCATTCCTTATAAAGTTAAGGACATGTCTTCCTATACCAATTTAGTGCATCATTTCACAATGTTCCAAAAAATTAAAATAACTTTGTTTAGTCTCTCAATATACTTTTTCTTTAGGGTGCTACCACAATAATGGGTTACACTTTCTGGGACATCTCGATTTTTGTTGAAATCACATATTTTTAGAAAAATATCATTGTCTAAGTCTTCAAAGGTTCCATTTAAAATATTTTAATTGAAGATGGTTTGATCAAATCCCCTTAGATCAAACATCCTTGGATAGAACCCTACTAGTTTTAAACCATACCTATAATAGAGTCTCCTCTGCACTTATCAAAATGCTGATAAAAAATCACTTTTGATTTACCTTTTGGGGAATCAAATGAATTCATTTAAAATTTATGTTTTCTAAGTATGTAGTCCTTATTATAAGCTTCCCCAAAAGTATAAATTTTGAATATATTTAATTTGATTATTATATTTATTTTTTATTTCTTGTGAATGCAGGGTTTTCATTGAAAATCAAGCTCTCTATTTTGCACATATGGAAAAATAGTAGATTACCATTTTTTTTTTTGAAAAATATCTATGCTCTTGGTATTGATGTCCTTGATCCAACAAAAAAATTTGAATTCCGATACATACAAAAAAAGTTGTGTTATACAATAAAGCTATGTCTAAATTATAATTGATTTGACTTCAAAACTTAATTAAGAAAAAAAATTCAATAAAACACTATGAAACCAAATGAAGGAGCTAGATATCATAGTTACAAATCGAAGTTCAAAAAAAATAGAATTTTATCTTTCATAGAAAAAAAGTTGTGTTATATAGTAAACATCACTCTTTAAAAATGTTGTTTAATGTTAAAAACTAGTTATTGAATGAGATAGAAAAAGAAATACAATTTTATTTCAATTTTAAAAAAAATATATATTTAGAATCTACAGATAAAATGTTACAAATCATTAGTTTGCATCATCTTTAATTTTTTCATGGTTTAGCAGCTATAGGTGTTTGAAAGTGAAGATTTAGTTAAAAAAGTTCAGTTCAATGTCAAGTTTGGCCAAAAAGTGTAACCCACTATTGTGGGATCACCCTTTATCATAATGGTTAAAACTAGCACTTGCACCAGAAGGGGTACAAGGGTTACGCCGATAGAGAAGTATATGTAAGCAAACATGATAAGTAGTTTTCATTGTCATGTTCATATAAATTTGTGATAGAAGTTTGAAATACATACAAAAGATTTTTTTTTTTCAAATGTTCGGAACACGTAGAATTTTCTTTTGAATTACAATTTTTTGATATAGCCATTTGAAGGAATGATTCATAGTAGTTTCATTTGTGATGCTTTTATAGTTGATGGTTCCACATGCTTGTATGAAAAGAGCTTGCATCAAGAAATTTTTGTTGTCCAATTATTTGTTCCTAAACATGGAAAGAAAAAGTTAGAAAACTTACATCATAATTGCATTGATTGTTTTATTTTTTAAAGTAAAAAAAAAAGGAAAAAATGAAATCAATTGCAAATGCAACAATTCTCTCTTTAAATGAACTAGAACTACAAAGTAACCCAAGTACACATCATTAGCACTAATATTTCAGCTTTCATCGCCCTAAGTCTTCTAAAGCCACGGTTTTCACTTTGAAGTAAAAAAACTATAGGTGTCGTAGAAAATGTGAAAAATAGCATTAAATAATCAACTTATAGTAGCAAATGTTTACATCAATAAAGAAACATTTGGATGCATTGAAAGGGACAAAGAAAACTCATATACTAATAAAATTTTCTTGTGGTATGTATTTCTGTAAATTACTCAATTCAAAGTGCCCATTTTGTTTTTCTTGCAACACAAGGAATGGTGTGACTAGTATTTAACAATCTTTCTTTCTCACTGGAATCTCTTGCATAAGTTTCTAAGAGTAAGCTACATGTACATTTTTGACTAAGAACGTGTAAAAAGAATCACTTAATCACAAGTAAATTTAGGAAAAGTTTCTAATAGTAAGGTGTGCATTTTTTTTGTCAAATAACATGTAAAAGGAAAGAGAAAATAAAAAGAAAATGTAAGAAACAAACATAGCATCTCTTGAATTGTGCTAACCAAAATGAATGTTCTATATGCCAATTTGAAATCTGTTGAATGGTTGAGCCTACAAAAAGAGAATCAAAGTCAATTTAAGGCAACAAGACATATTAAGGAATATTAACCTCCATCTTCCCTACAAAATTTAGTTCCTATATAGAAAGAATGGGTTTCAGTAAATGTGAAAGGTAAAGGGTAAAGGCCATTTTCTAAGTTCCACCCCAACTGACACCTCTATTTGGAGTACAAGACCTCTTGTGAGAAACAAAGGGATATATTCAATCAGACCAGAAGAATTGGTAAGGCTCTGTTTCATCCTAGGATGGTGTCTCATATGCCAAAATTGGCTTCAAGCATGTTTGTAATCTTAAAAAGACAACAAATTTTACTCATGAAATTACCATGAATAATAGCTTGCTTGCATTCTCTCACCCCATTCAACAGTAGAGGTTGGTGGTCATGGATCCTTATCATAAGTCCCCTGCACAGTCAACTTCCAATAGCTTCTATAATTTGCAAACTTCCTCTCAGATGCCTCTTTCAACTATTACTTATCACAACTATGTTGAAAGTGGAGGGAGACCATTTTACACTACAATGCCCTTGAGATTTGATTGTTCTCTACGTATCATGGAGGTCCTCAGCAAGTCCCAAACAAAAGGAGAGGAAAGTAAAAAAAAGAAAAAAAGAACTCCATAGCCAAATCAATGGGTTATCTTTATGAATATTTAACAACCATAGCTAGTGGAAGTAGACAACCTAGACATGTACTCTCGTGAGTCTTATTTTGTTCCTTCTCAAAACTATTGGGCATGTGTGAACGTGATAGGCATGCAATCGAAGATGCCCACTAGATTGGTCATCCTTAACCGTCAACAAAACTCCCCACCACGCCATCCCCCACAAGCCCCCTGTGGAACGACTATGCCTACAACAAAGCTTTGGCTAAGAAATTCATAACTCTCAAAGGACAAACAGGATTGCATAAGGAATCATCATATCTAGCCGAAAACAATTCAGTTAATATATTTGAAAAATTAATAGACCTAATGATAGTAATTTCAAAAATGAGGAAAAAGACAAAAGGACATTAAGTTTAATCTATTGAAAGCTTTAAGATGGTATAGTCAAGATGCATGGCCTTAAGGTGGCCAGAAGTGCACTATGCTTAAAAAAAATCACATTAAAAACATAAGTAAAAATTAATCTTAAGAAACTAAAATTGCAATATTAAAACAACTTTTATTGAATTGATTAAAAAGATAAATAGTAAATAAACATTGGAATTGTACCATTCTGATTTTTGTGTTGATATACTTGAAAACTGATAGTGGATAAAATGATACAGCTGACTGTGCCATTTTTTTAAGGTCTTTCTTGGGTTGGATCAAGTAAAACTTCCATAGGTAATAAACAAGATGCAAGATTTGTCTTCAATTGTTTGTCTTGGAGAAACATATCATGTTATCAAGGGCATCCATAACCTGGTTATGCCACTTAATAAACATATTAACTAATTTTTGTGTATGTTGAATGACATAATCACCACACAACATAATTATTTGCTACCATTAGAAGTTGCACTATTGGTTTACGTGATTGAGTCTAACCTGCATATAGTTTGCTTCGCTTCTTTCCTAGTAGTAAATTCAACCTGACGGATTTACCATGAGATATTTTGGGGTCTTCTCAAATGGGGAACTACCCTGGACAACATTGACCAATGTAAATTCATTTGGTGATTATCCATTATAGAATATTTGCTCCAATTCAGATGTGGAAGTACTTGTAAACTATTATTTGAATAAATGTATTGAAGAACCAAGTTCCCAGCAGTTACACTGAGAAATTAGTCTACAACATAAACCACTCAGCAACTTGATTGCATTCAAATCATTGTCCAATAGGGTAAACGTCCTTTGAGGAACACTTCCACAAACCCACACAGATAGAGGCAAAGATTATTATTTCAATTCAAGTAAACTGAAAAAGATAGTTCACATCAAGTAATAAGAACTAAAGGCCCTTTTCTAGAAAGTACCCAAAAAATACTCCCAACAAATTTTAGCTCAAAGTTTTAGAGAACTACAAGCCAGACCAGGTATATTGGGGAGCTCAATTTAATGTATTAATGTATGAGCACGATTAAATTTTTTGTAGGCTATGGGCCATGATTATACTATAATAAATTGTGTGATACCAAAAAAGTGCTCCACACATATCAAGCCAGTTTCCTGCTCTAACTTCAGGATTACAAATATAAAATATCTATAAATATTAAATGGTGAACTGAATCTCACTTAAGGTTAATTTTTAGCATACTAAGAGTTATTTATAAGCTAATGCCATAAGATGTTATCAGATAGATGGGTGACTGCTAGAGGTTTGAGATGCCCCAGGTAAGCTTTGCATGTGGCAAAAGTTTAGTATTTCTTTCTGTAGTTAAATACATAATAGCATTATCGATTAATATGGTAATACATGATGAGAACTTCCTAAAGGAAATGTCTCTTGGAATCTAAAGAGGCTCAACTAAAATCTGGATTCAAACCCTCAAGTAGTTTGGAAGTTGAACTTAATTAACTCCTTAGAGAGGAATTTGGGTAGATTTGACAAAGACATGCAAAGAAGTGTTGTTTGAGTTTAGTATTTGTTTACAGAACGATGATAGCAATGAAGTCAAATGATAGACCCTTATCCCAGGCTCAAAAATTGGGTTGAATATTGGATTAAATGAATTATGAATTACAAAAGGTTCAAATTTAGTCATTATTTTCCGTTAAAACTTAAAAAATGGTTTATCTATCAAGATTGAAGGAAGTTTACCTACTACTGGAGATATGTGATATTATTTGAATTTCGTAAATCTAATAAAGTGCCAATAGCAGGGGAGGTTTAATTGCAAATCATGAAGCCACCCTTCAAGATGGCTCTTGTGTACTTATGGTGTAGCCAAATCTAAGATGAGAAGCTAAATTTTACAAAAGATCATGAACCACTATAAATATCAATCCAACATTAATGGTGATATTTAGCACCACTTGTTCCTTGTAGGTAAGAGACAACTGTTTTTATTTTGCTAGAAGGATGCTGGACTCTAGGAATAGCAAAAGACTGAGTAAAAAAATAAGAAAGATAATGTCTGTAGTTCAAGAGAATAGAGGAGTTGTATAGTCATGCAAGGAGTTGGAGAATAGCTACAAGTTCTGCCTATTCTCAGAGAGATGATAGATTTTGTAGACCTATATGGTATATATTAAAGTGATAAAAATGACATCGTCACTTTGAGAAGCTTGAATTTCTGGCTCTGCCTCTACATCGCAGGCAACGTCCCTTCGACTCCCCTCCTCCTCTTTCAAATCCCCTCTCTCTTTCTCTTCATATTTTCTCTAATCTCCATCGTATTCCTCTTCTTGGTCACCTTGACAAAAAAAAGTAATTCAATTTGTATTTTCAAGAACGGGACCTAAAATTACAAAAAGTTAAGATGCAGAGGAAGTAAAAGAAACATAAAGCCTATCAAAACCTGCAATGACTGGCATGATCTGAATTTAGCTGTGAAAGGCTAATAGCAGTAACATACTGCTCAAATAGATAGTAGGAAAGAAAAAAATTACATACATAAGATGAGAATTTAAGCTATAGAATTGAAAAGGGTTCCTTATGCACTCTATTAGAGTCACAAATAAAAGCAAATGAGAGGAACAAAGGCATATACAAAGACGACGTAGAAAGAGGTGCAAAATGTAGAGAGTGAGTAGAGGACGACGAAAAAAATGGAAGGTACAGATTAAAATGATAAAAATAGCACCGTGACTTTGAGATGCTCGAATTCCTTGCTATGCCTCTGCATCACAGGCAATGTCCCTTCGACTCCCCTCCTCCTCTTTCAAAGACCTCCTGTCTTCCTCTTCATATTTGCTCCACTCCCCATTGTCTTCCTCTTCTTGGTGCCCCCTTTCCTCCTCGTCATGTCGTTCGACCTTCTAGTAAATTTCATGCGACCAATCTTTCACCTCCTCCAATTGTTTCACCCGCTAGTCAATCGTTAGAAATAGTTGAAGTTTTTTGCTCGACTATCTCTCGGCCTTCACCTTTGCATAGAAGGACAACCATTGAGTTGAACCAACCGTCTGTGCCTCCCTTTCTCCAGTCTCTAGGCTTTCGAGGTTCCTTAGATCGCCCTCTTCTAGCCATTCTTTTGTTTAGCCATTACAACATATTTCCAACTCAGTTGTCTGCCTGACCTCCACATACACTTGTTCTCTCGTTCCTCCAGCATCCCACATGCTACCATTTCCAGAAGCCTATTAAAGTCACAGGGAGCTCACATGAAGCTGAGAAGCTTGCATAGATCTAGTCGCACATGTGACACGCTCACAAGACTGATCCTTCTCCACATGCATAACAAGATCAATAGTTACACAAAGTGGGCAATCAACAATATTTCGCTAGTGCCTCCTGTGACTCCTTACATGGCTGTTATAAAATACAGAATCAAGGGTACCGACAACAAAATTATTTTAGAATGAAATAAAACACCAAAAAAATGATCCAGCCATATATAGAAACCCCTGAAAATGCTCATTCAAACTAGAGCAAGAGACTGACCTCAAGATTGCGCTTCAACAATGCCAGTGTAAAAAAAATGGGTAGAGTTAGCGGGAAAAACATTACAAAACCCTACCAAAGCAGTTGTTTTTTCAAATGAGAGGAGCCAAAATCAATCTCCATTATTGCAATCTATTTAATAATAAATGAAAAGTAGGTGCAAAATATCGGGGTTCAAGGGCTAGACATGAGATTTTTGCAGCCACTTTATGGGAAAGAAGCCAAAGTTTCTGGCAAACAAATTCCAACGAAGTGTGAGTGGTAGCCTGTTTCTCGAGAGGGAGTTTTTAGGCATGAGACTTGTTTTGGTTGAAAGCTCACACAATATATAGCCTATCGGCTAAAAATATGTGTTTGACCAATTCTATAGAATCCTTTCTACAAACTAGGCACTTTATTAGTAGATCCATGTGGAGAAAGGTTTCTTTAGTCATCCTACATTGGTGGTTTAGTTCATTGTTTGATGATCACCCCTATTTATTTCTAAATATTTTGGTTTATTAATTGTTTAGTTTATCCTTTATCTCTAAGTAATTATATATTGAAAAAACCCCTTCCCAATAATGTATCAACATCTTACACAAATTGTTGTTATGATTCCCTTATTTCACTTGAATGGTTAGATATATGTAGTGTTGAGACTCTTCTTGATTTAAACAACATGAGGGATGACTCTTGGTCTAGGGGTTACACCTCTACATAGGGATGTTTCATTTTAGGAGATACTTTCTCATTAGTTAAAGACATACTATTAGATAATGGTGTTTCCCATCCTTCCTTAATCATCTCAATTGTGTTGCTAGCTAAGTTGTTGAACCTTCTAATAATTTATTCTTATACCACCTAATATTCTATCCTTTTTAATTCACAATCCCTTATCATCTTCTCTCTTTGGAGGCCCAAAATTTTAGTTACTATCTGATCCAGTCATTTTACATCAAAATTTAGTGGTTTTAATTTAATAGGGGTTAAGAATCCCTCAAATATCTCATTAACTATGATTCTAAGATTGGAAAAATCCAATTCAAGGTGTAGTGTCTATGTCAATAAAGGAAGTGGTGCATCCAATTCAAGGTGTAGTTTGGTGAGAATTTTTATTGCTTTGTTGAGATGGATGGTTAACTACTCAAATGAATCATTATTATTAAGCGGCTCAATTATCTATCCCTCTTTTTGTAGAATGTTAGTATTTTCCTTTTCCTTTTTTATTTTATCCCCTATGAAATTCTCATTTTTATTCCCTTCCTCTAAAAAATATGGATTCTTATCCTCCTCTTTCCCCAGTATTGTAGCCCCTCTAACATGCTCTATCTTAGATTCCATAGATTTCTCCATCCTTTTGTAATACTTTTCTTGTATTTACTATGTGTTGTTTTACCATTTTTATTCCATGCTCAATATGTGTTGCTAATTTAGTATTATATTTAAATTCTCTCAATCACTAATTCTCTCCTTTTTCCATGGGTGTTAATGATTTGGAATTTGATTGATCCTTTTATGCATCCCAAGTGGCTTATCCTTGTCTTGTTTCTATTGGTCACATATTTTCAAGGGTTCATTCAAGATCTCCCCTTTCCCATTCCCCTTTCATGAGGATAGGATCTAAAGGAATCTATTGTAGATCATAATTTGTTTGTCTTATTTATAATTATTTTCTTAACAACTATCTTACCAATGCAATCAATAGTTTTATTATTTGAGCTATTATTTATTGTGTAACTAGGGCCCTAGCAATGAAACCAAATGCTTCCAATAAACATGGATTCACAAACCAAAATTTTAAGTCTAGACTTCTTGTATGTTGTATTTATCTACCAATAATTATAATATAAGAAGAGTCAAATATTATGCAATGAGATATGTAATAGTATGGTAAGGTAAGAGTGCTAATTTAAACAATAAACAAAATATTTTTTAATCTCTATAACCCAATATTAAATGTGCTAGGGTTTTATAAATATTTATTTATCAATAAATGGATTTCATTATCGAATCTTCAAGTTATACACATATCTTATATTTTCTATTTCTTTTTCCCATCCAAATCTCTTCTATATTTCTATCTTATGTGTACTAAATATGTAATCTATTACATTGAACATGTTTCTTATGATAATTATTCCTCTTAGCTTATGTGGGAGGCAACCTAGAGCACTACATTCCTCTTACAGTTAGATGTAGTGGTATGTAGGTACTATCATCACTCTGGTATTTTACCTACTAACAACCACCTCTACACCCCTTAATTTAGAGGTCTAATTTTTTCCCAAATTAAGCTCTATATTGACAATTTAGAAGCATAGGGTGAGTATCTTCTTTCGCATAATTGGTTACTAATGCACAACATAAAAAGAAAATTGAAAGGTTTTAGATTAGGATGAATAAGGTTGGTAGAGGTATCATAAATATACCACAAAGGTAAATGCGGCTCAATTCTATGAAATAGAAGGATAATTTTGATGGCTTGGTTTGAGAGGGTAACCCACTCTCCACTTTACAAGGTATAAAGTTCTTGCAAGCTTAGCCCAAAATGATAAGTGTACTTCTATTGGAGTATTTTGACTCTCCTTAAATTTTTTATACCCCATACAACACGTGAGTTGACTTTATCCCCTAAAGTGATCAAATCCTTATGTAAACCCCCTTAAAAATGAATATCTAAGTGTTTTGGTCACCCAATATCACATGAGGTACAAGGGGAGGGAATACACACTTAGGTTAGGATTAAAAGAAAAGAAAAAGAGAAAAATGATATTTTTGATCCTCAAGGCCACCTTGTAGTATAAGAGGAGAGAATACACACCAATTGATTCACACATAGAAAACAATTATTATTTTACTTTAAAATACTGGTGTACAAATACTTTAGTGGAAAAGATAATGCCTTGGATAAACAAACCTACAACACAAATATGTTAGTAGTTTTAAGATAATATATTTGGCCATTGATATAAGCTACATAAATAGGGTTTATGCTATAGGAAATTATTAGAATAAATTATTAAAGCCCCAAAATTTATGACAAAATATTTTATTGAGAAAAGGAATTGAATGACAAGGAACAAGTGACAAGAAGTGGAGGTGATGGATTACGCAAGCAACTCAAGAAAAACCATAGGGAATGATATAGAAATTGCAAGAAGTTAGTAGATTTAGATAAAAATGAGAGGAATCTCCAAAAAGAGTTATAAGAGAAATACAATAGAGAAAAAATTATTAGACTATAAAAATAGAAAATAAAGAGGAGAAGGATGAAGAATGATAAGAAAATATGGGTTAGTGTAGGGAAGAAAATGCATTGATTTACAGGGCACTATAAACAAAAAACACAAGTAATGTAATATGATGTGTAGGCACCAAAATGACTTGGGGCAAGAAATGAAGAAATATCCTACAAGAAAAGGGAGCTTATCTACAAGAAGATGTTTAGAGAATGATGAAAAATATAGAAGGGTGAAATATCCTTTCACAAAAATAAAAGATGTTAGAATAAAGATGAAAAATTATTCAAGGAAAATGATGAATGCCAGGTCATAGGGCTACTAGGTTGCAAGGAAAAAGTGACTCAAAAGGATGTTACAATGTTGAACAATGAAGGATCTATGTGGAGGAGTTCAATAATTTAAAGGGACTATGGTGGAAGGAGGTGGAAAATGTTGGAAGAAAAATGTGTTAAATTTACAAGAAGTGCTATAAAAGTAAAAAATTGAGTGAGTAAATAGAAACTATTATGCCTAAGAAAAATGGTTAGAAGAAGGTGGAAAAATCCAAGAAAATGATGAAGAGTGGTGGGAAAAAATAGATGGAGGTTGCAAAGTGTAGGCACAAATTTAGAATGAAAGCAAGCTAATGTACCTAATACAAGCACCAAAACACAAAGTGCTCATGTCAAGGTCTATAACCTATGGAAAAATATGATGATTTTTGTAAGAATGTAGGTTGCTTGGAGATCTAGTAGGATGTCCATGGGATGTAGAGAATAGATGAAAATGTCTTGTATGATGGTTTATTTATAGATTTAAGGATGGGTTAATCGGTGTATTAGATTTGATTTGAGGATCAATGAATATGAATGAATACGAAATTATAGTTAATGAGAGGATGCTAAGTGTCATCAATAAATTGATGCACTAAAGGAGGACAAATATCAAGGAGAGATGGAGTGCTAAGATTGGATTGACCATATCCGATGGTTGAGGATGAATCCTCTCACACATGTGGGAGGATATATAGGAAAGAGGAGATGGATACATATGACTCCTCTCATGTGTGAGAGATAACATGAGAAAGAGAGAAATGACAAGTGTCCTCTCAAACATGTGATAAATATAGATTTATGATTGTTTAGGGATAATGGATGGCTAGGATCTTATTATAGTAATTTAGGGATAAATAGGAATAATTAAATTAATCATACTTACCTATATGTGCAAGGAATTATCTAGTCAATTAACTAAATAGATTGAGGTAGAAAATGGGATAATTAAATAAATGGTTTGTGTTCACTTAATTATTTATGATAAAAATGTAAAGGCATGGTTAATTAAATAAATATGAATTTATTAAATTAAGGGTGGGAGATAAGGACAAATGATGGACTAATTTAAATAAATACTTCATACTTATTTAATGAATAGATAAGAATGAGATAAAGTTTAGTATTGTTGGGTATGAATAAATATAAGTTTCTATAAGATGAAAGATTCAAGACCAATATCAAGCTTAGTGATGAAAAATCCTTGAAGGTTGTAATAAAATGAGTTGTGGAGGTGAATGCTAAAGAAGGTACTACAAATGTGTTAATTATATTTATTACACTATAATGCCAAAACATATTTTATTTTATGTTGAAAAATTATGTAAAAATAATCATAAGGTGATATTTGATAATAAGAAATTTAAAATCTAAGACAAGAATCAAGGAAATATACTTGTAATAGTTGTGTCTATGAAAAATAATAAGATTTCCCTATTTAGGTTTGGAGAACATAAAAATAGTCTTGTCAATTTGACATATGAAGATGAAAGTTGGTTATGGAATCTTAGGTATGTACACATGGGATTTCATAGTTTGAAGCTAATAAAACTATTATAAGAATTACTTTTTATCTTTACCTAATTTTGAAGATCACAAAAATGTTTATAAATCATGTGTTGAAGGAAAACATACAATAGAAAAATTTCTAAAAGGTGATGCATGGGGTCCCATTATCCACTTCAACTAGTTCATTTTGATATTTGTGGTCTTATACATGTTGCATGTATGAAGGTGTTGTCATTGATGTCAACAAGCTTGTGCTGTCATTGGTGTCAACTGTGAAGTGGTTGAGAGAAATTGTTGTAGAGGTGTGTTCTAGTTTTGCTCCACATTTCTTCTAGGGTGAAGATATGCTTGTGTGGTTTAGATATGTTTGTTATAGGTGTTCAAAGATGCTATATTCAGAATTTTTGGTGATGGATCATTGTATAGAAGAAGTTATGTTCACTAGTGTGTGAACTATGCATTATAAAGGTGTTTGGAAGAAATGTCTTTGCTCCGCATTTCTTCGTAGTTGAGTTTCAAGACTTTCCATTCTGAGTGAGAGTCAATGGTGATGGTCTCTTGCTTGTGTCAGGAGGATTCCTGGTTTGGTGTTCTGGAAGATGGTCTTTCGAGTTATAGTCTGTGGAAGTGTTGTCAAGATGTACTGGGCTTGTACATTCTTCAGGTGAAATTTGTTGTGAAGGAGTTTGTTAGTTTTTAGGATGTTTTTGGATCATGTTCAAGTGATTTTTTTTGTTCATAAGTTATGGATTGATCAAAAAAAGCATGCACTTAAAAGTTTAATGGTGTTTGCATGGGTAATGACTAACCTAGTGTCTACACTACATGTGAAGCATCTTTGAAGTTTGTGGAAGAGTGTTGAGGTGTGTTAGGACAGATTTGGGTCCTAGCTAAGGATTTGTGTGGTTTGACTTCATTCCTATCAACTACGAGAATGTTTTGGCACCAACCTACTTTGAAATTGTATAATTGAGGTGCATTGCCGACCTTGGAAAGGGTTTCAAGGTTGAGGATGATATAAGTATGAGTTGAATTGTTGAAGGAGGTTAAGATATATGCAATAAATATGTGTGTGTGAAGTGTATGGTGCGAGTGATGCAAAATTGAGTAGAGCAGTGTAAAATATCAAGTGTTGGATTACCAGATGCAGTGAGTAGAAGGTGTCTACAATCATTCAATCAGACTACAAAGGTGTTGGAGCTATTGTCCATGTGGAATATTTATTGCATCGAGATCATATTCTGTGTGTAACATTTCTTCTCTATCTTCTTTTCATTCCAACAGTGAGCCTTGACTGTGAGCCTTTCTTGACAGTGTGTCCTATTCTAGCAGTGAGCCTTTCTTGACAGTGTGTCCTATTCTAGCAGTGAGCCTTTTTACCAGTTTTGTAATTACTTATAATGTGAGCTAATCCTCACCATGCTTTTTCCCTTCTTGGGTTTTCCAAATAAGTTTGGTGTTCTCTTGTGTATGGTATGGTTGTTTCAGTTTCTATTATCTACATTTCATGTTTAAACATTATAATATATTAAGGGTTTAATAAATGCACGTGGATCTGATTATTGTTGAGGGTTTTGATGTTTTAATTAGATACAATTGATTCAACCCTCTCTCAGTTGTCTTGTTCATTTAACAATTGGTATTAGAGCAAGGTTCCTTGGAGAAAAGCTTAATAATTGGGAAGGTACATAAAGTTTGGGGGGGGCAAAAAGTGGCCAACTTTTTAAATTTCTTTTGATAAGCCATAATGCGGGCATGTTATAACATGCTTGCATTATAACACGAGCGCATTATGTGCTGTTATAAGAAAATCAAAAACCAAAATGAAATCAGTTTTAGACTGTCATATTTCCTTCATCTGTGACTTGCAAACCCTTCCAAGGTGTGCTCACATTGTGGATACCCCAAATTTCATCAATTTCTTCACTGAATCGTTGCCATTTCTTCGCAAAAATGTTGCCATGTCGATGGGGAGCACCAAGAAGTAAAATTTTATTATTTTTTTGTGAAATTGTTGTTAAATAGGTAGATTTAATATGTTTTTGATGTTAATTTCTTTAATTTTTAGGAGTTGAAAATCCACCTGATTCTCCTTCTCAAAATAATTCTCCTCCCCATGAACAACAACACCAACAAAATATTGATGAACAACCACAAAAAAAAAATCCTCCAACAATTCCTCAACATACTCCTAAAACTCAACAAAATTTAATGGGGGGAATTGAAAACAACAAATAATAAATTGAGGAGTTAATTGTGAGGTTGAATTATTTTGTAAGTTCAACCTCAGAAAGAAGCATGCTTGTAAATTTTTTTCAAGCTATGTTAACACATGTAGATACAATCAACAAGAAATTAAGTGGTTGGGTGGATAAGAGGCGAGAGTACAAAGATTTTAATGTAGATAAACTATCCTACAAACAAGTAAAAAATGAAAAAAATACAAAATATGACTTATGTTCACTATTCACTAACCCCACATATAAATCAAACTCTTGACCTTACAAAAAAAAGGTTTCCTATCCATTGGTGCAACCACCAAGGGATAAAGGAAATTTTTTGGAAGAGGTGGTGGATGGTTTTTTACCATCCTCCATGCAACAATAACAAGGTCCCCCAATATTTCTTGAGGAAACTCTACTGCGAGTTTTTCCTCAACAAAATCCCCAACTATTTTGATATGTAGTACTTTCAGGGGAGAGGTGCTAGGTCGACGCAAGATAGATGAGGTGCATGTCTCGATCCTCAACGACCAATGAGACAAGCACTCGCTAGACTGGCTTATGAGCATGTTGCTATCCCTTTTGTCATGAAGGAGAGTGTTGAGGTGGATACTCTACAATCTATTAGTTCTCTAACCTTAGAGTATCATCTAGCATGTGAGTCTTGGAGTACAACGTGAGATAGGGGAGACTTCGAGGGGTAGGGTTCCACCCCACACTTGTTAGGCTTGTGAGTCCACCTGTACATATGAACCCATAGATAGTCAAGAGGCTGGTGTGCAGGCTACGTCTATAGCTGACTAGTTGGCGATGACATATTTCATTTTGAATGAGACTTTCAACCTTGATACTCAAGTAAATTTTAGCATGTTCATTGAATTTAATTTATTAAATTTCATTTTTGAAATGCAAGATTAACTAATTTAGTTTAATGATTGTAATAAAATTTCAGGGTCATAGTGTTCATACTATTTTCACTAGCCCTCCACCTTCTTTTTACTCCACTGCATCTACTGCCAAGGGATGTAACTAGTAAACAATTATAAATATTACATGTGAATAGCATTTTTATATGAATGGTATTCTAATATTTGATTTTGGATGTTTAATAGGTTAATATTGGAGATTTCATGACAACACCTCCTAGTGGCGGTGGAGTTCAAACCTTCACTCAGGTAATATAATAAATAGTTTACCTAATGAATTGTACTTAATAGATTTGTGTAGTTTATATTCATATAATTGATTACATTACATTTCACATCTTTGAAACTCAAAGCATACTTCACATTGCATATAACTAATAACTAGATGTTGATAGATGAAAAAAATTCAATTACTATATAGTTTTTTAGAAATTCAACATAAGTAGTGATGCAATTACTTCACATAGAATAACTAATAACTAGGAGTAGCTGCCAATTGCATTTGCTTGTCATGGAATTCCATGAGACCACATTTTATTGAGGCACTTTTTCAAATAGTTCACTGCCTTGTCTATTCTATGGATGCTTGGAAAATATCTATCAAAGCATAATAGTAAGCAATAGCATAGACAAGGCAATGAGTTGTTTGCAAAAATGCCTCAAAGAAATGTGGTCTCATGGTGATGTCCATCACCATGAGACCACATTTATTTGAGGCATTTTTTCAAACAGCTCACAACCTTGCCTATGCTACCACATTTTCCATACATTTCTACCAAAGCATTTTATCAAACAGTTCACTTCCTTGCTGCTATGGCTAAAATCCTAAAACATGTGCTTTCCAACAAACTATGGATGCTTGGAAAAAAATGATCAAAGCATAATAGTAAGCAATATCATAGACAAGACAATAATTTTTTTGAAAAAATGCCTTGAAGAAATGTGGTCTCATGGTGATGGAATGCTATTCCATCACCATGAGACCACAATTCTTTGAGGCATTTTTAAAAACAACTCACTGCCTTAAGAATAGATAATCCTCTCTAATCAAATTAAATTATTTTAAAGTCTTGGATTTGATCCCCAAATCTAATCACATCCTCCATCTTCATCCTTAGATCCTATTCTTCCAATCCCCAAGTTCATTTATAATCCATCATCCTAATTTCCATCCTTATCCAAAATCAATACCAATCTTTCTTCCAATCAATCCTCCACTGTGTCTAACCATTTAATCTATCCTTTATCCAACTGAATCTATTCTAATCCAAATTCATCCATTCCAACCAAACCCAACCATATTGATGATGATGAGGATATCCTTTTTGTCCAAATCAAATTACCTCTTCCACTCCATTGTATGATCACTCTCGAAATGTGGTCTCAAAGTACACCTTCCACCCCATGTAATGATCCTCTTCCCCTCTTGATCAAAACACCCCTCCCTCTTCATGTCATGATCCTCCTCCATCTCATAACCAAGACCACACTATGCCATCCACCCCATCCCAACATAATACCATAGACAAGGCAATGAACTATTTGAAAAAAATGCCTCAAAGAAATGTGGTCTCATGGTGATGGAATGCCATGACAAAAAAATTTGTCATGGCATTCCATCACCATGAGATTGTATTTATTTGAGGAATTTTTTTGAACAATTCACTGCCTTCTCTATGCTACCACATTTTTTGAACATGTCTACCAAATAATTTTATCAAATAGTTCACTGCCTTACTGATATGGGTAAAATCCTAAAACAAGCACTTTCAAACAAGTTATGGATAGGGAAAATAGTAAGAATAATAGTAAGAAATATATAGTTCAATAAGTACTCAAAATTTTGTTGATTATCTCATTCATTATAAGCCATGACCTGCATCACTATTCTACTTTTTGTGATTGAATAATTTGTTGTTTTATTTTCAGATGATGGAAGCGAAAACACCTCTAGATGTTGATAGGGTAATGGAGCAAGGTGTATCTTCTGCAATAGACAGCTCGATGCCTCTCACGGGTGTATGAGGAAGATTAGTAAATTTTAAATGACATTCATTGTTATAGTTGTTAGTTAGTGAAAAATCAAATGATTATTGATTCATAGTTTAATTTCTATTTGGATGGTTTCTATAGGACTTGGCATGCCACAGCATGAGCATGTGAATCTTTTGCTTGAGGAGAGAGATTGTCTAGTGGCGGTAAGTGATTATTTTGTCGAATATATCATGTTTTAAATATAATTTTTATATATTAATGTCTTTTTATTGTAACAGATAAAGCTTGATGAGGAACTAAACCCTAGGAGGAGCAACCCTCGAGTTTAGAGTAAATGAGTGTCATACGCATTGCCATCCACCCGACCAACAAAGGCCACCCATTTATTTCATTCACCTGGAAGTAAATGAATTTTGATTGGGGTCCTTCATTGTATGCCTATATGAAATTTTTGGACATATTTTGTATTGCATATACCTGACATTGTATGCCTATATGGCTATTTTGTATATATTTTATACTTATATCGACATATATTGATGTATGACTACATGGCTATTTGGTTAATACAAATATTTTTATTGACGGTGTCAATATTTGCATTATAAATCCACTCTTTAATAGATATTTGTAGATGATTTATTTCAAATATTTAAAATCCATGTTTTTCCATGCACTCTTCTTTTCTATAATTGTAAATTTATAATAAAGTTTGAACATTATTTTCCTGTAAGATTATTGAACATTAAATCAATCATTTGAATATAGTAATGCCTCATGCTTCATGCTTCATGTGCTTCACAGACGAAATTCATGTGTATGCTTCAAGCTTCATGCTTCGTGCTTCATGCTTCATGCTTTGTGCTTCATGCTTCATGCTACCATGTCTCATGCTTAATGTGTATGCTTCATGTTTTATATCATTGAGGAAGACATCTACCATTCCACGTGTATGCTTCATGCTACCATTCGCTTGTATGCTTCATGTTTCATGTATTACGTAGATAAAGAAAACATCATAAAAATATTGACAAAAGAAAATGGAAAGTAACAACTAAGTCTCACAAAAAAAACTCAAGGCATGCAAGTCTTATTAAAGATCATATGGGCATTGGATTATTCAAGATTAAGAGACCACAAATCAACCTTCCCAACAATAAACTTCATAGATATTCATCCTATTTCTAAACATGAATTCAAACCCAATAATTAGAAGAATGCAACTTTAAAAGTTAAAATTGCATGCTTATGATAGTCAATAAATAACTTCAAGTGATGTGCATGATAGAAACATAACCAACTAAAAGTTCAAGAATTTCCTTTTCCCAAGAATATCTGAAAAGTTGCAAATAAATCAATTTAGGTTCTCATGAATAGTGATGATATGAATTTGGTTGTGACTTTTCAAAGGAAAAAAGTTGTGACCTTTCGAATAGGAAAGAATACGAACCTTTTATAACGAAGCACAATGACCATGCCTAGAATATATGTACCCACCTAGACATGTTGGCACTAATTGTTTGGCCCCACAAAGAAGAAAACAAAATGTAGCCTACCTTGCAACTTTACACTACATGCAACTGACCCGTTTTCCATCAACTAAAATCTGTTCACCACAAGAAAATGACTTGGAGCTATAAAAAACCCATAGAGGTTATTGTAGAGGGTCCCTACGTGATCATGTAGCCTCAAACAAAGTGTTTCCAAGTGCCATGATATTTGAGTAATCGATCGTCGAAGTTTTCTTCCCTTTTGCACTTTGGTCTCTTAAGAGGCTTCACTGGTAGAATGTGGCTCAGATTGTTTCGAAATGTTTGGGTGCAAAAGAGGACCTTTCCTAGCATAAAAAAACCCATACGAACATGTTGGAATAGTCAGTTTGATTGTATGATGAACATAATGAAAATTACCACTTTCTAACTTGTCACTACATGCAATTGACCCGTTTTCCATCAACTAAAATCTTTTCACCATGGGAAAATGATTTGGATCTATAAAAAACTAAGAGATATTATTATAAAGGATCCCTACATGACCTTGTAGCCTCAAACGAAGTGTTTCCAAGTGCCATGGTTTCCGAGTAATCGCTCATCAAAGTTTGCTACCATTTTTCATTTTGGTCTCTTAAGACACTTCATTGGTAGAATGTGGATTAGACTATTTCAACATGTTTGGTCATGAAGAGGACCTTTCCTAGCATAAATCCACCCATACAAATGTGTTGGAACAGTTGGTTTGGTCATATGACGAACAAAATGAAAGTTACACCCCTTTCCAACTTTACACTACAAGTAACTAACTTGTTTTCCATCAACTGAAATCTGTTCACAACGAGAAAACAACTCAGAGCTATAAAAATAGAGAGGTTATTGTAGAGGGGCCCTACGAGATCCCAAAGCCTTAGATAGAGTGTTTCCATGTGCCATGGTTTTTCAGTAATCGCTCATTGAAGTTTGCTTCTCTTTTATACTTTAGTCTCTTAAGAGACTTCGCTAGTAGAATGTGTCTTAGATCATTTTGACATGTTTGGGTGTGAAAGAGGACCTTTCCTAGCATAAAACCACCCATACAAACGTGTTGGAACAATTGGTTTGGTCATATGATGAACATAACAAAAGTTACACCACTTTCTAACTTTACACTACATGCAACTGACCCATTTTTCATCAACTAAAATCTATTCACCATGGGCAAATGACTTGGAGCTATAAAAAACTGAGAGAGGTTATTGTAGAGGGGACCTACACAATCCTGTAGCATTAGAAAAAGTGTTTCCAAGTGCCATGATTTCCGAGTAATCGCTCGTCAAAGTTTTCTTCCCTTTTGCTCTTTGGTCTCTTAAGAGACTTCGTCGGTAGAATGTGGCTTAGATTTTTTTGGTATGTTTGGATGTAAAAGAGGAAATTTCATAACATGAAACCACCCATACAAACATGTAGGAACAATTATTTTTGTTTTATGATGAACAAAATGAAAGTTACACACTTTCCAACTTTACACTACATGCAATTGACTCATTTTCCATCAACTAAAATATGTTCACCATAGGAAAATGACTTGGAGCTATCAAAAACTGATATAGGTTATTATAGAGGGATCCTAAATGATATCGTAACCTCATACATATAGTGTTTCCAAGTGCCACAGTTTCCAAGTAATCGCTCATCAAAGTTTGTTGCCCTTTTGCACTTTGGTCTCTTAAGAGACTTCACTAGTAGAATGTGGCTCAAACTATTTCGGTGTGTTTGGGTGCAAAAGAGGACCTTTCCTAGCATAAAATCAACCATATGGACATGTTGGAACAATCAGTTTGGTTTTATGACAAATAGAACGAAAGTTACACCACTTTCCAACTTTACACTATATGCAAATAGCCTGCTTTCCATCAATTGAAATCTGTTCACCATGGGAAAATAACTTGGATCTATCAAAACCAAGAGAGGTTATTGTAGAGGGACCCTATGTGATCCTGTAGCCTTAGAAAAAGTGTTTCCAAGTGCTATTATTTTTGAGTAATCGCTCATCAAAGTTTGCTACTGTTTTGCACTTTGGTCTCTTAAAACTTCGTCGGTAGAATGTGGCTCAGTTTTTTTTGACAAGTTTGGGTGTGATAGAGGACCTTTCCTAGCATAAACCCACCTAAAGATGTGTTGGAATAGTTAGTTCAGTCATGTGACAAATAGAGAAGAATCTACACATGTACCTTCCTCAACTTCTCATGAGCAGGAAGAATCTTTTCATTGAATACATTATGTATCTCATTCAATTGGATCTGCTTTTTTTTCAAGTGCTTTTAGAGCAAACTAACCTCCTTTTTGTTGACGATAAAATCTTCTTATTTTTTAATTCCTTTTCTAAGTGGTTAATTTTAGTCTTCAGTTATTTTGCTTAAATTTCAACACTGCCAACAATTTCCTTTGCATCTTCAACTATTTTTATCATCTTTGGAAGTATCTTTCTAATTATAGAATGCAAATGTTTCTTTTAACAAGTTCTTTACAAAACTTTTCTACCTTTATAGATAAGACTTTCAGGTGTCCACCACCCCGATTCTCCTTTTTTTCACATACATTTCATATTGCTTCTTCCTTATCATCTATTTCTAGTTGTATTTTCTCCATGGAAGTCTTAATTTCAAGAATATTTGACTTCATTTGTTCATTTGTCAATCTGCCCATAAAGATTGGAATGATTATAGGATATTCCCAAAATGGAAAATCTACAGAAAATGTGGTAGCATAGACAAGGCAATGCTCGTTGTTTGAAATATGCCTCAAATGGTGATGTACATCACCATGAGACCACATTTTTTTGAGGATTTTTTTTAAACAACTCATTGCATTGTCTATTATTTTTCTTACTATTATGCTTTGATATATTTTTTCCATGCATCCATAGTTTGGTTGAAAGCACATGTTTTGGTAGACATGTATGCAAAATGTGGTAGCATATGCTTTGATAGATTTTTTCCATGCATCCATAGTTTGGTTCAATGCACATGTTTTGGTAGACATGTATGCAAAATGTGGCAGCATAGACATTTTTTTGAGGTCCATAACCATGAGACCACATTTTTTTGAGGCATTTTTTCAAACAACTCATTGCCTTGTCTATTCTTTTGCTTACTATTATGCTTTGATAGTTTTTTTCCATGCATCCATAGTTTGGTTGAAAGCACATGTTTTGGTAGACATGTATGCAAAATGTGGTAGCATAGACAAGGTAGTGATCTCACTACCTTACAATGGGGACTTTGGAATGGGGTATGACATCTATAAAAACATATTTAAGGGGATGATTTTCATGAGTGTTATGGATACAATTTCCTTAGTAGACAAATCTAATTTTTTAAAGTATTTCTAGCATAGACAAATCTCACATGAATTTTTTGATGGAATTCAATAAAGAAATGTGGTCTTATGGAATTCCATGATTGCAAGATAGGCACAAAATGGAAGCATGGAAAAGGCATGTGAATTGTTTGACAAATTTTTTTGGTAGACATGTATGCAAAATGTGGTAGCATAGACAAAGTGAGTGAGCTCACTAGCTTGTCAATGCGGTTGACAAGGTAGTGGGCTGTTTAAAAAAATGCCTCATAGAAATGGGGTCTCACGGTGACCCCATTTCTATGAGGCATTTTTTAAAACAACCCACTATCTTGTCAATGCTACTACATTGACAAGATAGATCACCATGATACCCCATTTCTATGAGGCATTTTTTCAAACAACCCAAGTTACCTTGTCAATGCTACCACAATGATAAGCTAGTGAGCTCACTAGCTTGTCAATGTGGTAGCATTGACAAGGTAGTGAGCTTACTACCTTGTAATGGGGACCTTGGAATGGGGTAATGCCATCTATCAAAACATAAAATAGGGGATTTTCATGAGTGTTATGGTTGCAATTGCCTTAGTAGACAAAGCTATTTTTTTTGAAGTATTTCTAGCATAGACAAAGCTTACATGAATTTTTTGATGGAATGCCTTAAAAAAATGTGGTGTCATGGAATGTAATGATTGCAAGATAGGCACAAAATTGAAGCATGGACAATGCATGCAAATTGTTTGAAAAAATGTTTTGGTAGACATGTATGCAAAATGTGGTAGCATAGAAAAGGTAGTGAGTGAGCTCACTAGCTTGTCAATGCAGTAGCATTGACAAGGTAGTGAGATATTTAAAAAATGCCTCATAGAAATGGGGTCTCATGGTGATGTACATCACCGTGAGATCCCATTTCTATTTATATCACCATGAGACCCCATTTCTATGAGGAATGTTTTCAAACAGTCCACTACCTTTTCAATGCTACTGCATTGATAAGGTAGTGATCTCACTACCTTGTAATAGGGACCTTGGAATGGGGTATAAAATCTATCAAAAGATAAAAGGGGTGGATTTTCATGAGTGTTATGGTTGCAGTTGCCTTAGTAGACACATGAAAAATGTGGATGCACATACAAGGCACATGAACTATTTGACAAAACTCCTCAATGAGATATGTCCTCGTGGACTACAATGATTGCAGGATATGCAAAAAATAGAAAATGTATGGAAAATATGGTAGCCTAGAAAAGGGAATGAGCTATTTGAGAAAAATGCCTCAAAGAAATGTGGTCTCATGGTGATGTCCATCACCATGAGACCACATTTCTTTGAGGCATTTTTTCAAACAACTCATTGTCTTATCTTTAACATGTTTGATAAAATGTATTGGTAGACATGTATGGACAATGTGGCAGCATAGAAAAGGTAGTGAGCTATTTGAAAAAATTCCTCAAGTAAATGTGGTCTCATGGTGATGGAATGACATTCCATCACCATGAGACCACATTTCTTTGAGGCATTTTTTCAAACAGTTCATTGCCTTGTCTAACATGTTTGATAAAATTCTTTGGTAGACATGTATAGACAAGGCACATGAAATATTTGATAAAATGCCTCAATGAGATATGTCCTCGTGGACTACAATGATTAAAGATATGCACAAAATGGATTTGTTGAAAAGGCTTTAGAAAATTTCAAGAAAATGTAATTTCTAGGTGTAAAGCCAAATTCCAAAGCATTTTCCAACATCCCCCATGCCTATACCAAAATGGAAGCTTTGGGAAGGGGTATGCACATCCATAAAAAAATGAATGAGAAATGATGTATTATATTACATAGTTATAACTACTCTCATAAATGTGTATAAAATTTATGTGGAAGCATACACAAGGTAGGTCAATTATTTAATAAAATTCCTCAAAGAAATGTGGTTTAAAATGTAATTGGAAAGTGTAAAGAATTTTTTAGTTTAAAATGTGCCAAGAGGTGCTAAGGGTATAATGAGAAACAAAAAAATTGATGAACATGGAATATGCATAATAACAAAATCAAAGCATTGTATTAGGCATGTATGATAAGGGATGATAAAGAAACATAATAGAATTAAGGAAAATGTAAAGAAAATGTGTAAAGACTTGACATACCTAAAAAATGGAGATTAGAATGGAGGAACTACCCAATTATGTAGTCTTTTTTTCTTCTTGGATCAAACTCCTTAGCAATTTGATTTTTTCACAAGCTTGCTTCCTTTTCAATGTTAAATTGTATATCACTCAAATAGAATTACTAACAACAATAAAAATAACCAATGTATAATGTTAAATTACTACAATTCAATCACAATTAACATTGCAACACTACAAAAATTGAGTCTTTAATTGATATATGTCAAATTTGATGTGAAAACTCTATTATTTCCTCCTTCCTAAGTTTGAAAACCATAAAAAGGTGGTGGAAAGTTCATGGAAAGCTGGTAGAATGTGAAAAATTTGCATGTGCACTTCCCAACAACATCAAAAAACTTTCTTTTGTCAGAGCAAATGCATAACCAAGAGAATAACTATACATGTGGGTCTGGATCGTAGGTGTGCTGAATTTTTTACCATTTTTAGAGCAAGCCAAAACAAGTTGTATTATAATGTGAGTGTGTTTTGTCTTGCTATACAAAATTAGTATATCTAAACTTCTTCAAAATGTGCCCGCATTATAAAAATGTTGATTTTCTAAAGGTTTCCTCTCTCTCTTTCTCCTTAGCCATCTAGGTCTCTCACTTAACCCTAAACCCTATCCCTAAACCCTTAACCCTCGACACTATTATTTAAACCATAATCCCTCAACCTTATACCCTTAAACCCTAAGCCCTAATCTCTCTCTCTCTCTCTCACTCACTCCCTTTATCTCTCCCACTCCCTCTCTCATCCCCCCTCTCTCTCTCCCTCTCCCTCTCTCTCTCTCCCCATGTCTCTCAAGTCTCTCACTCCCACCCCCTCTCCCTCTCTTAGGTCTCTCTCTCTCTCACTCCCTCTATCTCTCTCCCATCCCTCTATCTCCCACTCCCTCTCTCTCCCTCTCTCTTAACTATCCCTCCCACCCTACCTAGATAAGTCCCTCTCACTCTAACCCCCTCTCTCCCACTCCCTCTTGCTGGAAAAAACAAAGATAGACAACTGAGAGGGGGGGGGGGGAGGGGTGAATCAGTTGTTACCAAAATCAAACTTATACAACATTAATCAACCTTAAATCTTAGATCTGATAATTAACAATGAAAGCATAAATCAACAACACATCAAAGACACATGAACACCAAGATTTTATATTGGAAACCTTGTTAGGGGAAAAACCACAGTGGATGTTAGTCCACAAGATTATAACCTGTTAGAAGTATAATGCAGAATGAAAAAGGAATGCACTTGCATTCAGGTGCACTACCTAGAGCACACTACTCAGAAGGAAGGCTCACTACCTTACATACATTTATCAAATTAAGTCCATCTGATGAACTTGAACTAAGAAAATAGCTTCTACAAAAGTTAGATTATAGTTTCGATTAGGCGCACAAAAACTTCTATACACTCTGCTCAAACTTCTTCACACTCTGCTTTGCTCTTGAATGATTTGACCTTTATTCGCACATGTACAACTCTTGCACACACTGAGAATTTCCTCTAAATGAGGAAAACAATCACATGTATATCCGCTACACAAATTTACATCCACTATTTAGTCAGCCTCAAATAAAGAATAAATTTCAATGCACACCAACACAAGTCGGTCACAACATAGTGAGGACCCAAACAAACACCTTCAAACATGCCACACAATAAAATATTAATCCTCATGGATCCACAACACGCTAACACCATCATGTCGGCCAAGAACATGAAAAATTGAGCACATATTGGAAAAATCTTCGATCACAAACATTCCAATCAATGCGGATGTACATCAAGGATAAAGTACGATCTAGACTCATCCATGAACGTCATAGGTACATGCGCAACACATGAAATTACCAGAATTTCATCCCCTTCATCCAAGAACAACATCTACAAAAATTGAATAACTGTAGGCACACGGATCTTCATGACTTCCACAAATCTTGATGCAAACCTCTAAATCTTCCAAACAAAATACTAGAAAGCTTCAAAAACAAATCCTTTGAAGCACACCTTCAGATCTTCAACGTACAGAACTTTCCAACATTCTGACCTTCTCAACATCACTGGCTGCCAACAATATTACTTTTACAATTTTCTCAATATCCTCGACATATACAACCTTAAGAATCATTAATGATAATAGTGTTGACATCAATAACAACCACATATTAGCAATGCAACCACAACATCCAAAAATATCCCCCTTTGGCATTGATGGCAATACATGATGTGAAAAATAATGCCACCAACCCAACTAGCTCTTCTCCAACAATCTCCCCCTAAGATTGTGCACTCTTTTCCTGTTTCCTTCTTCTCCCATGTTTTTCACATTGCTCTTCTCTCCCCCTTTGAAATCAATGGAAAAGGTACACATGCTCTGATCACATATTTGAATCATCTGACTACTCCCCCTGAGTAGCAGTCACCACAACATCAATCCAGAATAAGATATGGCTATGAATTCATGGACTGATGCAAAGACCTGCATCTTAGTTCTGATCAGGAGGGGAAATCACCCCTAACTTGCCTCGAGGTACTCAAAAGTATCCTTAGGAAACAACTTAGTAAAGATGTCTACAATTTGATCCTTGGTAGGTATATACTTATGTCTAACTTCTTTGTCACTCACTTTATCTCTCAAGAAGTGATATTTGATGGATATATGCTTTGTCTTTGAATGCAACACTAGATTCTTGGAAATATTAATGGCACTTGAATTGTCATAGAATATGGAAATGGGTTCTTCATACTCAATTCTGACATCTCTCAACATTTTCTTCATCCACAATACTTGGGTACAACTATTTGCAGCAACAATATATTCTACCTCAGCAGTAGACAATGAAACAAAATTCTACTTTTTGCTTAGCCAAGATACCAATTTTTTCCCTAAGAATAATGCACCACCACTAGTAATCTTCCTGTCATCCATATCTCCTGCCCAATCAGGATCAATGAAAGCATTCAGGATAAGATCATCATCCCTAGGATACCAAAGACCAAGATCAACTGTCCCTTTTAGGTATCTAAAAATTCTTTTCACAGCAGTTACATGAGACTCTTTAGGATCAGCTTGAAATCTAGCAACCATGCATACAACATTCATTATGTCTAGCCTAGTCTGAGTCAAATAGAGTAATCCACCAATCATTGACCTGTATCTTGTTTGATTTAATTTAGGAGAATCATCATTCTGTGTAAGTTTGCATCCGGTTATCATAGGTGTACCAACTGGCTTTGAATCTTCCATGCCAAAAATTTTCACTAGCTCTTTCACATACTTAGACTGAAATATGAAAACTCAATCATCTAATTGAGTGATTTGTAATCCTAAAAGGAGTTTCAACTCTCCTATCATTGACATTTCAAACTCACTTTTCATTTCATCAGCAAACTTCATACACAAATCATCATCACCTTCAAAAATAATATCATCATAAAAGAATTCAATGATCAATTCTTTTTTCTGATCCAACTTGAAATACAGATTGTTGTCAACAGTACCTTTATTGAATCCAAGCTTCAATAAGTATTTATCCAATCTAGCATACCAAGCCCTAGGAGCTTGCTTAAGTCCATATATAGCTTTCTTCAATTGACATACCATGTCCTTTTCATCAGTTAATTGAAATCCATTCAGTTGTTCAACATAGACTTCTTCTTCTAGCTCACCATTCAGAAATGCTGACTTTACATCCATTTGATAGACTTTATAATTCTTGAAAGTAGCATAAGCAAGAAATAATCTTACAACTTCAATTCTAGCAATAGGGGAAAAAGTTTCTTCAAAATCAATACCTTCCATCTATGAGTACCCTTTGCAAACCAGTCTTGCTTTGTTTTTGACCACTTCACCTTGCTCATTCAGTTTATTTCAAAACACCCACTTGGTTCCAATCACATTTTTGTCCTGAGGTCCAGGAACAAGATCCCATGTACCATTCATCTCTATTTGCATTAGTTCTTCTTTCATGGCTTCCATCTAATGTTCATCTTTGCATGCTTTATTGATATTGCTAGGCTCAACTTTGGAAATTAAACAATACTCTTCCAAAATTCTTCTTCTATTTTGCACACCTTTGCTCTTGTCTCCTATGATCTGACCGTCAGAGTGATTTCTCCATACATATTTGGGAGTGTTAGGATTTTCTCTGACTTCTTGTTCTTGTGTTCTTTCTTCTGCATTTCTGCTAGTCTCTGCCTCTTGATTCCCTTGGTTCATCAGAACAATCTGAAGATTCTATGTCTGAACATTATTTCCATTGTTAGTATTATCATGTTGATCATTTGAATCATATCCACTACATCTGGATGGTCTAACAATATCTTCATCAACTTTGACATTTGCACTTTCAACCATTTTTTTTGACCTCTTATTAAAGCACCGGTAAGCTTTACTTTTAGTAGAGTAACCCAAAAATATTCCTTCATCACTTCTAGCATCAAACTTGCCTATATCATCATTTCTCTTGATGTAACATTTGCTTCCAATTTTTTTGAAATACTTGATAGTAGGCTTATAACCAAACCATAGCTTAAAAGGTGTCTTACCAAAATTACTTTCAACATACACCCTGTTAATGGTATACACAACAGTAATTACAAATTCTCTCTAGTAGAAATGAGGAACATTTGCTTCCAACATCATGGTTCTAGCAGTGTCTAGAACAGTTATGTTCTTTCTTTCAAAAACTCCATTTTGTTGAGGGGTCCGAGGAGCAGATAACTATCTTTGGATTCCATGCTCTTCACAAAATTAATTGAATTCCCGAGAAGTGAGTTCACCACATCTATCCGACCTTAGCCATTTAATCTTCTAACCTATCTCATTCTCTGCCATAGCTTTGAAACTTTTGAACTTTTATAATGTTTCATGTTTTTCTCTTAAGAAAGCAACCCATATCATTCTAGAATAATCATCAATGAGAAACATGAAATACCTTTCACCTTGTAGACTTCTGATTCTAGATGGACCACATAGATCAATATGTATCAAATCCAGTACTCAATTAGAGCTGTACTGTTTGCTCCAGAAATAATTTATTGTTTGCTTTCCCATCTGACATTCCTTGCACATAGTGTTAGTAGGCTTCACTAACTTAGGAAGATCTCTGACTGCTTGAGTAGTGCTTATCTTGATAACGATATCAAATTTCACATGACACAACCTCCTATGCCATAACCAACTTACATCAATCTGAGCAATTAAGAAAATTTCACTAGCAACACTCAAATGCAAGATATTACCTTTTGTCTTTTTACCTGAAGCAATCATATTTTTAGAACTTCCCCTTATTCTGCACTTACCATCCTTGAATTGAAGATTATAACCCTTGTCTACCATCTGTCCAACACTTAACAAGTTATGCTTTAAGCCTTCTACATAAAGAACATCATCAGTATTATTCTTACTACCAAAAGAAATAGTGCCTTTGCCATGAATCACACCAGAAGTGTTGTCTCCAAATATTACAACACCACCATCATATTCTTCCAAGCTTACAAAATTGCTTTTGTCACCTGTCATATGATGTGAGCATCCGCTGTCAATTACCCACTGATCCTTTTCTTCAATGTTTTTTGCAAGAGCTTTCTCAACATTCACATTACTAGTAGATTCAGTGGACACCTGACCATTTTCTTTGATAGAAATAAATACCCATTCATCTTCATTTCCAGTTTCTTTATTAGATTATTCATCAGTTACACCTTCTTCAACATAATAGCATTTCCTTTGAAATCTAGTCTTCTCAGGTTTGTACTTAGAAACTATTTCAGGACATCTAGATGCAAAATGACCTATTTTACAGCAAGAAAAACATTTAATAGGTAACTTTCCTTTGTACTTACCATGACCTTTGGCTTCTCTTTTCACAATCAATGCTTCTAGTTCTTCTAATTCTCTTTTTTCATCTTCAATATTTTTCATCTCATATTCATATTTGAATGTCCTTTTGGAACTCTCACTTGAATTGTATCTCTGTTGGATTTTTCCGGATACTATAGCTTTGAATGCAGATTCAGTCTTAGGAGCAGATTCACCAAATTCACTTAACTCAAAGGCAGCAAGTTTTCCAATCAACATGTCTCTTGTAATATTTATTACTGTCTTGAGTTCATCAATAGCATGAGCTCTTGTTTTGTAGGAGGGAGGCACAGATCTAAGTATCTTAGCCACAATTTCTTCTTCATCCAAGGTTCCACCGACACATCTAATTCTCATCACCAATTCATTTATCTTTCGAGAAAAAGAGAGGATGTTCTCATCTTCACTCATCTTCATGTCTTCCCACTTGCCTTTTAAACTTTGTAGCTTAGCACTTTTCACTAGTGCATCTCCTTCATACAATGTTTCCAACTTTTTCCAAATATGGTATGTAGTCTTCAATCCTAACACTTTTTTCATCTCCAAATCTATCAAAGCACTCAACAAAGCTTCAATAGCCCTGGTATTAGCTTCTGCTTGCTTGATCTCATCTTTAGATGATGGACCGTTCTAAGGAATAGTATATGCACTTTGTGTAATCTTCCAGAAAGGTTCTCCAATGCACTTCAAATGACACTCCATTCTGACTTTCCATAAAGAGTAGTTTGTACCATCAAATCTAGGACTATCCTTCTTGTATGATGCCATCTTGGATCTCCTCAAGCTATTAGGATTCTTTAGAGGAAATAGCTCTGATACCAATTGTTGGGAAAACAAGCATAAACAACTGAGAGGGGGGTGAATCAGTTGTTACCAAAATCAAACTTATACAACATTAATCAACCTTAAATCTCAGATCTGATAATTAACAGTGCAAGCATAAATCAACAACACATCAAAGACACATGAACACCAAGATTTTATATGTGGAAACCTTGTTAGGGGAAAAACCAAAATGGATGTTAGTCCACAAGATTATACCTTATTAGAAGTATAATGAAGAATGAATTTAAAGGAATGCACTTGCATTCAGGCACACTGCCTAGAGCACACTACTCAGAAGGAAGGCTCACTGCCTTACATACAATAATAAGATTAAGTCCATCTGATGAAGTTGAACTGAGAAAATAACTTCTACAAAAGCCTGATTACAGTTCCGATTAGGCGCACAAAAACTTCTACACACTCTTCCACACTCTGCTTGGAAGCTTCTTCACACTCTACTCTGCTCTTGAATGATTTGACCTTTATTCGCACATGTACACCTCTTGCACACACTGAGCATTGCCTCTAAATGAGGAAAAAAATCACTTTATTTATCTGCTACATAGATTTACATCCACTATTTAGTCGGCCTCAAATAAAGAATAAATTACAACTATCGGCCTTAATACATGAATAAATTTCAATGCGCACCAACACAAGTCAGTCACAACATAGTGAGGACCCAAGAAAACACCTTCAAACATGCCAAATAATAAAATATTAATCCTCATGGATCCGCAACACGCTAACACCATCATGTCAGCGAAGACCAAGAAAACTTGAGCACACATCAGAAAAATATCCAATCACGAACACTCTGACCAATGCAGATGTACAACAAGGATAGAGTACGATCTAGACTCATCCATGAATGTCACGGGTACATGTGCAACACATGAAATTACCAGAATTTCATCCTCTTCATCCAAGAAAACCATCTACAGAAATTGAATAACTGTAGGCACACAGATCTTCATGACTTCCACAAATCTTGATGCGAACTTTGAAACTTTCAGACAACATACTAGAAAGCTTCAGCAACAAACCCTTTGAAGCGCACCTTCAGATCTTCAACATACATAAATTTCCAACATTCTGACCTTCTCAACATCATTGGCTGCCAGCAATATTATTTTTACAATTTTCTCAATGATATCCTTGATATATATAGCCTTAAGCATCATTAATGCTAATAGTGTTGACATCAATGACAACCACATATCAACAATGAAACCACAACATCTGACACCTCTATCTCTCTCTCTCTCCCTCTCTTAGGTCTCTCCCTCCCATCCCCTCTCCCTCTCTCAACTCTCCCTCTCTCTGAACTATCCCTCCCAACCTACCTAGATAAGTCCCTCTCACTCTAACCCCCTCTCTCCCACTCCCACTCCCTCTCTTTCTCTCACTCCCTCTCTCTCAGGTCTCTCCCTCCCACCCGCTCTCCCTCTCTTAGGTCTCTCTCTCTCACTCCCTCTATCTCTCTCCCAACCCCTCTCTTTCTCTCTCTCTCTCTCTCACACACACACACATAATCTATCTCTCTCCTACTCACTCCATCTATTTCACTCCCCCTCTCTCTCTCTCCCACTCCCTCTCTGTCACAATCCCTCTCTCTCAGAATCACTCTCTCTCCCTATCTCTCAGGTCTCTCCCTCCAACCTCCTCTCTTGCTCTCTCAGGTCTCTCCTTTGGCATCCTACTTAGATAACTCTCTCTCTCTCTCCCTCTATCTCTCCCACTATACCTAGATAAGTCCCTCTCACTCCAACCCCCTCTCTCCCTCCCTCTCTCTTAGTTCTCTCCATCCCACACCCTCTCCCTCTCTTAGGTCTCTCTCTCTCTCACACTCCCTCTATCTATCTCCAACTCCCTCTCTCCCTCCCTCTCTCTCTCCCACTCCCTCTCTATCAAAATCCCTCTCTCTCCCTATCTCTCAGGTCTCCCCCTTTGGCACCATACCTAGATAACTCTCTCTCTCTCTCTCTCTCTCTCGCTCTCAGGTGAGTGTAGGATCATGGGGGTCTAAAAAGTGGCGATATGACCAAAAATGGCTGACATCATTTTTTATCCAAATTTGATGAAATGAAAAGGGTTTACTGAGAAAATTGTCAGCTTTCCAAAAATATAAGATACACCTTATTTGAAATTAAATAAATAATTATTATTGATTTTATACATACATTCTGACTAAAGTCTTGATTGATAAGTCGATTGAAAAAATCTATAATTTTTAAATGATTTCACATTTTTTGCATTTAAAAGGTGTAGCACATTCTATGCTTCCCATACTATAGGATAACAAAAAGAAAATTTGAATTTCATAAATTTTAGACCAAGTTATGGTAGTTAGACAAACAAGTTTTAATATTTTTAAAAATTTTTTAATAAAAAATTCATAACTAATTATTTACTTGCAAAAAAATTATAAAAAAAATGCGGCACATCCAAACATGTTTCCTCTACTTATATTGAAAGCTTCAAATAAATATATTATTTTTTTGCTTTTACTTAGGTTGGTTAGAAATACACTTTCTTTTTATTTTTTCTTGAAAAATTAATACTACTACATTGAAATTTGAAAATTTTCACCAAATAGATTTACTTTTTTTCCAAAAAAGGAACAATATCTTCAAAACTACATTCAATTTTCTATCAATTTTGTTCTTACATATTTTTCAAATTATGTTAATAACTTGTTCAAAGTTTTATGTCAATTTGACTAAGTCTGCTTTTCTAAAATTGTATTACCACTTAAGGGCCTTGTTTGGATCCCCATGATTCTACACTGACCTTCCCTCTATCTCTCTTCCACTCCATCACTCTCACTCCCTATGTCTCCCACTCCCTCTCTCTCGCACTCATCTCTCTCTCTCTCTCTCTCTCTCTCTGCACCCACAAAGATAAGTCCTCCTCATTCCAAACCCATCTCTCCCTCTCTCCTCCCACCCTACCTAGATAAGTCCCTCTCACTCCAACCCTCTCTCCCAATCCCCTTCCCTCTCTCTCTCCCTCTCTCTCAGGTCTCTCCCTCCCACCCCATCTCCTCCTCTCAAGTCTCTCTTTCTCTCTCTCTCCTCACTCCTTTATCTCTCTCCCACTCCCTCTATCTCTCTCATCCTCCATCTCTCCCACTCACTCCTCTCTCTCCTTCCTCTCTCCCACTCCCACTCCCTATTCTACACTCCCTCTCTCTCCCTATCTCATGTCTCTCCCTCCCACCCCTCTCTCAAGTCTCTCCCTTTGGAACCTACTTAGATAACTCTCTCTCCCTCTATCCCCCCACGCACTAGATAAGTCCCTCTCACTCCAACCCCTCTCCTAATCCATCTCTCTCTCACCCTCTCTATCACGCCTCTCCCTCCCACACCTTGTCCCTCTCTTAGGTCTCTCTCACACTCCCTCTCTCTCCCATTCCCTCTCTCTCCCTCTAGCACCCTACCTAGATAAATCTCTCTCTCTCTCTCTCCCTTTATATCTCCTCCATTCCCTCTCTCTCACTCCCTATCTCTCCCACTCCCTCTCTCTCACACTCCCTCTCTCCCTATCTCTCAATTCTCTCCCTCTAGCACCATACCTAGATAACTCTGTCTCTATCTCTATCTCTGTATCTATCTCTCCCTCTCTCTTAGGTATCTCTCTCCCATCACCCCTCTCTCTCTCCCTCTCTCCCTCCAACCCTACCTAGATAAGTCCCTCTCACTCCAACCCCTTCTCTCCCACTCTTCTCTCTCTTTCCCTCTCTCTCGGGTCTCTCTCTCCCACCCCCACTCCCTCTCTTAGGTCTCTCTCTCACTACCCCTCTCTCTCTCACGTCTCTCCCTCCCTCTCTCCCTCTCTCTCCCTCCCACCCTACCTAGACAACTCTCTCTCTCTTACAATTCTTCCTCCCTCTAAATACATACATACGTATAAGAAAACATACATACATGAATGCATGCACATACATACGTACATATATACAAGCATACATACAATCTTACATACATACATACATACATACATACATACAAACATTGATTCATACATACATGTACATGCAAACATACATACATGCATACAGGCATACATACATACAAGTGTACATACTTACATACAAGCATGCATGCATACATACATACATGTCATACAAGCATACATGAATGTATACATACAAATATATATACATACATTTAGTAGACTAGCATTTAACACAAAGAAAAACATAGCACATGCGCATTACATACATACATACATACATACATACATGTCATACGAGCATACATACAAATATATATACATGCATTTAGTAGACTAGCATTTAACACAAAGAAAGAAATAACACGTGCATGCTAATACATACAAATATATATACATACATTTAGTAGACTAGCATTTAACACAAAGCAAGACATAACACATGCACGCTATAACATGCTTACGTTATGTCTTGCTTAGGCAACTCAAGCACAAACACAAAAAAACATGTCAAAACTATGAAATAATGCGATTGTATTATAATGCGCTCACATTATAACATGCTCATGTTATTTCTTTCTTTGGGAATCCCCAAGCATTAAGATTGGTAATTTCTTTGGAATAACAACCTAAAGGCTTAAAGTACCTTCCCAATGTCCAAAGACATGTTTTTACAAATTCTACAATATTTTACATAATCGCGTTCGTGCTAAGCATCGGGTTTGCATGTTTTTAAGGTCAAACAAATCGAACACTTGAGTAATGTTAGGATCTCTCTTAGCTATCTAACAATGTAATTTTTTTCACATTTTGACAATGTAAAGTCTTTTATCTTTAATTTCTTTTGTTTGTGTGTCTGGTTTTTTGGCAAACACCAATGTTGGGTATTTTTTTCTTTATAAATTAACTGTTCATTGAAATTTAAAATAAATTACATTTTTAGAAACTAGACTCCATTCTACACATATTAAAAAAATGATTTTCAATTAGTTTTCAAAATTTATAGGGGTAGTAAGACCAAAATTCTATTTTTCAAGAAGTGTCCACTTTGAAAATTAGTAAAAAAACAAATATTCATTAAAAAATTATCAGAAAAATCGAGCATCAACTACATGCTATTAGCTATTTTCTCAATGAAGCGATTTTAAAAATACTAAAAAATTGTTAACCTTTTGAGGGAGCCACAAAAATCACTATGTTATGTTTTTTTGACAAAAACAACACCAATTTTTGTGGCCCCCTCTTTTGAACCCCTTTTAATATCTACCATTTAAAAAAAATAGTAGTTTAGAAAGTAGACTCAGAGCACTATGATCTTTGTTTTTGTTGCATCTATTTTTTTTGAGTGTAACTATCCTCAATTTCACATGTCCAAGGCCAATATTACCTGGTTTTAGAAAAAAAGTGGTCACTTAAGACCCCTTTTTGGCCCCCCATCCTTTTGCATTTGCCCAAATTGAGGTAGGTCTAGGATGGCGAACAAGAAGGAGATCCCTATGTTTGATGGCACATACTATGCATTCTAGAAGGTTAAGATGGAAGGCTATCTATTTTACCTTGGATATGATGTTTTGCAAGTAGGGAAGACTAATTACACTATACCTACAAATGGACTGAGAAAAAGTTAGAGATAACTTTAAGAAACCCCCCCCTAGCAAAGGTGTAAAATCCTGGCAAATATTTCCTTTTATTTGAAAAAAATATTAATTTTCCTGACAAATCTTTCCTTTTATTTGAAAAATAAATAATTTTTTTGGCGAATCTATGCACATTATTAAAAAAATTGTAAAATCCTAGCGAATCTCAATGAATAATTGGTAAAAATAATAATCATAGTGGCGAATCCTAGTGAATAATCACTAAAAATTGATTACAATGGCGAATCTCTCATTTAGAAATTTATATAGTTGGTCGACGCAGTTCCCCCATATTTTTTTGTTTTTTGTAATATTGAAGTAGGGGCCTGGGGACGACAACCACCGACGGGGTCAAGGGGTAGTGCCCCTTGCGAGGGTCAAGGGGGCAGAGCACACACAAATTAAGTATTTTTGAAAAATCTCATTTTAAAAGTAAGACTAAATGAAAATTGAAAATGTTACCATTGATTGACTTTCTAATCGGATGGTTGCAGGTTGATTCTATGACCTAATACACACGTGCCTTTTAAAAGGCTTGTTGAGGCCCATAATTTGTTTTGGGCCACACGATTAGATTTAATCATGGGGCCCAAAATAAATTTTGGGCCTCAATAAGACTTTTAAAAGGCACGTGTTTATTAGGTCACAGAATCACCTGCAACCATCTGATTAAAAAGATAATCAATGATTTGAAAACAATAAATAAAAGCCCTATTCAAGGCTATAATATCCCTGAAATTAAATGGTAATATATTATTGTGGTGATATTGCCCCAAAATTAATGGTGGGAATATAATATTACTAACAAATATAATTAATATTTGTAATTATAGTATAAACTACTGGCGAATCGGTTCCAATGACACATTGCTTACATGGTGAATCAAATTGGATTTATTAGTTTAAAATATAATGCATAGGCGAATTAATTGAAATGAAATTAATTTTTTGCAAAAACCTGGTGATTCAGTCTCCGTTTTAGCTTGTAATATTCACCATTTCTGGAGGTCCCAATTTCTACTATTTGCCACTAAAATTTTCCCTGGAACAAGTCATGAGATCAAGGCTAGGATGAAACAAATGGTAAAGCAAGGTTTGTTCCTTTGAATAGTCTTGCAAATTTCAAATTAGTGAAAGTAATGCATTTAAAAACTATTAAAGAAATATAGGATAAGCTAGAAAGTATTTATGAAGGAGATGATAAGGTTAAACAAGCTAAGATGCAGAATCTAAAGACATAATTTGAGAACTTGCAAATGTCTGAAGACGAAACAATTACAAGTTACATGCAGAGGGTTGATGAACTCGTCAATGCAATGAGAGGTCTTGGTGTAAAAGTCAAAGAACCTAAAGTGGTAAAGAAAATTCTCAGAACTCTTCTTGATTCATATGGTCAAAAAGTTTCTACTATTGAGGAAGTTGTAAATTTTAATACTTACACTAGAGATCACTTGTTTGGTACACTAACTACATTTGAAATGAGAAAATTTGGTTTGAATAATGGTGCAAAAGTGGAGACTGCTTTCAAGGTTGAAAAATTAGAAAAGATTGAAGATTCAGATGGAGATGATCTTGATGACGTGGAAGCTAAATTTGTAAGAAAGATGAGAACCAATAAGTACAAAGATAAATTACCTTTCAAATGTTTCAGTTGTGGAAAAATAGGTCACTATGCTTCAAGATGTCCAAACAGAAGTGTGAACAATAAGAATAAGGAAAACAAAGGTAAGATGATCAAGAGAAACTATTATGCTAGTATTTTTGATGATGAATTTGATTATGGAGACTATGATGATAATGGATTCTTGTTATTGGATTTAAAAGATGAATATGTTTCTGCTAACTCTGAAAGATGTGTGAAGGAAAGTTCTTTGGAGACAAAGGAGACAACGGTTAAGGTTGAGGGTACTTTGGTATCTGATTTTCATGTTAGATAGGATAAGAACTATTTGGTAACTAGAGACAAGAGTAAGTTTGTTAAACTTGAAAAATATGACCAAGGATTTGTTAAATTTGGAGATGATTCAGGTACTAAGATTTGTGGAATAGGTTCGATCAGTTTTGATGGAAAGTATAATACTGATGATGTTTACTATGTCAAGGGTTTAAGGCATAATATTTTGACTGTTGGACAAATGTGTAGCAAAGGATATAATATTTTGTTTAAGGATGAGGGATGTGAGATTAAAAAAGGGTCTAGAACTATGATTGTTGTTGGAAAGAGGACAAATGGAAATGTTTATTAGCTCAAGGGTGCAAATGGTCATTGTTTTATGACTCAGATTAATGAAAGCTGGTTATACTATAGGAGGATGTGTCACATAGATTTTGATATCTTGGTTAGAATCAATTCAGTTCAAGTAGTGAGAGATTTTCCAAGGATTAGAAATCCTATCAATGCTATTTACAAGGAGTGTCATATTGGAAAGCAAACAAGAAGAAGTTTCAAGGGTAATGAAAAATCTTCTATCAGATTATTGGAATTGGTGCATACAGACCTTTGCAGTCCTACAAGAGTGAGAAGTCTACAAGGTGACAAGTATTTCATGCTTTTAATTGATGATTATTTTACAATGACATGGGTTAATTTTCTTAAAGAAAAATGTAAAGCCCTAGATAGATTCAAAGCATTCAAAGTTATGGTTGAAAGTGAAATGGATTTGAAGATCAAATGTTTGAGGTCTGACAGAGGTGGATAATTCACCTCCAATGAATTTAGCATGTTTTGTGAGAATCATGGCATAAAGAGGCATTTGTCTGCCCCTAGGACTCAACAAAATGGAGTGGTTGAAAGGGAAAATAGGTCTATTCAAGAAGCTTCAAGGACTATGATGAAAGAAGCTAATCTACTAGAAGTCTACTAGAGAGAATAAATTCATACTGTTGTTTACATACTTAATAGAGTTCAAGCAAAAGAAAGTAGCACAAAGACTCCCTATGAGTTGTGGTATGGAAGGATGCCTAATGTCAAGTACTTTAGAGTGTTTGGAATCAAATGCTATATCATAAGAGATGAAGAAAACTTAGGAAAGTTTGATGCAAGGTCTGATGAAGGAATCTTCCCTGGGTATTCTACTAAAAGAAAAGCTTATAGATGTTATAATAAAATATTGAGAAATATTTTTGAGAGTGCAAGTGTCAAAGTGGATGAAGATCTTCATAATTTAGTGGTGATAGATGGATATGAATTAGATGAACCTACCTGCAAGGAAGAAGAAAAAGCTAAGGAACAAGAAACACAAGATGAAGAGGAAGAAGCTCTGGAAAAGACCCCTAGAACCTCTAAGTATGTGAAGAGATATTATTTTGAAGAATAGATCATTGGAGACAAAATAAAAGGTGTGTTGACAAGAAGGAAAACTGCTAAAGCAGACATAAATTTATGTTTACTTTCTAAGTTAGAATCTACGACAGTGATTGAGGCATGTAAGGATGAAAATTGGATGAAAGCTATGGAAGAAGAACTTATGCAGATTGAGAAGAATCAAACTTTGGAACTTGTCCCAAGACCATCAAACAAAAACATAACTAGATCTAAGTGGGTATTCAAAAAAAATTAAATGAGAATGGAGAAGTGGTAAGAAACAAGGCAAGGCTTGTGTGTAAAGGATATGCACAAGTTGAAGGAATAGAATCTAAGGAGACATTTACTTTGACATATAGAATGGAAGTAATCTGGATGTTTTTGGATTTTTCAACACATACAGATTTCAAAGTTTATCAGATTGATGTGAAGTCTACTTTCTTGAATGGAGAGTTGGAAGAGGAAGTATACATGGAACAACCAAAAGGATTGCAGTTGTCAAATAAACCTAATATGGTTTATAGATTGAAGAAGGAATTGTATGGATTGAAGCAAGCTCCTAAAGCTTGGTATGTAAGGCTAGATAAGTATTTGATACAACAAGGATTCAATAAAGGCACCTCAAATAGTAATCTTTACTTTAAGGTCAATAAAGATCAAATCTTGATTGTAGTAGTGTATGTTGATGACATATTTTTTGAAGGCAATGAAGCTATGTGTAAAAAAATTGTATGTAAGAGATGCAGAAAGAGTTTGAGATGTCTATGTTTGGGGAGATGTCTATGTTTGGGGAGATGAATTTCTTCCTTGGGCTACAAACCAATCAAACAGATAAAGGCATTTTCATTTCATAGTCAAAGTATGCCAAGGAAATGTTGAAGAAGTTTTGAATGGAATAATCCAAACCGATATGTACTCCTATGGTTACTGGTTGCAAATTGAGCAAGAATGATGAATCTCCTAAGGCTGATTAGAGCAAGTACATATCCATGATTGGTGGACTGCTATATATAACCGCTACTAGACTAGATATCATGCATGTAGTATGTCTTGTGGCTAGATTTCAAGAAGATCCAAGAGAGTCACATGTTGTAGTAGTGAAGAGGATATATAGATACCTAAAGGGCACTTTGGATCATGACTTATGGTATCCAAAATATATTCATTTCACATTGAGTGCACACACAGATGCAGATTAGGCTGATTGTGTGGATGACAAAAAAAGTACACATGGTACGTGCATTCTTTCTTGGATGTAGATTGGTGTCATGGCTAAGAAAGAAATAAGATTCAATTTATTTATCTACTGCAGAGGTTAAGTATATTGCAACAGGTCATCTTACTGCACACAAGTGTTGTGGATGATGCAAACATTAAAGGATATTAGAGTGGTGTATGATGAGCCTATTTATATCTTTTGTGATAATACAAGTGCAATAAATATTTTAAAGAACCCGGTGATGCATTGAAGGACAAAAAATATTTCAATCAAATATCAATTTCTGAGAGAGAAGGGTGTGGAGAGTGAAGAGAAGCTTAAATATGTACCTATGAAGGACTAGTTTTCTAACATATTCACTAAGGATCTTCTTAAGGATACTTTTGAGTATCTCCAAGAGAAGTTGGGGGTCATTTCCCATCCTTCTCTGAACTAGATGCATAAGGAGACGCATCAATCTAGTGGATCTCATGATCTATCCTTTATTTTGGATTGATGTTGGTGGCTACCTCTCAAGGGGAGTAGGTAGTGAAATTGTTGCAGTATGAAATGAGTGTTTGTCATTATGCAAAGGTTTCTGATTTGGTATAGGTTGGTGTGTAATCCTAAGAGGAAGTATTCAAATAAGTAATGAAAAAGAGTATTCAAATAAATAGCAAGTATCTTGGTTCAATGCCAAAGGGGGAGAACAATGCAAAATATTTTATCCTTTTTCACTGATGTCAAAGGGGGAGAGAGAATCATGTAGAAAAGTGTAAGGTATTAGGGGGAGAAAGTTATGTATGTTGTCTAATCATTATTGTCAAAGGTAGAGTGAAGCATGTAAAAAAAATAAGTTGAAAGGGGGAGAGACAAATGTTGTGTAAGATGTCTAATCAATAAAAAAGAAAGGAGAGCTGTCTTTGATGTTTTTTCACATATTATGTTGCCATCAATGACAAAGGGGGAGATTGTTGCAGGTATGAAGGTGTTGTAATTGATGTCAACAAGCTTTTGTTGTCATTTGTGTCAACTATGTAGTGGTTGAGAGAAATTGTTGCAGAGGTGTTTTTTGGTTTTGCTCCACATTTCTTCTAGGGTGAAGATCTACTTGTGTGGTTCAAATATGTTGGTTACAACTGTTCAAAGATTCTATTTTCAATTTTTTTGGGATCATTGTGTAGACACCCAAAATTGTCCATGTCATAATATTACCTAGTCGATACATGACATTGTAAGACATTTTATAATATTTTACCCTAGGTCATTACATTATCCCACTTATCCCATTTATTCCACTTAATCACCTTCCCAATTAATTAAATAAATGTCATTTATTTAATTAATTCCCCCTTCACATGTCTCAAAATAATTCAAAATAAATATTTGAATTAACCCCTCACTTATTGTCACATTGCAACATGTGTCACATGACTACAACTCTTCACATGCACAAATAATTTAAATAATTTTGTTATTTAAATTATGAGATTCCCACTCACATCCTATTTTTACCCCCATTCATTGTGCGTCATAAACATCTTTTCTTCCAAAATAAATAAAAGAATCTCATTTATTTCCTCACATCCTAATTTTAGCCTCATGTCATAACCCACTTAATGTGCATCATAGACACTAAAACAAACTTTTAATCCTAGCCATACATATCACAAATTTGACTTTTAATCTTGGCCATCGAATCAAATCAGCCTTCTCCTATAAATCAAGTCTATCATAGGTCATTTGGAGAATCTTCTTCTAGCATCCTTACTCTACCAAAATTCTTCTCAATCTTCTCATCTATCTATCTATTTTCTTCTATTATCTTCATTTTATCGTTATGCTGCGAAAATAAGCAATCAACATATCAAATCATTCAATCCTTCAAAATCTTGCATTCTCATGCAGGTGGAGAAGAGCAATGGAGATAAATCAAATCTAGCTTGGAGATCGGTTTGCTTTGCTTTCTTGTTTTGATTTTCATGCTAGTTTGTGCTCTATTGTGCTTGTTAGGGTTTTTCATTATAATTCATTTATGCATTTTGCTCTAATATTTTTAACCTAACTACACATTGTACAAAAGAAATTATGTTCACCAGTGTGTGAACTATGCATTACAAAGGTGTCTGGGAGAAATGTCTTTGCTCTACGTTTCTTCACAGTTGAGTTTCAGGGGTTACAGTTCTGAGTGAGAGTTGATTGTGTTGATCACTTTCCTTTTTCAAGAGGATTTGTGGTTTGGTATTTTGTAAGATGGTCTTCTGAGTTACAATGTGTGGTAGTGTTGTCAGGATGTACTAGGCTTGTACATTCTTTAGGTGAAATTTGTTGCGAAGGAGTTTTTTAGTTTTTAGGATGTTTTTGGATTGTGTTTAGGTGAAGTTTTTTGTCCAAAAGTTATGGATTGATCAAAAGAAGCATGTACTTAATATTTTAATGGTATTTACATGAGGAACAACTGACCTGGTGTCTACACTACATGCAAAGCGTCTTCGAAGTTTATGGAAGTGTGTTGAGGCATGTTACGATAGATCTAGGTCTTGGCTAATGATTTGTGTGGTCAACCTTCATTCCTATCCAATGTAGGAATTTTTTGGCATTGAACTAATTTAAAATTGCATGTTTGAGATGCATTGCCAAAATTGGAAAGGGTTTCAAGGTTGAGGATAGTATAAATATGAATTGAATTAATGAAGGATGTTATGATAGATGCAAGATATGTGTTTACAAAGTGTATGGTGCGAGTGATGTGAAATTGAGTAGAGTAGTGCAAACTTTCAAGTGTTGGATTACTAGATGTAATGAGCAGAAGGTGTCTACAATCATTCAAATAGACTGCAAAGGTGTTGGAGCTATTGTGGTGGAATCTTTGTTGCATCAAGATCATTTTCTATGTGCAAAATTTCTTCTCTATCTTCTTTTCATTCCAACTGCGAGCCTTTCTAGATAGTGTGTCCTATTCTGGCAATGAGCCTTTGCACCGATTATAACTACTTATATTGTGCACTAATCCTCACCATGGTTTTTCCCTTCTTAGGTTTTCCATGTAAATCTAGTGTTCTCTTGTGTATGGTGTTGTTGTTTCAGTTTTAGTTATCTGCATTTCATGTTTAAACATTATAGATTAAGGGTTTAATAAATACATGTGGATTTAATTACTATTGAGGTTTTTGATGTTTTAATTAGATACAACTAATTCACCCCCCTCTCAGTTGTCTTGTTCATTCAATAATACAAACACAAATTTTGGGCAAGTCATCATATTTTGTTACTTTTATAGATGGTTATACCCAAAAGTTTTGTATTTATTTTATTAGGAAAAAAGATGAAACCTTTGATACATTAAAAAGGACTAAAGCCCTCATGGATAATGAAAGTAATTGCAATTTACAACATTTTCAAGAATTGATTGTGGAGGATATTATTTTTGAGAGATTTTAGGATTATTGAGGTATAAATAACATCAAAATATAACTCACAACTGCATATACACCTCAAAAAATTATTTAGTTGAAGGGAAGAGATACATAATACTTGAAATGAAGAGGAGTATGTTAGAAACCAAGGGATTGAGATAGTCTTTTTGGGTTGATGTATTTTCTACGATATGATCTATTCTCAATTAGAGTCCTATTAGTGTACTTGATAGATTGCTTACTTTTGAAGTAATCAAAGAGACAAAATTTAGATCCAAACGTGAATCATGTATTTTTATTGGGTATAGTGGACAAAGTAAGACATACATGATTTATAATTTTTGTACTAACAATTTTTTTTTTGTCAAGAGATGTTATACTTTATTAAGGGAAGTTTATGGTCATCAAAAAGTCCATGCTAACAAATATAAATCTATTTGTAATGATGGAATTAGTAATAATATTGTTAATGAGATTCCCACTAGTGTTTCTATTTTAATTACTACAAGTCCACCAAGTGGCCCCTCATCTAATTCTAGTGCACGTTCATCTTCAAGTCTTAGTTCTTTAAAGAAGATAAGAAGGCACTATAAAATTTATCAATATGAGTACAATTCAAATATATGAAGATGATATAAGTGGTGAGATGGTAATTGTTTTCTTTACTTTCATAGGCTAATTTTGAACCATCACATTTTGAAGATGCAAGGAACCATGGTGATTATATGAAATAAATGAAAAAGGAAATGGTCTTCATTCATAAGAATGATACTTGAGATCTTACATAAGTTTCAAATGACAAGATATGTATTGGTACTAAGTGGGTCTACAAGAATAAGTACAATAGCGATGACAGTATTGAACAACACAAGACACAATTAGTTGTAAAAGGTTTCACATAGAGACATGGGATAGATTATGAAGATAACTTTGCAGCAATATCAAGATAAGAGACCATTAGAATGGTGGTTTCATTATCATCAAAAGAAATAAAGAATACATCACATGGATGTAAAAAGTGCTATCTTGAATAGGTACTTAGAAGAGAAAGTTTATGTTTGATAGCCACAAGCTTTTGAAGTATAGGGAACATGAAGCCTATGAGTTGAAGAAGGCTTTATTTGGACTCAAAAAAGCACTAAGAGTGTGGTATGCTAGTATTGATGGATATTTTTAGTAGAATGGCTTCCAAATAAATAAGAGAAAATCTATCATTTATTACAAGAAAGAAGGTAATGATATCTTTATTATAAGGTTGTATGTTGATAATTTATTCTACATGGGTAGAAATTCTAAAATAAAGGGTGAATTTAAAATTTCTATGATGAATGAATTTCAAATAAAATTTAATTCTCATGCAATATTTTGTAGGAAGGGAGGTTCATAGAAGTGGGGATGGAAATTTCATTTGTAAGAAAAACTATGGATGTTGTATGTTCAAAAAACTTAGTATCTATGGATTTAAATCAGTCTCAACTCTAACTACTCATGGAGTTGTGTTATGCACAAAAGATGGCACTATAATAGTTGACGAGCTTATTTATTTTCTCTTGTTTTGAAGTATATGATTGAGCCATATTTATGTGAAGGCAACCAAGAGGATATTTAGATATGTGAAAGGTCGTATCAATCTTGGTATTCCTTATTATGCTTCTAAAAGTTATGAACTTGTTGGATTTAATAACTTTGTTGGGGAGATAGTTTGGATTACCAAAAGTCCACATTTGGTAATTATGATTCACTTGGTTTGAGTTTGATTACATGGATTTTGAAGAAGCAAAGTTTAGATTCTCTTTTATCTACATAAGTATATTATAGTTAATTCGTAGGTACACAAACATTATGGCTTCAAAAAATTATAGAAGAAATCGAGGGAAACAAATTTAGACTACAATGCTTTTTGTGATCACATGAGCACTATGAAGTTGGTTGTGAATCCAATCCAGTTGGTTGTGAACCCAATCCACTCAAATAGGTCAATTTTTTTGATTTGAGATATAACTTTATTCAAGATTTAGTTAGGAAAAAATAAGTGGAATTGAAGTTTGTAGCTATCTTTCTTTTTAATACAATTGCAAATCAAGGGGAGCATGTTGGATAAATGTTGGATAATCGTTTCTTAAAGCATTTTTTACAACAATATCAAAACTTAATTTAGATAATTCTTTTGTAAAAAAGCTTTCATTAAAGCATTCAAACTATGACCAAATCTTTTTATCAGAGTGGATGCTCCATTTCTGATTTTACTTTCACGTATACAGAAACACGCAATCTAATAATTGTACAATAGAGACAAATGCCAGCCGTTGTGCCAGGCGTTTACTATACAAACAACTATAAACACTCTTTCAATCTCATGCCAAATTGAATGAAACCCTCACACAATGCAATCTATACTATAATAAGTTTCTATCGATATGCCATGCAGTCTTTCAAAGCCAATTCAGATTCGCCAAGCTGTTTTGGCCCTTAATTTCAAATTCCCTTCAGTTGCTGTGCAAGATGCGCGGCTTGGGGCAGGAATCGAACATGGGTATTGCAGGACCCAGAAATTTTCTTACAGTTCTGTTTGCTAAGTGCGTTATTTGAGCCAGAATTAGAAGGCAGATATTTGTATGTGCTGTGAGAAGAGAGAAGGGATTCCTCCATTAACTCAGAGGTAAACCTTCCAGAGTCTTCTGGAAGTCTGATGTATGCAGAGTCCAATGAAAGCCTCTGTGAATCGTCAGGTGAAAGCAGCGGGTTGTGTCTTTCCCTGTAGTGAACAATGGCTCTGTAAATGTAAGGAAGCAGTCCTTCCATACTTTCTCTAAAACAAACGCTTTTAGTATTTCCTATTCCTATAATTTTATCGCCTGAACTCTGTAATACGTGAATGATTTCCAATTATTGGAAAACATATAATATATAGTAATGAGGTGTTCTTAAAAACAATAGGAATGGTGGGCTTTAAAGTCAGGCCATCGATAAACATGAAAGACAAATGAAGATTCGGAACGCCGTCTTGGCCTGCCGGGTCATTTTCCATTGCCTTGACTTGCAACCAGCCAAAGATTTTCTAGAAATATAGTAACAATTTTAAAGTAGAAGGTAATCCATACACCCAGGCACGCGTGTATGATACACAAGAAAAAACTGTAAAACCGAATGTTCTATGACGCATTTGCACAACTGGGTTCAGATGTAATTGCTTGAAGTTGGATCGATTCTATTCTCCAGAATAGAATTTTAGTTTTTTCTGCGGAGAAACAGTTACCAAGTGGTCAAATACGTGGTTTGATTTATTAATCTTTGGATACAATCAACTTTACTATTGTTTGTTTCATTGTCATTGCGTTTTCCAGTCGCAATCTGAAAGCTTATTTCAAGCACTTATTGGGCGTTCCGTTGAGGGGTGGCGTGCATGTATTAATGTCGGAGATAAGAGTCCTCACTGGAATCAAATTGGATTGACCTTAGCTAGATAAGTATGCAGTAATGTGATTTCCACACCATTTCCATTTGTGAATACTTAAACAAGCTAAATCCATAGCATAACAGGGATTTTCATTATTAGAAAATGTCAAAGTTTTGATTGGCAACGCGCCTTATACACGTTGCTGTAAACCCTAAAATTTAGGCATTGATTTTTGGTAACGGAGAATTTGAACTTGTAGATTGATCTAAACATGATAGTAAGTTCTTTGCAATTACTTAGATTTTATGAGATGTAAATTAACTTTCGAGGCTTTCAACTTAGAAGTTGCCAATGATAGTTGTATGTTCTTTCATAATTGTTTGGATGTCAACACCTGATCTACGTAATTATCAAAGCTTTTACTTGACGTCCCGATATAATCTCATCTAATTATATGACGTCAAAGTGTTTACATTTGAATTGATTTTTGCTAACAAAGAATTTGAACTTGTTGGGATTGATCTAAACATGATCGTAAGTTCTTCACAATTACTTAGATTTTATGAGATATAAATTAACTTTTGAGGCTTTCAACTTAGAAGTTGTCAATGATAGTTGTATGTTCTTTCATAATTGTCTGGATGCCAACACTTGATCTACGTAACTATCAAAGCTTTTACAACGTCCCGATATAATCTCATCTAATTATATGATGTCAAAGTGTTTACATTTGAATTTTTTATTAGCTAAGATGAGATTCCAAACCCCTATTAAATTTAGAATCCCATCTCTCTTCTTCTCAAGAAATTGAAATAAATCTCCTTTAGGATCATAACCTCAAGCAAGAGAATCATCCTTTTCTATAGAACACCAAGGTTGATCTTTAAGAATAGATGAGAGTATCTTAAACTTTAGTCAAACCACTTCTAGGTCAACAATTAGACTCCTTTTAGTGATATATCTGAGAATTTTTGAAATGTAGATAAATATTTAAATCAATCATTGTAGTTCATTTAGCTTTCTAAAAAAAATTACTCAAGGCTAAAGAAGAGATGGGAAGAAAGAATTGATGGATGCAAATCCCAAGGGTCATTTCAAAAAAGAGCTTTACAGCCATTTTTGGTAATCCGAAAGAGTCCATCCTTGACAATGGTAGCTCCTCTCTAAAGAGTGTCTCATACCAATGAACCTCTTTCACACAAATCCATCCTTACAATATTCTCATCAAGAACACCACCCAAATAGCTGTCCTTAATAATTATAGCCTAAGATTTTTTAGTAAACTTGTACCAATATTAATAAAAATTAGCCAAAAAAGCTAGACTATTGAGCTCGATCTATCTAAGGCCTGTAGAGGAGGGGAGCTGACTACTTAGGACCTCAGGTCATTGGAGGGTCTAGAAAAATGAGCTACCTTGATCTACCTCACGCTAAGGATTTATTAAGGTAAACTTAATGTTTCAAGAGGGTGAAAAGGAAGGACAACTGATCTGTCATTGTCCTTTTATCAAATTGAGAGTTTAGGAATCCAAGTGAGAAAATTCTCGAGTCTAGACTATAACCTAGGTAGCTCTCTACCAAGGGACTCCGACACAGAAGACATACACCAACACAACACGTTGGCGTCTTGGTCGACCGCTAGTGTCCGTACGGATAGAGAGCACGCGGAATAGTCAAAATTTAACAAGGAAATTAACTAACTATTTGATAAGTACAATTTTATGCAATGACATAAAACATAAAAGAGCTAAACTACTAAGATAACAAGAATAATACTTTAACTAAAGGGTAGATTGATTAAATATGAAATAATGATCAAGAGTGATAGAAATGCAACTCAGGTTGGTCCAGCCTCCTGCAAGCTCCACACGAACAAAGTACCTACACACAACAGAACGAGGAAAAAGGTTGGGGTTGTTTCGGGGCTTGCTGTGCAATCAAACCCCTTTTTTTTTTATGTTCCCACCTCCACAAACAACTAGAATAGCTACAATAGAAAGAATGTGATACAAAATATTGGAATAGAAGTACTACCAAACAATGCTAACAACAATATTCTACGTAAATCAAATAATGATGCTAAGTAAAATGGATCGCCTCCCTAACAAGATGCCCTCAAGCACATGAAGGGAGATGCGAGCTCGCAAGCTTGTATATGCCAATGTTTCCGCAATAATGAGAGGAGTGAAACCAACAGAGTGTTGGCTTGGAGCTTCAACAATGGTGGAGAATGCTGTGAAATGCTCAAGAAAGTATGAAGAAGATGAAATGAGTGGTGAAGAAGATTGAATGAACATGAAGAAGATCCAATGAATGAAAAAGATGATCTTTTGATGTTGAATAGGAGCCCAAAAGAGTTGTTCAAGGTCAATCAAGGGTGTAGGGGCATTACGCTTCATTGCTAATGGAGAAGTGTAATACCTATGTAGATTCTAGAGGCACAAATCTTGTCAGGACAACACACTATGCAGACATTTGCACGCCACGCTAGCATCCCTGATATAAATTCTCCCACTGACACTACAAACAACCACCAAGTGGGTGGAAAGTGAATGGATGAGGTGGAATAGTATTGTTAGGTTTATTTTTTCTAAGGTAAAGGGGTGTAAATGAGGAATTTGCAAGGGATGCAAATTTACTCCATTACATTTTTCCCCCACTTTAGTGAGCATATGTTCTACCAAATGTGAGGTAAAGTAGATCGAAGAGTTTAAAGAAAGTATACCTAAATTATTAAGGAAGTAGACCACAATATGATACACCCAAAAGCATAGGAAGAGGAGATGGCTCCATAGGTACTTGGTCTTGAGGAGAGTTGAACAAATATGCCACATGTCCATAGACTTACAGAAGGGTGAACAAAAGAGCTCTGCAGGTGCTTAGTCCTATAGAGTTGAACACATAGATCTCACAAGATGCAATCGCTTTACAAGTCCACAGACTTGCAAAGGAGGCACCCCCAGATGCTTGGTCTTGAGGGAAGCCAGATGTGAGAGGCTCCATAGAGTCTGATGGGCCCTTACAGGTACTCGATCCTACAAGGTCAATTGAAAAGTAGCCTCACAAGTGCCCCTACAAAGAAACATGTTAATCCTCAGATAAAATATGTTAGATAAAAAGAATCCATGTAGGAAGACAAACAAACAGTCACACAGATAGTAAACAATTGAAGGAGAAACTTTCAAAAGGGTCCCTAGGGAACCCTCCAAAAGAAAAGGCTCGGGTCCACTCAAGGGATGTTCTATTTTGAAAGTGATAACATTTTTGAAAAGAGAGATTTTTTTACCAATGATTATAGCACCAAGGAATCCTTCTAAAATATTCCTTTCATCAAGGAATTCAAAAGAAAGAATTCTCTCTTGGAAGGGCAAGTTTTTCAGACTTCTTCATCAAAAAAAGTACTCCCTTCTCGAAGGCAAGTTTTCAGATTCTATCTTACAAATCTGTGATAAAAGAATTATTCTGTCGCCAATCCATGTTGAAGAATGCAATATTTTTAAAATAAAGGGTTTTCAATGAGGGATTCATTGGCCACTGAATACACCTTCTAAAAATTGAAGCAATATGATAGCCCCCCTTACGATGGTGTGTGCTAAACTCAGAGGCACGCAAAATACTAAGGAGAGAAAAGAAAGAATGAAAGTGATGTTGTGGCCTACAGAACATGACAAGATGTAACCATGGTAATGTTGTCACACACATGAGGGACACCACATGAGAATAAAAAAATCACAAAGAAATAAAAGAAGAGAGAAAGATAAAAAGAAAAGACAAACAAGGATGTAACAAAAAAGAGATAGGGATCTGATATTTCAAGGTCAGAGCTGCTGATAAATATAGACATATAGATATTTAATAATATATAAATGAACTGTCATCAACCCCCTTCTATATCAGACCATGTGAAGAAGAGCTCACAAAAACAAAATGAAAATAAAAAATTGGGTCAACTTGGAAGGGAGGCCTAAATACCCCAACACTTTGCATCATCCCCAATTGTTTAAAATCAAGGCATAACAAAGAGAAGAATGATGTTACAAATAGATGAACTTGTTTTATGACAAAAAACACTCTTATATCCAAGGACCTATGAGGGTGACAAGGGTCCTCCGGGAACACATAAAAAAAGCATGGGGGAACACAACACTCACACAATCTAATCTATAGATAAAGAAGAGGTGTCCCCCCTAGTCCTCATCAACCAAGAGGTCATCGTTCTCCCAATATAGATCATTGTAAGGGAAGGTTGGATGATCCTATGAGGGTGAGATAGCAAGGGAGTACCCTCTGACTCTCCTACGAAAAGAGCCAAGGAAGAGGGCCCCTTGAGGTATTTTTCACTCAGTTCTTGTGAGGTAAACATTAGTGATCTCACAAGGATTACCGATAGAGATAGGAAATTGTCTACCGAGTTGAATATGAACTTTATAGGAGTTCCATGTGTCAACTAAGCGATCGATGAAGGAGGCGCCCGAGATCCAATGCCGATCTCATTGAAAGAGTCAAGGGTAACTTGACAAACTCCGAGGATGTCGGGGCTACCTCCATCGCTAAGATGGTGCGAGCCAATGCATAACCAACTTTCGAAGGAGGTGATTCCTTCTTCCGACCCTTGGATTGGAAGTAGGTCATCCTCCAACTTGTGCTTCGTTGGAGGATGCAGGATCCCCAGAGATGAAGCAAAAGGTGAGGAGGAAGAGGAAATACCACAATAGACACCACCTAAGTATTCAACATGTCCATAGATTTGGGAAAAGGGGGGATGTCTAAAAGGGACATTAGAAGGGGAGGCTCAACCAAAGGAGCAATGAATACTTGCACCCTTTTAGGGTGAGGATCATTCATGGTCGTAGGGGGAGCCAGGAGTAAGATTGAGGCAGAGGGAACTGGAGCAAGAGGGGCAAAAGGGGAGGACACAACAAAGGATGTCAAAATAGGAGTTGTTGGCTCCCCTCCCTCTTTCAGCAAGGCAACCTACTAAATGGACAAAGCCTTCCTCTGGTGCTTACACTTGTGCACAAGATAGTTTCTTTGACTCCAGGAGCAAGAGGCTGCAACCTGAGGAAAAAAGAGAGGCTCTTGTTCAACCATTAGTGTATCCATCACATCCATTTTTGATGGATGGAGTGAATCCTAGATAGGAATAGGAGTAGATTCAACAACAAATGGGGGAGCAGACTCGAGTGCATCAATGGTGGGCCTCTTTCTATCCACTACCTTAGAGGTAGGAGCAGTAGGAGGCTGCAAAGGCTAAGATGCAAAGGAGGCTCCATGGGGACCCTTCCCCTTAACATACAATATCGACCAAGGCATCGTGGGAAAGACAAGAAGGTCGAATACCGGACACTTGGCCTTCTGCCAAGCGAGCACCATCAGACTCCCCAAAAGATGCATAGAGGAAAAAGTTGTGAGAGGCAGAGGTAGGTGGAACTACAGAGGAAGAAGAAGGGACTTGAGCATGAGTAGGCTTATCCTTCCCATTTTGTGAGGAAGAGGTAATGTGTTGTTGCACTAGGGTGAGTGCAAGATAATTGGGGTCCAAAAAGTAGCAAGATGACAAAAAAGTGGCTGATGACTTATTTTTTATACAAATTTGATTAAACGAAAAGGGTTTATTGAGAAAATTATCAGCTTTCCAGAAATATAAGATATGTCTTATTTGGAATTAAATAAATAATAATTATTGATTTTATAGATACATTTTGACTAATCTCCTGATTGACAGGTTGATTGAAAAACATCTATAATTCTTAAATGATTTCATATTTTTTGAATCTAAAAGATGCAACACATTCTATGCTTCCCATACTATAGGATAAAAGAAGAAAAAATGAATTTCATAAATTTTGACCAAGTTATGGGGGTCAGATAAACAAGTTTTAATATTTTTAAAATATTTTAATAAAATATTCGTAAATAATTATTTACTTGTAAAAATATTACAAAAGAAATGTGGCACATTTGGGCATGTTTCCTCACTTATATTGAAATTTTTATAAAAATATATTTAATTTTTCTTATACTTAGGTTGGTCAGACATAGACCTGGTTTTCATTTTTTCTTGAAAATTTAGTACTACTACACTGAAATTTCAAAATTTCACTAAATAGATTTACTTTTTTCCAAAAAAGGACTAGTATCTTAGAAACTACATTCAATTTGCTACAAATTTTGTTCTTACATATTTTTAAAATTTTGTTAATAACATTCAAATTTTTATGTCAAGTTTCCTAACTCTTTTTTTTGATTTTTTATTGCCAATTAAGGGCCTAGTTTTGACCCCCATGATCCTACACTTACCCACTATAGGTTAAGTCATTTTTTGCCGCACCTTGCCTTCGATCTTGTACTTAATGTAATTTCAATAAAGTAGGCCCATTCTTGGAGGAAGCGGACCAACTGGGGTGGACCAAAAATGATCCAAAGAATAATTCCCACGGGATGCGAATGACTGATACACAATGTCATGCATGATAGGCATTGCACCTTCATGAGAGAATTTTGGACATTTATGAATAATGGAAGCAAATCCATTCATAGAAACTAGCCAAGGGATGCTTAGTTTCACTCTAAGTAAGTCAGACTCCGAGATGATGTCAAAGGTAGTATTCATAGCCCTATGTCCTACTAGGATGGAAAGAGATAGAGCCATAAAGAGCAAGAGAGAGGCCATCATGAGTACGTATAGTGGTTTTTATCTTCTCATATTCCTCCCTTTATATGGAATTCAACAAAAGAGTCTCCTCCATAATAACATTCACATGACTTATGGGATCCACAAGGACTCCTATCACAATGTTTTCATTGACGTGAGCGGGAATATATAGAGGAGAGGCTTTGAACTATTCATGGGTAAATCCTATGATGTAAATGTCACATTTGGAAAACTAGTCGCAAGTTGAGGTGGAGGACTATGAGTAAATGAAACCACATTTATGTATGCCGAGGCCTCGGGAGGATTACCAAAAGGATCAATAATTAAATTCATAGAGTGAGATGGAAACGGGTCTATATAAATATGTAATTCACTATTCACCTTAGCCACAGACTTGTTACATTCTTCTTTTTACCATCAAGGTGAATGGTATTGTTGTCGATGTGATCTTGTATCTCATGACACAAGCACATATAATGTTGAGTATCATGGTCATGGACATGATGGTATTGGCAATTTTTTTTAACACATTTCCATCATACCATTCGAGATAAGGCTCTTTAAGAGGTTGAGGATCTTCTAATGTTATAACTTTTTACTTTAATAGTTTTTGCAAATAGAAGAATAAGATTTAGATAATTTAGTGAATTATCTATTGCACTTAAGGCCTCTATCATTAGACGCGGTGATTACATTCGCATTAGATTTTCCTTTTCTTGAAATCGATACTATAGATCTTCCTTCGAGATAGGAGCACGAGGAAGATCCCTCGAACTAAACAACCATCTGCTAATATTCTCACAACATCACACACAGATGTGCGAAAGAAGGATATTTCATTAAGGAAAAATTATGTTGCCAAGATCATTGTAGGTTTCCTATGAACACCTTCTGCACGTTTGAGTGGGGCAATAGTTAAGAGATTTTTGAAAAGAGTTATTGGTATCGAGTAATGAAATTAGTAATCTTATCATGCTCTCCCTACTTACATTGGATGAGATATGAGAAGGTCATCTTCGACCCGATGTTAGCTTGGAACTACTGGAGAAACTGATTAATAATTTTATTGAATGAGAATATAGAGTTGTTAAGAAAAGAATAGTACCATTCTAGTGAAATGTCTTTAAGAGATTGAGGGAACATTTTAGCCATCAAAGCATCATGGTGAAAGAATTATGTACACATCATGTTGAAAGTTGACATGTGTGTTTGATGGTCTCCTTTACCACCGTACTTCTCAAAATTAGGAATTTCTATCCCTTAAGGGAAGGGAGTATTCAAGATCATCATCGACAAGGAAATATGTCAAAAGAAAGGTTCAAAGATAGGTTGGGTAGAGGCTTGGGATAGGATCACCGATAGGTTCTGCATTTGACCCATATTTTATAGCAGAGCATTCAAAATAGGATTCGATGAAGACATAGGACCAGTTGAGTTGCCACCAAAGTCACCACCAAGACCATCGTCAGAGCCACCACTATGACCACCACTAGAGCTACTATTGGAGCCACCACTATAACCACCATTGGATCCATTGACATAGCCACCATCAAAGCCACCATCGGATCCACCACCATAGCCACCACTATGACCGTCACTGGAGCCACTAGACATACCAGGACCACTAGCCTCCATTCCACTATAAACCCCACTGCCAAGGACATAGTTTCCCCCAAGAGGAAGAATATTGAATCCAAGGGCTACTCTACTTGCTTTGATAGTAGGAAGCAGAATATGAATGAAGATGTTGATGAAAGGGCCCGTTTAAGCCAAGCATATCAACATCATGCGAATCAAGACACCAATTTGTCTTTCATAAGTGTTGATTACATGACCTTGGGTAATATTTGACCTAGGGTTGTAAGAAGGAACATATGCTTCCATTAAATCGGTAAGGCCATGGGGAAACTCTATGCCCTTTTGATCCTTTTCTAGCATTAATCTGATTTTATTAATAGATCTAGTGGACCTAGCCATTATTTGCTCTCTTCCCAAGAGATTTGCAAGATCCAATAGCCTCCTATCTAGAGCCAAGAGGTGCTCTATAGGAAATGGACTCATTCTCATCTAGAGATGGGGTTGAAGGAGAGACAAGAGGAGTAGGGGCATGATTTATTTCATCAAAGAAACTCATCTCCGCCATCGATATCATCTCTTGGGCTCAGGCAAGAGCTGAAGTGACCCTTGTAAAGTCCATATCTAAGTGTCGTTGTCACGTGCTCCTACTAAAAATGTATCCAAAATTCATAGAATGAGTTGTGAATCTTATAAATCATCACAACACACAAGTCCACTTTTATGTAGACATGAGAGAAATAACCTCAACAGGGCAGGTGCATGGAAATGGGTAGCAATTCCGTGGACACCCTCAATTTTTTATTTTGAAAACCATAATATGAGCACGTTATAACGTGCTTGGGTTATGTCTTTGTTAAGCCTAGGCTAGGTCTCAAAAGCTACAAAAAAATAACACGAGCGCGTTATAACGCACTCACGTTATTTACTATTAAAAGAAAAAAAATAAATGCAAATCTCTCATTTGCATTTCAACTAGTTTTTTTGTTGCACCTGTGGCCAAAAACCCCACAATATCGGGCTTGTGTTCTAGGAGGCGAATTTCTTCACCAACAATCCCTATTTCTTCACAACAATGGCACCACGATGAGGAGGAGCTGTGAGAGGTAAGGATTCTATGGTTTTTGTTGTGAATTTGTTAGTTTTAGGTTGAATTTGATATCTATTTGTTTGAATTTTTAGGAGATGCAAATCAACCTGCAAACCCTCAAAATCCTCAATAGGAAGACCAACTAAATCCTCAAGATCAAAATCAACCACAACATCAACCTCCTCCACCAATCACTCAACCCCCTCCTGACACTCAACAAAATTTAATGAGTGAAATTGAGAACAACAAAAATAAAATTGAGGATTTGATCAATAGGTTGAGTGATCCAAATGGTTCAACCACAAAAAAATGACCCTAGCAAACTCATTGAAAGATATATTAAAAAACGTATATTCAATTAGAAAACAAATAACTGGATGGGAAGATAGGAGGCAAGCGGCTAGGGACTATTATGCAAATAAACTATCATACAAGGATGTGAAAGATTTAAAAATTACAAAAGGTGATTTGTGCTCATTATTCACCGACCCTTGCACAAATCAAAATCTTACCCTCAATGCGAAGAGGTTTCCTATCCATTGGTGCCACCACCGATAGATTAGGGACTGGTTTTATGATAGGTGGTACATGGTCTTTGATTACCCACCGTGCAACAATTGTGAGGTCTCGCAATATTTCCATAGGAAACTATACAGTGAGTTCATATTGAACAAAATCCCAAATTATTCTGATATGAGGGATTTCTAGGGGAGAGGTGGGGGGTCAGCTCAGGATAGACTTGGTGCACAACCGGATCCTACGTGGCAAGGTAGACGAGCTCTCGCTAGGCCACCTCGTGAGCATGTTGTTATGCCTTCTGTCGTGAAGGAAATTCCTAACGTAGAGACATTGCAGGCAATCAACACTTTGACCCAGAGTTCCATCCATCATACTAGCCCTATTCTACAACACCATCCAGGGGAGTCTTCGAGTGGTGGCCTTCGAACACATGTGTGTCAATCTTGCGGGCTACTTGTTCACATGACCCATCGACCCTCAGGAGACTGGTATGCAGGATCCGTCTGTAGCTATGGAGATGGAGAGGGCAGCTGACATTTTGGATGAGGCATATGTAATTGATAGTCAGGTAAAAGTTAGTGCATGTGTTCATTGAATTTAATTTATTAAATTTCGATTTTGAAATGCAAGATTAACTAAAAATGTTTTATGATTTTAATAAAATTGTAGGGTCACAGTGTTGAGATTGGATACACCAGCCCCCCACCAACCTATTTATGTAGTACACCTATCACTAGGGTATGTAACTAGTAAATAATTATAAATTTATTGCATGTTAATGGCATTGTTTTACGAATGGTAATTTAATATGCAATTTTGGATGTTGAACAGACTAATATTGGAGGTTTTGATGGAACACTTTCCAATGGCAGTGGATTTATTCAAACCTTCATGTAGGTAATAGAATAAAGAGTTTAACTAATGAATCACGTACTTAATATATTTGTGTAGTTTATACATGCACATCGTTGATTACATTGAATAATTTGTTGTTTTATTTTCAGTTGTTGTGAGACGATACACCTCAGAATGTGATGAGGGCAATGGATATTGGTGTGACATTTGCTATACAATCCTCGATGGCTTTGACAGAAGAGGTATGAGGCAAATTAGTAAATTTCAATTTACATTTTTTGTTATAGATGTTAGTTAGTGAAAATTCAAACCATTATTGATTCACGTAGTTTAATTTCTATTTGTATGGTTTATACATGGCTTGAGCACACCTGAGCATGGGTGTGAGAATATTTCCCTCGTGGAGAGAGATCGTGAGATGGCTGTAAGTGATTTTTTTGTCAAATATATCATTTTTTATAATGTAATTTCTATATATTCATGTCTTTACTTCTTATTGTAACAGTTAAAACTTCACCATGAACTAAACCCTAGGAGGAGTAGCAGGAGCACTCCACGAGCGCAGCAAAAATGAGTGATAGACCTATCACCATTCGAGTGAAAAGGAAAGGGAAAGATTTTATTTCCAGGGCATGGAGATCAATGACTTTTGATTCCAGAGTCCTTTGATGTATGCCTGCATGGGAGTTTTGTACATATTTTTTATTGGACATATTTGACATTGTATGCCTAGATGGCATTCTCATAAGCCTATATGGCTATTTTGTACATATATTTCATACTTATATTGACATATATTGATGTATGCCTACATGCCTATTTGGTTAATACAAATATCTTTTATCGATGCCTATCCATATTTGCATTCTAAATTGATGGTTCAATAGATATGAGTTACATGTATTCAAGTGTATACTTTACAACTTACATGTATACTTTGTGACTTACATGCATTCAAATGTATACTTTGTGGCTTACATGTTTTCATGCATATACCTTGTATTCGTGCATATACTTTTTTTTAATTTGTGTATACTATGTATTCATGTGTATACTTTTTGAGGCTTACGTGTTTTTGAGTACTTGTACTTCCTTTATTGACATGTACATGTTTGACTTATTCACGTGTATAATTATTAATTGGTTAGCCCTAGCATTGATCAAGTAGATGTCATCCTCAATTCATGATCCTTGAGATGGAGTAAGAACACCCTCAAGGTCAAAAAGGAGTTTCACATGATTTCTTCATAGGCTCATTTTGGTAGTGAAACCAAAAACCTCTTGCATCATTGAAACAATTTTTTTTCCTTTATAGTAGGTCTGAAGCCATTATCATTCTCCATCAGTTCTTCATGTATCCACTCCCCATTAATGGTTGCCTCATGACCTTCATGAAACCAAGCACTTATCTCATTTGTGATAGAAGAAATGTATGCAGATTTATCTTCCTCCTTATGAACCATTCATTATCATGAGAGATGGGTTCTTGTGAACCACTACTGATGAATCATGGGTCAATGAGTTTGACTTGTAAAACTACACGATTGAATCCTGATAGCAATATCACAATATTTATATATCTAAATGTGTTATTTCCTTCAGCTAAAATTTGTGCTTATACTTATGTGATTGATGTATGTTTGTGTATGGGATCATAGTAATTTCTATTTGATGATGCTATTGTGTCTTTAAGGTTTATTTATTAAAGGGTGCATGAAACAAGTTTTAAATCTTTGAAAATCTTTGAATTTATTAAGTTTTTCTATTTGTCGAGTCTGGGCTCCGAGCTCGAGTCCAAGTCAAAAAATGGCTTGTCAAGTCCGAGGTGAGTCCTAGTCTTGTAACGCTGGTGTGAAAACATCAAGGAATAATGTATATACCGATGAAGAGAGAACCCATCCTTGTTTCCAAACAAACCATGGTATAGATATGGTTGGTCGAGATAAAACATCACTCTTCTAGATAGTTCAAACCATAATCTTTCATGGCTACAAACACACCTTCATTACATGTATGTTCTTGATCCTACTGAAGAAATGGTGGAACATGTTGTAGATCAAATATTGCAACCCTAAGTCCACAAGAAGGTTACTTGTCCTGATTTCCGCAAATGTCTTTAAGATGTTCATCCTTCTTGAGTAATGTGAACTATTGATGTCATCTAGATCTTTGAAATTGTCTGCAATCATGTGCAATACTATAGAAGCTAGAGCTATATCTAATACTACAAATGACTACTCAATGGAATCCTGATAGCAATATCACAATTTGACACATTGTAGAAAATACATCCTACTTATCAATTGATGAGCTAAAGGGGCTCTATGATGAATGTTTCATAAGGCACAACACTTGCTAAAGGTTTTGCAAATGGGGTTGCAAGCTAAGTAGGCTTAACCTTGGGGAAAAAACTTTGTGGTTAAGCGCTTGAGCTAGAGTATACTGGAATGGGTGACCTCGTGGGAAGGCCTAGTGTCTCACCTTTGTGAGCATCACCTAGATGCAATGAGTGCTAAGTGGGCCATTCAATATCATTTCAAATTTGTTGCTTTAAGCAACTTACAAATTTGCAACTTTAGACTCCTCCAACCTAATGGATCGATCCGGTGGAACATAGCTCAAAGTGATTCCACATGTTTTGGTGCAAAAGAGGACCATGCCTAGCGTAAACATACCAATTTGGACATACTGGTATAGTTCACTTGGTCACACAAGTTGCAGAACGAAAGTTGCACCACTTTGCACTGCTTGCATTTGATGCTTTTTCCATCAAGTGAAAATCCGCCACCACTGGAAAACCACTCCAAGATAGCTATAACTGAGAGAGGTTTTTGTATATAGGCTCAAATAAATCCTATAGGATCAGATGAGAAGTTTCTAAGCATCATGGTATTTGAGTAATAGCATGCTGAAGTTTGCAGCCATTTTGCACTTTGGACCCTTAAGGGATCGATCCGGTGAAACATAGCTCGGAGCAATTCCATGTGTTTCGGTGCAAAAGTGGACAATGCCTAGCATAAAAATACCTATTTGGATGTGTTGGAACAATCCAATTGGTCACACGAGTTGCAGAGCGAAAGTTGCACCACTTTGCAACTTTGCACAACTTGAATTTGACACTTTTTCCATCAAGTGAAAATCCACCGCCACGAGAAAACCACTCCAAGATAGCCAAAACCGAGAGAGGTTTTTCTAGAGGGGCCCAATGCCTTTCTGTAGGATCAGATGAAAATTTTCTAAGTGTCACGGTATCCAAGTAATAGCATGCTGAAGTTTGCAGCCATTTTGCACTTTGGACCCTTAAGGGATTGATCCAGTGGAACATAGCTCAGAGTGATTCCAAGTGTTTCAGTGTGAAAAAGGACCATTCCTAGCATAAAAATACCTATTCAGATGTGTTGGAACAGTCCGCTTGGTCACACAAGTTGCAAAATGAAAGTTGCACCACTTTGCAACTTTGCACTACATGAATTTCATGCTTTTTCCATCAAGTGAAAATCCGCTGCCACAAGAAAACCACTCCAAGATAGCCAAAACCGAGAGAGGTTTCTCTAGAGGGGCCCAATTCCTTTCTATAGGATTAGATGAGAAGTTTCTAAGTGTCACAGTATCCAAGTAATAGCTTGGTGAAGTTTGTAGGCATTTTGCACTTTGGACCCTTAAGGGATCGATTCGGTGGAACATAGCTTGGAGTGATTCCACGTGTTTCAATTCAAAAGAGGACCATGCATAGAATAAACATACCTATTTGGACATGTTGGAACAGTCCGCTTGGTCACACAAGTTGCAGAACGGAAGTTGCACCACTTTGCAACTTTGCACTGCTTGCATTTGATGTTTTTTCCATCAAGTGAAAATTTTCCGCCACGAGAAAACCACTGCAAGATAACCAAAACCGAGAGAGGTTTTTCTAGAGGGGCCCAACACCTTTATGTAGGATTAGACGAAAAGTTTCTAAGTATCACGGTATCTAAGTAATAGCATGCTAAAGTTTGCAGCCATTTTGCACTTTGGACCCTTAAGGGATCGATCCGGTGGAACATAGCTCAGAGCGATTCTAGGTGTTTCAATGTGAAAGAGGACCATGCCTAGCATAAAAATACCTATTCGGACGTGTTGGAATAGTCTGCTTGGTCACACGAGTTGCAGAAAAATGTGTACAAATTATTTACATGACCTTTTTCACATTGTTTACATTTCAAAATTCAAAGTTTGCAAATTTTCCTACTCAAGGCATTTACAGAACAAGGTGCTACTACACAAAACATGAAATCCAACCTTACAATATTTGAGTATATCTCATTATGTAATTAAATCTTATTACAATGCCTCTGGCACTTCGTTCTCTCAGATCTTTTACAATGTCACTCATACATTCAAAATTCTCTTTAAATGTCTACATCATAGGTGTTCATTATGAGGTTAAATTCACATGAGTAACTTGAGATTCCCTCTCTAAGCTTCACACACTCTCTTATAATGGCTTGAAATCAAAATTGAGATTTTTCAAAATCATCAAAAAAAGTATGTTGCATTGCTTTTTTGGCTGAGATTCTCTTTGATGGCTCTTAAATCAACATTTTTTGCAACGAAAGATCAATCAATTTTTAGTAGTTTACTTACAAATACGCAAAGTAAAAGAGAAAAAGAAAGAGCATCCAAAATGGAAATGAAATAAAAATAGATGGAAGGCACTTATAGATGTTGCATTGCTTTTCTGGCTGACATTCTCTTGGATGGCTCATATATCTGCATTTTTTGCAATGGGACACCAATCACTATAAAAGAAGATGATAGCATTGGCATCAAACAAATTAATGTGCATACAAGTATAAATTAATAAGAACCAATGTGCATATACTTACAAATTAATCCAATGAACCATCCGGGTCTACTCTACTCTTTATTGTGTCAAGTATTGCCTCATGGTCAGACTCACGAACCTTCCATAACGTCTTGTTCAAAGGTCTACCCCCATATCTGGTCAAATGAACATTGGATGCCATGAAAAGGTTCGAATAATGAAGAATCTTACGATACATGTCAAAGTCCTGAAATAGCCATTGTTTAACACTTGAATGTGGGTACCTTCTAAGCCATGTTCTAGTAACCACAACTGAGCCTGTAGGGTATTCGATGTTTTCTCCATCTATAACTGGGGCCTCCAATTTTTTTTTGGTCTCAACACAATGAAACAAGTAATAGTCTATTCCCTCTTCATTGTCTTCATTTGCAATAATTGCATAAACATGCCCTACATTGATATGTGCAAAAAATCTCTTAAAATTTGTCAACATTACGAATATAGTGCAAAGTAAGATAACAATATGGAATTTCAACAATTAAGAAAGTAGATATATCACCTGGTTGAACTAGATCTGATACATGGTCAAAGTCGACTAATGATTCCATCTATGTCAGTTCCAATGCCATTGAAGGGCAATATGTGTGAAGTGGGCTAAGATAACTTGTGAACCATTTGTCAACCCACTCCTCTGACTCACAATCATTCCAGGCTTGCATTGTACATGAAGAACAAAAGCATGCCATCTTTCATGTATCGATACTCCATGAACCTTCATTTGAGCTAAGGAAAGAGTGTACCTCACTCGATCCTATTAGTGTACAACAGTCTTCATATGGTGCAATGTTAGTATCATCCATCAACCAAAAAAATCTACGAACTGAAGATGTACCTTCATTACCTGGACCCATCAAAGCATTACACCACTCGACGATTGATTTTGCATCTGTCAACTTTGCATTGTCTTTATACTTTAACTCTTCTTGTGCTAATGCTCTTTTCACGCATGCTCTTGCACCATCATGCTCCCCCTTTCCATGTCCAGCCTCACAAAAGTTTCACATATGTTGAACACCTGTAATGACATGCATCCTGCACAACCAGTAGAACATGCGCAAGTTCTTGAACTATGCTGTACAGTTGTCAGACCATATTATATGTTGATTGTATTCTATGCCCCTCTGAGCCAAACCACTATAGAACATCTGGAAGCAACCTTGCACGAACTCTGGAGAATGTGTGCGATCATCACTAATGTAAAAGTGGTACTCCCTCAATACCTTCCTTTGCTCATCTGTACTATCAGATGCATGAATGAATGCTATATGCACAAATATCGAAACTTGTGTGGAGTTGTAATACTATGACTGCACCTCATGTTGTGGCTGTAGAGTGTAGTTCTCTACAAAGTCAACCACGAATACTATGCTTCCAACTGGAAAGGTGTCCTTGCATAGCTTGAACTGCGTGTCCAACCATCGAGCTCTATGGGTATGCATTGCATGCTCAGACAGTATACTGTCATGAAATGTGGTCATAAATTGGTACACTGCAATCTTCTCAATAACCAAATCACACCTTTTTCCTTGAGACCCATATTTTGTAGCATATGCCACTATTTTATACTTCTCGAACTCTACTAGTTTTTGTCCCACCTCATCTGTGCTTTTGAATAGTTGACATACTGGCATATGCTGGAAGCCACCACAATGCTCGCATGAACCATCCAAGCATGTTGTCCTATAGAATATCTGGCCATCCTCTATTTCACATAATTTTTTTGATAAGAACTCTCTTCAAGATTTTGGTGGGGCTTCTATGCCACAATCCTGCAAAACATCATTAGTATGCAAATCTAAACATATAGAATGATAAACATCATAATGGTTAGAAAACTCAATATGTAGTCTACAACAACAAGTAGTGCGTGTGTGATTTATCTTGACATAAAAAGGTTTAAGCATTTCAAAAAATATTTGAGAAATACTAATTTGAGGATAATCATTTTCAAATTTCCGAAAAAATTGGGTTTGAATCATATCCAAAAAATGCTTTGGATATGGCTCACGATTCTGACTACCGATTCTCCTTCTTACCACATCCATTTGATTTAGAGACGGCCTTGTGTTATTCTTCCAATACTCTTCAATTAGTGTTCTCAAGGCTTGGACAAATTCTTTATCTTTTTGTGACAGTCTCCCCGAGAATGCCCATAATTCATTTGTATCATTGCCCTCAATTCTTTGTCACCTTTGAATGGCTCTTGATAAAGTTTTTCTACTAATTCCCATTTGTTCACTAGTATTTTTAATTAGACGAGCTCTCTTTGTTTGACAGATTACCAAAGTCGATGTAATGACACGTCGGGTGACATTACTATTCTTTAAGTGTGAGGTCTTACCCACACTCTCATAAGCATCAATTAGATTCTTCACAATAGTGTCTTCACTCAATGCATTCGATGTTCTCAACCTAAGAGTCTTCATGATGTTCCTATACTTTACACCCCGCATCATTTCAACAAATAGTTGACGTCTTGCAGTCTCATTTAGCCTTTCAAAGAATCTTTCCCAAATCTTATTAGCATATCTTCAACAAGTGCATCTTAAAATCTTACCTTCCATGTGCTGCAAAATCTCATCATCAATATTAATCAAATACTGTGGATTTCTACTCAAAATTCTAGGTGGTGTTCTCCTAGGTACATACATCTCAACATTAGGAATTTCATCAATATTTAATTGAGGTGGGCTAGATTGCGTACCTTCGATCAAGGGTGAAGAAGAAGACATACTTTGAGGTTCACATGGGGATGATGGCATACCTTCTTCATCAATTCCGAGTGATGATGTACTCTCAACTTGAGATGTGTTGGATGGTGTCCAACAATATTCACTTGTAGTACATGGTGTCCCTCCATATTCACTTGCAGTAGATGGTGTCTTCCCATATTCACTTGTGCTAGATGGTGTCCCTCCATATTCGCTTGTGCTTAATGGTGTCCCTTCATATTCACTTGTCGTAGAGGGTGTGTCTCCAACTACAGTATCTGAATCTATCTTACAATGATGCTTTCACATTCGTGCCTGTTGTGCTGCCAATTCCCGTTCTCTTTTTGATGGTTGAGGTTCCTGTACAATCGGGTTGTTTTCATCAATCATTTCCAATTTATTGTTTTCACGATATGTCGCCACTCGAACTCTCTCCTTTTCTTTCAAGGTTTCCTTCTCTTTGTCTGTTAGTTTCCTCTTTGTCTTTTTCTTCGGCATGGCGGATAATTTTATCTGTACCATGGTAATGAGACAAATATTAGTTCCTGAGAAATGTATCCATTGAAGTTAATTGAAAAATATATGTTATTGAAGGCTTCATTTAAATAATACTTACAATCATCGTGTACAAAAAGTTTACTAGCATGTAGACAAATGTATACAAATTATGGAAGCACTAGGCTGGCCAAAGCACATTCCTAACTAAAAGTGAATAACCATGATGGTGATTCTGAAAACTAATGAGTGTAATGGCATTATAAGTGTTTGATAAGTTTGTGGTGTAGGAGCACCTTGACAATCTATGCTTCCATTTTGAAATTTGATTCAATTTTGGGTATCTTCATGTTGTAAGAGGGTCATTAAAGACATTTTCCATGTACTGGTTATATGAGCTTTCAAAGGTGGTTGTTTGTTAGTTATAGGAATTGGGGGGAGTTGGTTTTCATTGAAAAAGGTTTAAACAACCTCCATTGGCTTGAAGGGAGGATTTTTGTTCATTTTGAAATCCATTTTTTTGATAAAAACATGCTCTTTTGCAGAAATTCACTAGTTTTTTTGTACTTTGGTGCACTTGTAGACATCTATACAGCCTCCCCTTGATATAAAACTAATATAATATTGTAGGAACATGTCTTAACTCTCTAATTCATCAGTTCTGAGGGCTTAACATTATGTTTGAAGGGAGCAATTGACAATTTTTTGAAACTGCTCATTTCAAGCCAGTCAAGGGTTTGAGTAGGATTTATTTATGAAATGACCATCCCACCTACTATTATGACTTCTTTCTCAGTGGGATGGCATGTAAATTTTTAGAGTAGGGCCTTTTATTGTTGAACATTCCTTGTATTTAAACTAATGACAATAGGATGGGGTTCTTAGCTCAAACAAGCACTTTTCCATGAGAATTTGAGGAACTAAGGAGTGATTTTGAAAAAGTGTTGAAGGAGTGGTCTATGTAATGAGATTTTGACCTTATGCAGGGTATTTTGAAGATGTTTGATGCTTTGGAATGGTCTAGGAAGGCCCGGGTATAGGATTTTCTATAAACCCTCCCTCTTTGCATTAAAAAATGGGAGTTTTTGTATTGGAAGCCTAGTTGAGTGGGTAAGGTCCTAAGACCTAGAAATTATCTTGTTTTGAGACCTAATTAAAGATTTTTTTTGGGTTTGGAAGTCTGGTGTGAAGATCTAAGGGTAGTTCCTTTGTAAAATTGGCCTACTTGGAGGCCTAAAATAGTGAAAAGGTCAATTTTCTTAAAGTTGTCCCAAAGGAGTCATGTGATGTGTTAAGGTATGTCTTGCAACTCTGAAATTGGTGCTAGAATCATTCTTTTATTTTCCTAGTGTTTTGGAAAGTTTTGGAGTTAAGGGCCCAAAACTGGTTTTTCACAATAACTAGATTCCAAGGGTGAAATGTGGGAAATAATGTTTTTGTTTGTTGTCCAACTTGGAGGAGTGCTGGGATTGGTCCATTACGCCTTTTTAATCTTCTTAGATGCCTCTTGAAGGAAATTTGACATCTTCAATGGTTTTGGGTCCTCTAACTCTACATCAAAAATGAGTATCACAGTTTGAAGTGTGTGCATGGTTTGGGAGATACATGTGACAGTTTGCAGATGCTTGGCTACTAGTAATGTGGATAGTGAACAAAGGAACTAAGTTTGTGTGTAAGGGAAGACTTCTGAAAGGTTTCATTTTTGTTATACTAACTCAAACAAAGATTTATTAAGCAAATAATAGTTTGGTTGTGCCTTAAGAATTATAGTTTGTGTTTGTAAACAATGGTGCCATTATGGAAGATTTAAGACAACTTGTGAATGACATAAACACTGGTTGATGTTTTTAGGAACCTAGTTGATTGTAATAAGTTATTTTCAAGATTTTCAAGGTGTTTTGAAGGTCCTTAAGGAATTGGGAACTCTTAATGCTAATTTGAGTATACGAATCAAATATTTTGTGAAGGGAAATATAGTTGAATAAGTGTGTCAAGAAAGGTGTTGATTTCTTCCTTTGTACTACATCAGTTTGTGCAGAGGTATTGGAAGGTGTTTGGACCCTTTGAAGGAATGGGAGAGGCTTGGAGTTATCTTAAAGGATGAATTTTCATGAATGGTTTTGAGTTTCTAATCAGCTTTATGCTATGTTATAATCAATTTTATGATGGTTAATCTATTTTTTTGAGTATGAAAAAGAGTTGAAACCAGGTTCTAATGTTTTGATGAAAAGATGATTGAGTTTGTTTGTTCTTCTTCTTCAATTTAAGTTAGGGTCAGAAGTACCCTTGATGATTTGTGGATCTTGGTAGATGCTCTGCATCAAGATTAAAATGGTAATTGGCAAGTGTATATAATTGCGTATATAATGGTAATTTAAAATGTGCATTGACAACCTAAGGTTATAATGACAAACAAAAATGAAAGCAAGCCATAATAGAATGAAAGAAAATGTGTAAAGACTTCACATACCTTAAAAACCAAACTTTCAAATGGAGGAGTTCAACCCATTTATGTAGCCTTAGCTTCTTCTTTCTTCAAACTCCACAATAATTTGACTTGTTCAAAAGCTTGTTCCCTTCCACACTTCAATTGTATATCAGTTTTCAATGGAATTCAAACTTCAATTGATATTATATGTCTTTCAATGTGGAAACTCTATTATTTCATGCAAAGGTGGTAAAAAGATCATGGAAAAGGTGATGGAATGTGAAAAAAATGCTTGCACACTACACAACATCATAAAAAAGCTGCTTTTTATCGGAGCACGTGCAAAACCAGGGGAATATGCAGACTATGGGCCTTGAAATCACGGGTATATAGAGTTTTTTACTGTTTTAGTGGAGTAAAAAACACGCTCGTGTTATGTGAAATTTGGTTTTCTTAGTATATTTTTGAGAGTGGGAGGGAGAGAGGGGGAGAGTGGGAGATAGAGAGGGAGGGAGAAGGGGAGAGTGGGAGAAAGAGAGAGTGGGAGGGAGAGAGGGGGAGAGTGGAGAGAGAAGGGAGAGAGTGGGAGAAGGGGAGAAGTGGAGAGTGGGAGACCGAGAGAGTGGGAGATAGAGAGGGAGGGAGAGAGGGTGAGAGTGGGAGAAAGATAGAGTGGGAGAGAGTGGGGGAGAGTGGGAGAAAAAGAGAGTGGGAGGGAGAGAGGGGGAGAGTGGGAGATAGAGATGGAGGGAGAGAGGGGGAGAGTGGGAGAAAGAGAGAGTGGGGGAGAGTGGGAGAAGGGGAGGGTGGGATAAATAGAGAGTGGGAGGGAGAGAGGGGGAGAGTGGGAGATAGAGAGGGAGGGAGAGAGGGAGAGAGTGGGAGAAACCCTAAACCATAAATCCTAAACCCTCAACCCTCAAAACCTAATTCCTCAACCCTTAAACCCTAATCCCTCAACCCCTATACCTTCTTAATCCCTCAACCCTCAACCCTCAACCCTTAAACCCTAATCCCTCTACCCCTATACCCTCTCAATCCTTAATCCCTAAACCCTCAACCTTTAAACCCTAATCTCTAAACCCTTATACCCTCTTAATCCCTCAACCCTCAACCCTCAACACTCAAACCTTCAACCTTAATCCCTCTACCCCTATACCCTCTTAATCCTTGAACCCTCAACCCTCAACCCTTAAACCCTAATCCCTCAACCCCTATACCTTCTTAATCCCTCAATGCTCAACCCTCAACCCTTAAACCCTAATCCCTCAACCCCTATACCCTCTTAATCCCTCAACCCTCAACCCTCAACCCTTCAACCTTAATCCCTCTACCCCTATACCCTCTTAATCCTTGAACCCTCAACCCTCAACCCTCAACCCTTAAACCCTAATCCCTCAACCCCTATACCTTCCTAATCCCCTGACCTTCAATCCTCAACCCTTAAATCCTAATCCATCAACCCCTATACCCTCTTAATCCTTAATCCCTCAACCCTCAACCCTTAAACCCTAATCCCTCAACTCCTATACCCTCTTAATCCCTCAACTCTCAACCCTTAACCCTTCAACCTTAATCCCTCTACCCCTATACCCTCTTAATCCTTGAACCCTCAAACCTCAACCCTTAAACCCTAATCCCTCAACCCTTAAACCCTAATCCCTCAACCCCTATACACTCTTAATCCCTCAACCCTCAACCCTCAACCCTTCAACCTTAATCCCTCTACCCCTATACCCTCTTAATCCTTGAACCTTCAACCCTCAACACTTAAACCCTAATCCCTCAACCCCTATACCCTTTTAATCCCTCAACCCTCTTAATCCCTCAGCCCTAAACCCTCAACCCTTAAACCCTAATCCCTCAACCCCTATACCCTCTTAATCCCTCAACCCTTAAACCCTAATCCCTCAACCCCTATACCCTCTTAATCTCTCAACCCCTATCCTCAACCCTTAAACCTTAATCCCTCGACCC